>CAUYUJ010021176.1:50000-143513 GCA_963575745.1 Prorocentrum cordatum
GCTTGATGTATTAGACTTTGCGAAGTACCATCGCTGCGTTGATCTTGACCAGGCACTGGCCGTGCTTCTTGAGTGGCACCCTCGATTTGCCTCCCACGTCCTCTGAACAGAGGGTCATAAACAATGTCATGTAGAGTTGGCCCTCTGGTGGCCCGACAGCGTGTCCTTTGCCCTGTGCCCTGCCCTTCTCCGCGTAGAGTATGCGACTGGTCTTGAGGTATTTGACCACGTGTTCTGAATGGGCAAGAGGTACGTGCTGAACACCGCTGCCACCGACCCCGCCAGCTGCTGCGTGTCTGGGGGAACTTGCATGATGAATACTATGAGGAGCTTGGTGAGCTTGGAGACGACTGTGGCCTTGTAGTTGACCGTCCACGCTGCGCCTGAGTGGCCAAGACATGCGCAGTATACGCAATTCTTGAATTGAGGGCGCGGCGTTCGTCATATCGATCGCGAAGCCTGGGCTGCGATGAGCATCCAATAGAGCTAAGCCGACCCGTAAAACATGATGGAGAAGCCCTTCGAGACGTAGAACAGTCCGCGGCGCCTCCTTCATCTCCTCGCTGTAACCCAGGCCATGGTTTGGTGCCCGCCAAGCACCTGGAGAGTAGATGCATTTCTGCGTGCTGCCTTTTATTCCATCCCTCTGAAAACTGCGCCTCTACAACTCTCTTGCGCGCTGCGTCGTGAAGCGGCTTCTGCTTCTGAAAAGGTCTCGTGGGTGTATCCAGCTTCTCCCCGACCGATGTCACGCTCGAATTCTGCGCCAGCGTGCTGCGTGCGTTGGTCCGCAGTTTTCTTCGGGAGCTCGAGCTTCACTGCCGTGAGCTGATTGAAGGGACCAGGCTTTTTAGGTTCTCTCTCGAAGCCGGGCTTGGCGGCGGTCTCGAGCATGTCGATCAGAAGCTTCCTTCGGGCGCAGGAGGTGCCCTGCTCGCTGAGCTCGCGGATGGCATCTGCGTTGCTCTCCAGGGCGGTCGCGAGGGCTAAGATGAACGCGTTGCGAATACCCCCAGTCTGTAGAAACTCTGTGATTCTGTTCGCAATCCCATATCGCCTTAAGAATGCCTGAGATGAGGTTGGGCATGACGACGTCGGCCTCGGCGATGGGTGGCCCGTGGTCATGCGTACCGATGTCCTTGAGCGACAGTGGAGTAGCCCCTGCCTTCCACCAACTACCGCCTGTCTGAGGATTCAGCGACAGCCCATGATGAACCGGGGGGGCAATATCCGCAATCGTCCAGCGCGCAATGGGTGGAGGCAGCTGCTCCACCTGCCCGCCCGAACAGTATCGGGTCTCCGAAGACTTCACGTACACCCGCTGCAATAAGTACGTCAGCTCCATACCGAAGAACTGCGAGGTCCGCGCGTATCGAAGGTGCACGGCACGTCGGTGAGGCAAGAGGCGCACTGTTGATCCCATTGGGCATCTCATTGACCGTGTAGACCCACTGGAGGGGCTTTGCCGCTAGCCCTAAGCGGGGCGGGGAGTGGGCCACGAAGAAAGCGATGTCCAACTCGCCCCGCAGGTAGCTGAGAGCACCAGCGCTTCCTTGTACCTGCTTGAGCAGGCTCTCAAGAACGACAACGGCAGGCGGACCGAACCGCTGGCCCACCCAGCACACCGAACCTGCATGACACTTGAGAAGCGGTCCGCGGTCATAGCTCCTCGTGTAGACTTCTTGCTTGAGAGTATTGAGCTGGTCGTCTTGCGAGCTGACGTCGAGCAGTCGCCACCGCGTTGCTGGAGGCATCTCCACGTCCACGGCGCTGTTGGCGAGGCTGAACACGAGGCAGCGAGGCAGCGCCAGCAGCGAGAAGCTATATACCCCCCCCCCCCCGGAGGAACGGCGCGCCGATCCAGATCGTCGTGAAAGATATGGGGGCCAGCCAGGCTGGCATGTCATGGAAGGCGCTCTCTGCGGGCGGAACTGCTCTGCGCGGGGCGCCTGCTTGGCCGCTGAAAAGGTGGCTCGAGCAGAAGCGGCGGCCGCGGAGGGGGAAAGGGGGAGGACGGGGGGGGGGGGGGGGGATCAGGGGGGGAGGAAGAGGAGAAAAAGAAAGAGGAGGAGGAGGAAGAGAAAGAGGAGGCAGAGAAAGAAGGGGGGATGATTTTTTGCCGCTGCACCCTCTGCCCCAAGTCATGGGAGCCCCTGCTGCAGCTGGGATGGCCCGCGAGCTGCAGGAACCAACGAAGACTGGTGCATGTAGCCTGCAGGGCAGACGCTGCAGGCTGGGCAAACGAGAGCACCGCGCGGCGCGGAAGAAAATGGCAACGCTGGCGCTCGAGGGCCCATGCACCCAGGCAAAGGCCCGAAAACAGGCGCGGCAGGGCGCCCAAAATGGCGACGCAACCGAGCACCCGCCATCCCAAGCTCGAGCTGCGATGAATGCCCTCCAAGCTCCTCCTCCTCCCCGTCTGTTCTTGCCTTCGCCGCCATCGTCAGCCCCTGGCTGCCCTTGCCGCCTGGGCCCCCGCCCCCCTCGCTTGGAGCGCCCTGCAGGCGTCAGAATGCGAGACTCTCTCGTAGATGCCCTCCTCGCTGTAAACCTCGAGCTGACGATGGCAAGCGCAGGCCCCGTAGACTGCAAAGACGTCGCCTCCACTTGCCTCCTGATCTGCGCATTGCGATTCTCAAGGGCCACAGTCGAAGTCTTGGAGGCCATGGCGACAAGGCTCAGCTCGCGAAGCGCCTACTCGCTTGTGAACCCACCAGGCTGGCCCTTGTAGCGCTCGATGAAATCGTCGCTGGACACGTTGCGGCTCGACCTGCGACGCGCCCGCAAACAGGCCTCAAAACCGACGTCGCCCAAGAGCGAGAACATCTTGAAGGGGAAGTGCGAGCCAATCGCAGCTCCGAGCTGATCTGCGCAACGCCCCTGTCTGGATAGCTACTTGCACAACATAGTCTGATTCTCTCGAGCGCCAGATGGTTCTCAGGAAGGCAGTCCACCTCCAGAGACTTTGAGATTTGGAGACGTCGGCAGAGCATTCCTGCTCCAACGTCTGCCTCGACACGCTCATCAACGGCCAGCTCCCCCCCCTTGCACCGCGGCGTTCCCGACTTTGGATAGGAGGGCGCTGTCCTGCTTCATCCCCAACTCCTCGCTCGCCATCCCTTGCCCCGCCTCCAAGAACCTCTTGATTGGACTCAGGACCGATCTGAAGAACAGAAGCTTGACCGATGGCTCCGCAATCAGCCACTTGCGGGCTTGGCCGCGGTAGGCCTTGTTCTGCTCGGCGATGGCATTGCGGGGTGACCGGGCTTCTTGGCTTGAGCTGCAGGCGCTGCCTCAAGGCCCTGGCCGCCCACGCCCTCCTGGGCCTGCTCCGCCTCGCCACCGCCCCCCCGGGGGTCGCCCTGCTGCTCGTCCATGAGCGCCAGCGGGGGCACAGGAAGTTCAACTGGCTGGCCGTCTGGAGTCTCGCCGCCATGCCCCACTTCGAAGAAGCTCATGTAGTTGCCCAGGAAGTGGTTGTGAATGTTCATCGGTAGGCCGATGTCGCGGCATGCGATGTCTACTGCAGCCCACCTGCTGCGCGGAAGCATATGCGGCACATGAGGGAAGAGAGCTGGCACGAACTCCTTGAGCAACAAACGCAGAACATCTGCTCGCGACTCGTCGCGCCTTGCAACGAATGCGAATTGTCGTGGAAATCTCCAGTCGCCTGGCGCGCATCGCTCAAGGATCATCCCCCAGGCCATGCATTGTGGAGAGCTGTCCAATAATGTATCCATGACTACCCTCTTGAACGCAACTGTCTTGGCATTGAGCGCAACGCTGGGGGCGATCAACAACTTATGTCCGACCGCCGAGCCGCTTTTCCGAAGTAAACTCATCTGACCAGCTGGCCTCAGAGAAAACGCAGTTGCAATCAGACCAGAGATGTCGCTCTCATTCACGTCGCAAACCTTGGCGTGGAAACCAGCAGCTGCGCGTGCCCGACAAAGAAGGAGAAACAAGGACCGCCCATCAAGCTCGGAATGTAGATGGCGCTCTGCCTTCAGGTCAGCCCGTCGACGAACGTCTCTGTCACTTTCTGCGAGCTGCTCAACGCGAAGTCGGTGCTGTCGTGGCTGGCATACTCCACATAGACAACGCGCTGCTCTATATGAAGCCGCTGCTGCACCAACCAGCAGCCCATCAGCGCGTGCCCATATGTCCCGTCCCACCTGGAGCGGGCACAGGAAAATAAGGGGCGCCCGTGGTGGACCGAACGCTTATGGGGCGAGGGTGAACTCTCAGAGAGCCACCGCGCCACGTTCGGTCGACAACGAAGCGCCCGCCTGTTTTCCCGATTCCCTGGAAGACCAGAAGGACCCGCGCTGCCATGAGCACCTGGGCGAACCTCCCCAAGAACAATCGATGTGTCGGTGAACCGTCCAGTGAGAGAGTCGTTGCCCATAAAATATTCTGCAACAGACATGGACGATGCGTCGAGCTCTTCGTCGGACTTCGCGTTGGAAGCGCGCGCATTTGGCAATAGCATCCAGCTCGGCCCCCGGAGCCCCGACCATGGCGAGCTGAGGGGGCGCCCAGCTGAGAAGGAGCGACCGACGCGTTGTCCAGCTGAGCTCTCCAATCGTCGCCATTTAGTTGTCCAGCCTGAGAAAGCCCATCGTCGTCATCCAGCGCGTTCAGCGCCCCAGTCCAATCGTCATGCGACGGGACCTCGTCGATAATTCCATCGAGCGCCGGAGGCCAATAATCATTGCCCACCATGCAGGTGGCAAAGGAAAACTGTCATGGCTATGAAAAGGAAGCATCTGGGTATGGAGAGACATGGATGATGCTTAAAATAGACATGGAGCTCGGGGCTCTCTGGGAGAATCTCGCGCGTGGGGGGGGGGGGGGGGGGGCATCGCGTTGTGATGGCGTTCGGGCTGACACTGCCCCCTGTGTTCAGCGTTCGGGCTGCCCGTCTCGGGCTGCCCCTACCTCGCTGTCCAAAAACGGTACTTGCGTGACCCTGACTGTTCTTGCGTTCCCCCAAAGGGTGCTTGCAACTAGTTTGCACGATGCATGGCACTTGTGTCTGCAAGCCCACCTACGACCACGATTGCAACGTGCGACGGGGATCTCACTGCTTGGGTTAAGGGCGCAATGCCGCTGTCTGCGCAATTGAAGAGCGCAGGCCAGCAAAAAGACATTGCCAACGTGCGCGTTCGTTCTCTCGCCCCCCCGGTCTTCCTCCTCGCGCAACCCGCGGCTTCTCTCGACGCGCGCGCGCCCTCCGCGGATGGAAGACGAACCGGGAAAACGGGAGGCGCGAACCCAGGAAACGGCAGGCACGAACCAGGGAAAGCGGGGAGCACGAACCCAGCAAACGCGACCGACGACCCGGTGAAACCATGAAGGCGCGACCCGGGGAAGCCGTCGCGCGAGGAGGCGCGCGCTCCTCCGCCCCCTCCTCCTCCTCCTCCTCCTCCTCCTCCTTCCCCTGCCCTTCCCCCTCCTCCGCCCCTCGCCCCCCCCCTGCCCCCCCCCTCCTCCTTCTCTTCGCCCCCCCCCCCCCCCCCGCCTGTCCTGGAATGGCGCGGCGACGACGGCTGCCGCGGCGGCGCCCTCGGGGCCCCCCCGCGCGAAACTCCGAGAAAGCCCAGTCGCGTACGCGCGCTCCCTCCCCAGGATGTCCTGGGCGTCGCTTTCGCGAGGCGGCCCCTCGAGCATCGGGGAATTCTCGCGCGACCCGACGAGGGCGACCGCGACGTCGACGACGACGACGCGAACGACGACGACGAAGACGACGACGCCAACGACGACGTTTCCACTCCAGAACCCTCAGAATGTTCTGGACATCGCGTCCCCGAGGCCCCTCCCCGAACAACTCGGGGGATTCTCTGGCCGCCCAACTTCGATGACGATGGCGACGACGACGAGGGCGACGGCGACGACGCCGACCGCGTCGTCGACGTGGCGACGAAGGCAACGACAACGACGGCAACGACGACGACGACCACGAGGATGCTTCGCACACGCCCCGCCCCCCGAGGTCCTGGGCATTGCGCGCCTGCCGACGCCCCCCGGACAGATCGGGATATCGTCGCGCGCCCCGACGACGGCGACTACCGCGCTGGACATCGCGCCCCCGAGGCCCCTCCCCGAACAACTCGGGGAATTCTCTGGCCGCCCAACTTCGACGACGATGGCGACGACGACGAGGGCGACGACGACGACGCCGACCGCGTCGTCGACGAGGCGACGAAGGCAACGACAACGACGACAACGACAAACAACCACGAGGATGTTTCACGCACACCCCGCCCCCCGAGGCCCAGGGCATTGCGCGCCTGCCGACGCCCCCCGGACAGATCAGGACATCCTCGCGCAACCCGACAACGGCGACTACCGCGACGACGGCGACGACGACTACCGCGGCGGCGCCCTCGGCCCCCCCCCGCGCGAAACCCGAGAAAAGCCTAGTCGCATGCGCATGCCCCCTCCCCAAATGGCCGGGGCATCGCTTTCGCGAGAGGGCCCCTCGAGCATCGGGGAATTCTAACGCGACCCGACGCGGGCGACCGCGACGTCGACGACGACGATGTTTCCACTCCAGAATCCCCAGAATGTTCTGGACATCGCGTCCCCGAGGCCCCTCCCGAACAACTCGGGCAATTCTCGCGCCCCCCGACGACGACGACGCCGCCCGCGACGTCGACAAATGCGACGTCGACGACGACGACGACGAGCGCTAAGCTGGCGAGCGCGCGCGCGCCCGTGCCAAAAATCATCCCGCCCAGCCATTCACGGGCATCCCATTCCCCCGCCCCCTCCGCCTCCTCCTCCGCCCCCTCCTCTTCTTTCCCCTCCCTTTCCCCCTTCCCCCTCCTCCTCCGCCCCGTCGCCCCCCCCTTGCCCCCCCCCTCCTTCTCCTTGTCCCCCCCCCTCCAAGAATGACGCGGGCGCCCCCCGCGGTCCCAATTTCGCGGGGCCCGGGCGCGGTCTGGAACCCCGCCCGATCGATAAGCACACCCTCCCGGACATGGGGCCGGGCCGCCGACCCCCGCGCCCGCGAGGATCACACAGAGAATCAATTCGCCTGACGAAGGGCCCAACCACATGCGGTTGCGAATGCCGCAATTGTGGAATCCCATCTTCGCCCGCGCTCCCTGTGGGGCCACGAGCCGCGCGAGGGGCGCGCCGAAATTCGTGGCGGGGTACGCAACGCGAACAAAGACGGTCGGTCTGAGTGCGAGAGGCTGAGAACGGGTGGGCCTGAGCGCGAGTGAGTGTGATTATGAGTGAGTCTGCGTGCGAATCACTATGCGCACATATCTCGACGCCCACGTCGGCGCGCTCCTCGCGAGGATCGCGCCCGCTTCCTTCCCTTTCTTCTTCTGCCACTTTGCCCGCGCGCGCCGATGTCCACGGCTGCGGGCGCGGCGCCGCGCGGAGCCCCCGCGACGCGCGCTGGTCGCCCCGAAGGGATCCCGGCGACGCGCGCGGGTCGCCCGCTGCGCGCAGCAGGGAGAGCGAGCAGGCTGGCTGATAGCGGGCAAGGCTGTGGCCGCTGGGCAGAGTGACGACGAGGGCGAGCGAGGCTTTGGGCAGAGCGCAGCGCGAAATTCCCGGGACGCGCGCTGGTCGCCCCGAGAGGGCCCCAGCGACGCGCGCGGGTTGTCCGCGGCGCGAAGCCAAACAGTCAGACCGTCGAGAAACGGCGAGGCTCAGACGCGTCGCTGTTCAAGTCAAGCCTCGCGGATGAACTCGGCGAAGCCCAGCTCCCTGGCGGGGGCCGTCGCCTCCCTCCTGCGCCGCTTCGTGCGCGTAGCAAACTGCTCCAGCTGCTTCCGCAATCCCTCCGGCGGCCCTGCCAGGAAGAACTCGATGCGCGGCGCCCGCATGAGCGGGAGGTCCTCGTGGCGCGCGGCGCGCGATAACAGCGCGTAGAGCTCCAGCCACCAGTCGTCGTCCTCCTTCTTGCCGTTCCCAACCTCATGGCGGCCGCAGTCCAGGATCGCGCCTGGGCGACGTCGGCCGAGGGGGCAGCGCGCCGGACAGCCGACGGCCCAGGGCGAGTCCACGAGACCGAGAGAAGGTCCAGCTGCGGACCGCTCGCGCCCAGCAGCTCTGGCCGTAAACTGCCCCAGAGCGCCGTTCCCTCGCCCCGTCGCCTTCGCGCATGGTGCGCCCCTGGCGCGCCGCCGTGGTGATGGCCCTGCCGTGCGAGAAAGGGAAGCCCGTTCGTGTGACCTTGGAGGTGCGGAACGTGAACGGCTCCGACGTGCGAGGCTCGATGAACGCCAGCGGGCCCGTGAGGTCCCCCGCGAGGCTCTCGTCGTGGCGCTCGAGGTCGTGCACGAAGGGCGCGCTCGAGTACTTCTCCATGTGCACCCAGAACCCCCGCGGCAAGTGCTTCAGATAGATCCTCTCCTCCCCGTCTCTCTCGGCCTTGTCGACGTCGCCCCGATCTCGAGGGTCCACGACGATGTCCACGATCTGCCCCATCGGCATCCTTGACGAGGCCGCTCTTAAGGTCCAGCGCCTCCAGGAGCCGGATCCGCATGCCCACGTGCGCCGGGAACAGTCCGTGCATGCCACCGGTGCTCTTCGGGTTGGCACAGTTCATCATCTTGGCGGCGTCCTTCCTGCTCATCGTCGGGGCGCACTTTGGTACCCAAGCGTCCTGCGCTGTGACGTACTTCTTGAAGTGGAAGTCGTGCTTGAGAAACGCCTTCGCTGCTGTAGTCGCCGCGTCGTGCTCCTGAAGACTGCGGAGCGCACCGTATTCGGCCCATATTCTTCTCGGCACAGCAACAAGCCAGTGCACAGTCGTAGTGCTGATGCCTCTGTGACTTCGGAACAGTTCATTGTGCAGGCGGCGCGCTGGCGCTGGAGCCCCGGGTCTCTCTCTCTCGCTCCCCCTTTTGTCCTCTTGCCTCTACCTGGGGCGTCTTCGTCACCACAGCTGGATTCTGACCGGGGCGTGGAAAACTGGTCGCTGGATCGATCTGGGAATCAGCCCGCCCTCATCCTCCGCATCCCCGTCCGCCCCCCTCGTGGCCCCACCCCTCCTCCTCCGCATCCCCGTCCTCCTCCTCCTCATCGTTGTCCTGCCTCCTCACCCCTCTCGTCCCCATCCTGACTCTCGTCCTCCTCATCCTCGTGATGCTCGTGGTCATAATCCCCGTCCTCCTCGTCCTCCTCCTCCTCCTCCTCCTCCTCCTCCTCCTCCTCCTCCTCATCGTCATCGTCATCGTCATCGTCATCGTCATCGTCATCGTCATCGTCATCATCATCATCATCATCATCATCATCATCATCATCATCATCATCAGCATCATCAGCATCATCAGCATCATCATCAGTAGTCATCCTCATTATGGGCGTCGTCCTCGTCGTTGTCCTGCCATGTCCTCCTCCTCCTGCTGTTCCTCCCCCTCCTCGTCCCCCATCCTGCTCTCGTCCTCCTCGTCTTCCTCCTCCTCCTCCTCCTCCTCGCCTCCGCCTCCCCCTCCTCCTCCTCCTTATCCTCGTCCTCCTCTGGTTGGGGATGGAGGCGAGAGTGGAGATATGGGCTCTAATACAGCCCACCTCCGCCCCTGGATCCTCTTGACCCCATCTTCGTTATTGATTTCGAGCCGTGGGTTCGTTTCCGTCGGCCCCAGGGCCCGACATGGGCCCGGCGTTCAGACTTGAACGAATCGCCAGCGCGTCCACACAACGCGAACCTGCCACAGGCCTCCCAAAGGGGGCCAGGGTCGAAGGGTCGCGCCGCATCGCGGACGCATCGTCGACGCACCTAGCGAATCGTCGTCGTCGTCGTCGTCGTCGTCTTCGTCGTCGTCGTCGTCGTCGTCGTCGTCCTCGTCCTCCTCGTCGTCGTCGTCGTCGTACTCGTCGTCGAACTCGTCATCGTACTCGTCGTCGTAATCGTCGTCGTCATCGTCGTCGTCGTACTCGTCGTCGCACTCGTCGTCGTACTCGTCGTCGTTTTCACCGTCGTAGCCGTCGTCATACTCGTCGTCGCACTCGTCGTCATGCTCGTCGTCGTTTTCGTCGTCGTACTCGTCATCATAATCGTCGTCGAACTCCTCGGCGTACTCGTCGTCATACTCGTAGGAAGGCGATCAGCGCGTCCACGGCCGCGAGCATGACGGCGACGGCGGCGCCGACGGCGGCAGCGACGGCGGCATCGGCGGCAGCGACAGCGGCCACGGCGGTCTTCCCCCTCCTCCTCCTCCTCCTCCTCCTCCTCCTCCTCCTCCTCCTCCTGGCGAGCGGAGCAAGCGGTCATGTTGCCCGAGCCGGAGGCGTCCTCCCCCACCTCCTCCTCATTCTCCTCCTCCTCGTCCTCGTCCTCCTCCTCCTCCTCCTCCTCCTCCTGGCGAGCGGAGCAAGCGGTCATGTTGCCCGAGCCGGAGGCGTCCTCCCCCACCTCCTCCTCCTCCTCATCCTCCTCGTCCTCATCCTCCTCGTCATCGTCCTCGTCCTCCTCGTCGCTGCTCGACTGCAGAGTTGGACACGCTGCAGTCGAGCAGCGACGAGCCCTTGGTGCGTTTTGGTTTTCAGCGGGACCCCGAGTTTTCCGTGGGAGCCAGGCCCAGCCTCGGGATCGAAGACGTAGAATTCTGGTGCAGGGACCCAGATCTGTCTCTGCACGAGGCCTTCGTAGGCCAAGTCTACACTGACGGTAGTTGCGACAATTCACTACACCCAGCTTACCATGCGGCTGGATTCTCTGTAGTTTCCCTGCGAGAAGACGAGCCATTCGCCATTCTCACGGGTCAGGTGGGGCAGCAGTTTCGACAGACCTCAGGAGCTGCAGAGCAGCTTGCGATTCTTTTAGCTTGTCATGCCTCGCCGTCGATAACACATGTGCACACGGATTATAAAGCCGCTATAGACCTCCATCTGGCTCCTCGCTTTTCTCGCAGGTCTCCGATGAGCGGCTTCAAGGTCTTGGCAGGCGCGTGCCGCGTCCGCCCTAGCAGTTGTATATGCAAGGTGAAAGGCCACCAGAATCTGGAAGCCCAGTTTTCTTCCCCCGTGGAACGGACCCATGCCATCGGGAACGATGCTGCCGACAAGGCGGCTAAGCAGGCGGCCCAGAAGTTGGCCCAGCCCAGCAGGTCCGAGGTCGAATCCCACGCGAATCAAACCCAACTGCTCGGCCGATTTTTAAGATACCTGGCTCGAATCCTCCCTAAGTGGCCCGCCTTGGCCCCAAAGAGAGGCAAGAAGGGCCTCGAGGCCCCCATGAGTTCCAACCCCCCCATCGGAGCCGCGTCCGCTCCTCATGTCTGGGACCCTGGGGCCGTCCCTCTGCCTCCCCCGCCTCCTCCTCCGCCGCCTGCGGTTGCGCCAGAGGTTGCGGACGCGACTCACAATTGGGAATATATAAGGGGTAAATGGTTATGCACCGTTTGCCGAGTGACGGCGAAGTCTAGCCAATCTCAGATTGCCCGTCAGAATGAGAAGTGCCCAGGGTTTTGTGCTGCTATGGCTAAGCTGGCCCAGGACCCGAAACGGCACAATCTCCTATGGTTCGAATATTTAGACAATTCGTCAACCCTGATTATCTGCAAAGATTGCGGCTCTTATATGGAGCAAGGCAGGGGGTTAAATTCGGTGTGTTTACGTCAAGGGCCGCAGAGTACAGGTGCCGCCGACCGTCTCTCAAAGGCTCTCAGTTTAAGACACCCGAAAGGGGGGAAGAATTCACCTGTTGTTTTCAAACCCCCAGTCCCCCTGGCCCAATTTTACCGCCAGACTCTCAGGGATCTGGCAGCAGCATCAAGCTCTGCTGCGGGGGCTGCTTCATCCTCCTGAAGAGCTCGGAGGCCCAGGCCTCTGTCTCCGCGCTGGGGCGCGGTGGATCTCAGACATCATCCGAAGCTGTGCGCTGGTCCTCGTCCTCCTCCTGAATACGACGACGAGTAAGACCACGAGTACGACGACGAGGACAATGACGACTACGACGACGAGTACGACGACGAAAACGACGACGAATGCGACGACGAGTACGACGACGACTACGACGACGGATACGACGACGAGGAGGAGGAGGACGACGACGGGTACGACGAATGGTACGACGACGAGTACGACGACGAGGAGGAGGAGGACGACTACGACGACGGTAACGACGACGAGTCGTCCTCCTTGTCGTCGTCCTCGTCCTCGTCCTCGTCCTCATCCTCGTCCTCGTCCTCCTCCTCCTCCTCCTCCTCCTCCTCCTCGTCCTCATCCTTCATCCTCGTCCTTCGAGGGTGTGCCAAAATGGGGCGGCGGCGCCATGCGAGTTCCGCCACTGGGACCTTAGGTGGAGCTCTCTATGGGGCCACGAAACGTGTGAGAGGTGTGCCACAATGGAGCGGCGGCGCCATGCGAGTTCCGCCACTGTAAGCTTAGGCGGAACTCCCTATGGGGCCACCAAACGTGTGAGGGGTGTGCCAAAATAAAGCGGCGGCGCCATGCAAGTTCCGCCACTGGGACCTTCGGTGGAGCTCCCTATTGGACCACGAAAAGTGTGAGGGGTGTGCCCAAATAGGACGAGGCCGGCATGCGAGCTGCGCCACTGGGACCTTTGGTGGAGCTCCCTATGGGGCCACCAAACGTGTGCGGGGTGTGCAGAAATGACCCGAGGCCGCCATGCGAGCTGCGCCACTGGGACCTTCGGTGGAGCTCCCTATGGGGCCAAGACGTGTGTGAGGTGTGCCAAAATGGGGCGAGGCCGCCATGCGAGCTGCGCCGCTGGGACCTTGGGTGCAGCTCCCCATGGGGCCACGAAGCGTGTGAGGGGCGTGCCGAAATGACCCGAGGCCGCCACGCGAGCGGCGCCACTGGGACCTTAGGTGGAGCTCCCTATGGGGCCACGAAACGTGTGAGGGGTGTGCCGAAATGACCCGAGGCCGCCATGCGAGCGGCGCCACTGGGACCTTCGGTGGAGCTCCCTATGGGGCCAAGACATGAAACCCGTGTGAGGGAGCTGTGCCGAAATGACCCGAGGCCGCCATGCGAGCGGCGCCACTGGGACCTTAGGTGGAGCTCCCTATGGGGCCACGAAACGTGTGAGGGGTGTGCCGAAATGACCCGAGGCCGCCATGCGAGCGGCGCCACTGGGACCTTAGGTGGAGCTCCCTATGGGGCCACGAAACGTGTGAGGGGTGTGCCGAAATGACCCGCCATGCGAGCGGCGCCACTGGGACGGTGGAGCTCCCTGGGTGTGAGGCCGAAATGACCCGAGGCCGCCATGCGACGGCGCCACTGGGACCAGATGGAGCTCCCTATGGGGCCACGAAACGTGTGAGGGTGTGCCGAAATGACCCGAGGCCGCCATGCGAGCGGCGCCACTGGGACCTTAGGTGGAGCTCCCTATGGGGCCACGAAACGTGTGAGGGGTGTGCCGAAATGACCCGAGGCCGCCATGCGAGCGGCGCCACTGGGACCTTAGGTGGGGCGCCCTATGGGGACATGAAACGTGTAAGGGGTGTGCAGAAATGACCCGAGGCCGCCATGCGAGCGGCGCCACTGGGACCTTATGTGGAGTTCCCTATGGGGCCACGAAGCGTGTGAGGGGCATGCCGAAATGACCCGAGGCCGCCATGCGAGCGGCGCCACTGGGACCATAGATGGAGCTCCCTATGGGGCCACGAAACGTGTGAGGGGTGTGTCATGATGCAGAAGCAAGGAGGGGGAGGAGGGAGGAGGCAACGGGAGGAGGAAGGAAGGAATGAAGGAAGGAACGCGGCGCGGGGCGCTATCTCTTCAAAACGAGGACCCAACACCACAGGATGGTTCGGAAAAACCTAAAACCTCGAAGTTCTACCCTCGTTTCCGCCGTCGGCGCCGCCGCCGCCGGGGTGGCCGCGGTTTGGGCGGCAAACGCGCGCGCGGCTTACAAGGGCGCCGTCGCGATTACACTCGCCACGCGGCAACGCCTAGGAGCGGAACTCTGCAATTCCACTGCAATGGCCACGTGGCCACGTAAGTACGCGGAAACGAACGCGATGCTGATGAAGAGGACGGGCAGAGGGATATCTTCAGCATCTCGACGTGCGTGGGGTTCCCCGGTTGGCGTGTGTCGGGTTTCCCTGGGTCGTGGTTCCAGTTTCTCGGGTTCGCATGGTCGCCGTTCCTCGGGTTCGGGCCTTCGGCGGTGCCGGGTTCGTGCCGCCGTTTCCCGGGTTTGGCGCGTTTTCCCGGGTCGAGGTTTTCCTGCCCTCCGCCTTCCCCCAAAGAAGGAAGGGGGGACGCGCGTGTGCGCGGATAGAAACGACGGGATTGACGATCAGGACGACGGTGGCGCAGGCGAAAATTACCCTGCGACGCACCCAACCCACGCGCATCAAATGGCAAGAAGAGTACGCCAACATTAGCAGGAACAACGACAGTGTAGACGCGGCGATTTGCTGTGCAAGCTACATGGGATGCGCATGCGCTGCACGATTCACAGGACGACGATCGAAAGAACGAGGCTTGAGGCCCCAGGATCGAAGAAGAACGGGTACGGGAACGAGGGGTAGGAGAGGGATGGAATGGATGGCGGGGGGGGCGAAAGGCCATCGCGGAAGCAGCAGCATGCATGGAGAAGGTGAGGCGGGGAATATGACGACGATGAAAGTGGCGGGAGGAGACAGAAGACTGCCGCGTTTTTCAAGTGCGAGCTAAACCCGCAGCGCTGCCTGCGCCATGTCGTCGCAGAGTTCCACATGATAAAACTTGTTTAGAGTGCAAGGAACGAGCGAGGCGTAGCTCGCCCGCTAGCTTCTCCGCCTCCTTCCCGCGCATTTCAGCGCGGGAGCTGAACGCTCGCAGGCGCGCCGCCAGGTCTGCGGGCGGCCCGCGGGAAAGAAACTCAAGGCCGGGGTCGCGTATCATCAATCGGTTGTCCATCGTCCAAAGTTGCACTGGCGACGTACTGGTTGAACGCGGAGCGAGCAGCATCACGCGCGTGCCTGAACGCCACGCAGGTACAGTGCACGCGCGATTGGGACTTCAGGTCGATCACGC
The DNA here is from genome assembly GCA_963575745.1 of Prorocentrum cordatum. Taxonomy (NCBI): domain Eukaryota; class Dinophyceae; order Prorocentrales; family Prorocentraceae; genus Prorocentrum; species Prorocentrum cordatum. The sequence goes on from CAUYUJ010021176.1 coordinate 64,959, forward strand.
GCGTCTCCACCAGGCTTGGCAACCCACGCGACTGAGGATCTCACTGCGGTCTGCCATGCTGCTGTCCGCGAATGCAATGCGCTGCCTGCAAGTAAGGCGGCGGCGTCCACTTGTCTCAGAAGATGTTCCCGCGGGCCCGAAGGGCGACCGCCAGCTCGAGCCGCGGCGCCGGCAGGCCAGATAAGGATCATGCAACAGCAAAGACGATGACAGAGCAACGAGGTATCGGCGAGTGCATGACCGGCCTCCGATTCCTGCACTTCTTTCCTGTAGTTCCCCTAGCTCATCGAGCTCAGCAAATGTTTCTGCGGGTCCGAAGGACGACCGCCAGCTCGAGTCGCAGCGCCACGTGGCACGAACCGCAGAGCAAGGGCACGCGAGCATTGCTCGTGGTCAGAATCTGAGTCCCCGTGGTGCCTCACTCCGCTGGCCACCCACCAGCAGCCCTCGAAAGTGGCGACAGTTTCACAGATCGCAGCCGCCCAGGGGTGGCGAGGTCTAATCTGAGTCCCCGTGGTGCCTCACTCCGCTGGACCCACCAGCAGCCTCGAAAGTGGCGACAGTTTCACACAGGGATGGCGAGGTCTAATCTGAGTCCCCGTGGTGCCTCACTCCGCTGGACCCACCAGCAACCCTCGAAAGTGGCGACAGTTTCACAGATCGCAGCCCCCCAGAGATGGCGAGGTCTAATCTGAGTCCCCGTGGTGCCTCACTCCGCTGGACCCACCAGCAGCCCTCGAAAGTGGCGACAGTTTCACAGATCGCAGCCCCCCAGAGATGGCGAGGTCTAATCTGAGTCCCCGTGGTGCCTCACTCCGCTGGACCCACCAGCAGCCCTCGAAAGTGGTGACAGTTTCACAGATCGCAGCCCCCCCCCAGAGATGGCGAGGTCTAATCTGAGTCCCCGTGGTGCCTCACTCCGCTGGACCCACCAGCAGCCCTCGAAAGTGGCGACAGTTTCACAGATCGCAGCCCCCCCCCCCAGGGATGGCGAGGTCTAATCTGAGTCCCCGTGGTGCCTCACTCCGCTGGACCCACCAGCAGCCCTCGAAAGTGGTGACAGTTCCGCAGATCGCAGCCCGCCAGGGATGACGTGAAAGGCAAGAGAAGAGAAGAGGAGGAGCGAAGAGAGGAGGAGAAGGCAAGCAAGAGAGGAGAGGAGGAGGGAAGAGAGGGGGGGGGCGGGAGGAGGAGAACGGAGACCGCAGTGCTCTATTCAAAACGAGTACCCAACGCAGGAGGGTTGGGAAAAAAAAGTAAGACGCGACGCAAACGGTTGTCGACTACGCGCCGTTTCCATGCGGGATGGCCATACATCAAGATATTGCCACTCGCTTCTCCCAGGGAAACACACAGTCGACTTATCAGGACAAGGTCTCAAAATTCGCCTGCCCTTTCAAAGGGCCCCGAGGTTTCGCCGAAATTCCCCGGGCCCCCGTTGCGTCTTCTATATGAGCGGTCAAGTCTTTGGGGGCGGGAGTCAGAAGGCTCTTTCTTGGGCTAAGACAATTCTGCTAAATGCATCGTCTGTGTGCACTGAGGATTTTGATTATTTCTCTTGATTCGCGATAGCTCCAACATAGCTTTTGCATAGCCTTTTGGGGCGACCGGCGTTTGTTCCGAAGGCCCCCAACATAGTCTTTTTTTTTCATAGCCCCGCGACATCATTGCAGGGACATTTCTGGAGGCCCAACATAGCCTCTGCAGAATCCCGGCGGGGAAGAAGAAGGAACAAACAAAAAAAAAAAAACGTGATTCCCTCCTGTGGGAGCCTGCGCCGACATGACGCCACCACCACCGCCGGCACCGCTACCACCACCACCACCACCACCAACCTACCACACAGCCAACACCACAACCACAGCCAACACCACCACCACAAGCACCACCGCCACAACGCACCATCACCACCACCAACACGAAAACCCACCACAACTACCACCACCACCACAATCTACCACGCCACCACCACCACCGCCACAACCACCACCACTACCAGCAGCACAACCTACCATCACCACCACAAACCACCATACCACCACCACCATCACTGCGACCACCGCCACCAGCACCACCTCCACAAACCACCGCCACCACCGCAACCCACCACCACCACTACCGCCACCACAAACCACCGCAACATCACCACCATACCACCACCACCACCACAACCCACCACCACCACCACAAACCACCACCACGCCACCACCACACCACCACCACCACCCACCACCACCCACCACCACAACCACCACCACAACCACCACAACAGACCACCGCACCACCACCACCACAACCACCACCGCCGCCACCACCACCACCGCCACCACCACCACCACAACCCACCACCACCACCACCGTCGTCCTCGTCGACGCCCCCCGCCACCCCCGACCGCCGCCGCCGGCCCAGAAAAAAAAATCGTCGCCCCCGCCGCCACCGCTGCCGCCAGCCGAGGAGAAAGAGAGGGGAAACGTAGGGGGGGGGGTCTGGTCCCACCCCCCCGTGCAAGCGACCACTGGCCGCGCTCTTTCGTATGCGTGTATGCATGCATGTATGTATGCGTTATGTGCATGCATGTATGCGTGTAGGTAGGTAGGTCGGCGGGCACGACTATATGTATGTATGTATGCGTGTATGGATATAGGTGTGGCATACATGTATGACTGCATGACTGTATGTGTATGTATGATTACATGGTTGCACGCATGTGTATATGCATCTATGTACGTATGGAGGTATGTACGTAGTTGTGTGATTGAAAATCACACGTGCAATGTGTGTACTGCATGAAAAAATGTGTGCACTTATGTATATATGAATGGACGGGTGTGCGGGCGTATGTATGTTTGCACGTACGTAAAGCACGCATGTGTATGTGTACGTAGATGCGTACGTACGGTCGCAAATACGTGCGTACGTACGTATGTGTGTACGTAGATGGGCATGAACGTACGCATGTACGAACGTAGGTATGTATGCATGTATGCCTATAGGGATGTGGGCAGGCATGCATGCATGTATGTATGCATGTATGTATATGTACCCACGTATGTATGCCTGCACGCATGCCTGGATGTATGTGTATGATGTGGATGTGCTTGTGTATGCATGCATGCTTGCCTGTGCGCATACACGCCGGCGCTCCGAAAATTCATTCCGGTTTGAGAGGGGAGGCGCCGCGCGAATGCAGCGCAGACGCTGCGCTGGAAGGGCGCGGCGATGCATGGCCCCTGGACAGGCGAGAGCAGCCGCGCCCCCGTGCAAACCCCGATCCCGCGCGGGTCGCTCTCCCGCTGACAATGGCTCACCCGGGAAGCCGCTTCTTGCGCGGGCAGTCCTGAACGGCCCGCCCATTGGCGGCTCCTTCGGACGAGGCCCGGAACCACAAATAAACCGTTTGTGATCGAATGTTCCAGGCGGTTTGACCATGTTCGGCTTCTTCGGAATGCACCCGAAGACCTCGACTCGAGAACGACGTTTACGCAGGGAAACCTAGGCGGTTTGCACATTTTCGGGTCTATCGGACAGGGCCCGACTTTTTGGGGGGGCTCAAATCCGATGGGATTTGGCCACTTTCAGGTCGGCCGATAAACTGTTCGGGGCGTCGCATGACCGAAACCGAAAACTTGTTTCGAGGGCGTCCGATGTCGTTTGCTCATTTTCGGGTCAGTACACCGTTTGGGATTCAAAATTTTCAATTTGGACGGGGAACCCGAACCCGCGACCCCGGGCGGGGGTTAGGCTCCGCCCTTGCTTTGCTCTGGGCCCCTCCGGCCAAACGGGGCGCTGGGCTGCCCGCAGGCGCGCCGACTCCGCCCTCGCGACGTCGCCCCCGTCCACCCTCGGGCCCCGCGAGACGTATCCTGCGCGCGCCACCCCAGATGGCCGCGGCGAGCACGGTGGCGAAATTGGAGGGACTTTCGGATCGGCGCAATACGTATGCATGTATACACTACTAACTAGAGCCATGCGCGCATCACGCGCGCCTAGGTTCCGTCGCACCAATCAGCGGATGGGCACGCACACCATCCAACCACGATCGCCACGCGGGAACACCTTCGCAAACGTGAGCACGCACAATTCATTCCTTCACCGTGCCGCCGGGCACGGAACGAGCGTGTCCTCAGTCCCCTGAGCGTCAATCCTCGATCGAGAGGGTTCGTGAGGGGCCCGGACCCCAAAGTTGCAAATCTCCTTGGGCTTGCCGAAGTTTGGACGGGGCTGGGGGGCCCAACCAGCAGCTTCGCCTAAGGCGAAGCCCATGTCCAACTCCGTTGTGCCGCAGCAACGATAGCCCCAGAAGTAGAGGGTCGTCGCGGGAGCGACGGGCCATCTCCAGCGAAAATGTTTTCGGTCTCGATAGCAAGCGGCGCGCCTCCCAACGAGGTGCAGTCATATCTTGGCGGCCGGCCGCTTAAAAACGAACGGCCGCGGACAGGCGCTCGCTATCTCTCGCCTGTGCCCCATCACCCTGTATTGGAGTCGGGGGGGGGGGGGGGCGATGCGTCAGTCCGCCGCCCGCTAGAGGCAACGCTAAAGGCAGCCACTAGGGGGCGGTTCACAAGGAAGGTGAACCCGCGCGCAAGCGCCCCTGCGCGCAAGTTGCCTTGCGAGCAAATCGCTCTGCAAACGAATAATCGCCAAGCGGCCTCAAACGGCGCTGTCTGGCCGGCCCGGCATGGAGCATGACGCTTTAAGTCGCGTGTGAAAGATTGCGTTCCTCGCGTGACCTGTAAGAGCATATCTCTGTCGATGCTCCATTTGGTGTGGCCGTCCGCGGTCGCGTCGCGAGTGCCGCGCCACTGTGCACGATGCGCGATACCTCACTCCATCATCTGTCGTATCCAACTGATGTGACCAAAAAGAGTGCACTCGGTTCGTTTCTTCAGGTCTTTGCGTGACAAGGACTTCAAGACATATTCAGCATCCATGGTCAATGGTCAAAATGACCCTGATGCTCAGGCCGTCCATCCCCTGAAGATCCTTCAACTGAGTGGGTTTCAGCGGCCTAGCGTAGAGTTCGTGCAGAGTGACGATCGCGGGATAGCAGTCCTCCAAGTTGTGGGCTGCTGCTCGTGCTTTTGCGGAATAGCTCGAGCGGACCTGCAAGCTGCGCGACGTGAAGCGCGCGCCGATAGAATAAGCGACAGGCGCACCAGCAGGCGTGTTTCCACGCCATAGCAGGCTTGCCCCGCGAATGAAAGTGCCCTTGACCTCATCATCAGAGTCTCCACTCAGACGTCGGTAGCCGGAGTCGCTGCGCAGGTCGACCTCGCCCGTTGGAGTCATTGATCGAAAGAGAATCTTCTTAGGGCAGGCCTGCATTTTCCTGGTGATCGCGTTCAGTCGTCGCACCTGTTTATTGGTCGGTTCTTGGCCGCGTTGTGGGATAACAACATATACCATCAACAACACCTGTGTGATTGAAGCGAGGGCCGACGCGCCTCCGAGGCTGAGCCGCATGTCAGTGACAGTCTTTGATGCCTTGGCGTCAGCGTCTGCACCGGTGGGTTCAGGATGTTGCATGGGACGGAGCTGCTTGATGTAGCCATCTTGATCAAGTGTGAGGTGACCGCCCCCATCCTTGGTATACCTCACAGCGCAATTGGTATATGCATGTATTTTCTGGTTGAATTCCCAAAAGAAACCCGACGCACTTGAAGCGCCTGTCGATGGTGTCCTCAGCACTGGCCGCGTTGATATCGTCGACGTGCTCGGCTGTGAGAAAGTCGTTGATTGTCTCGAACTCCCCGTCGAAGGACGTGGGTCTCAGGCTCTCAGGCGTCCTTCGGCGTCGACTTGTCGGCCTCTGGCTAGGGCTTCGCGTCGGCCTGGCTCTTCCAAGGCAAGCGCTGGTTAGTCATCTTGTCGTAGTCGGCGTGGGTCTGGGCGAACTCTTTGAAAGTCATCTTCATGTGCTAGTTGAGAGCCGTAGTTTCGAAGCTGAGCCGCTTCTCGGTGCTTGCTCAGTCATGCTTGGGGCGCTTGTCCTAATAGCTCCGCTCCTGGAGCTCGTAGGCCATGTCGGCAGTGCGCGTGAGGCTCCAGCGCCACTTGACGACCGCTCGCGCGGTGGCTCGCGCGCGGTCAACGCCCTAAACCACCGCGGCGCAAGTTGACGAACTGGTCGGCCTTGTGGGGGGGCATCTGGAAGAGCTGATCGGCTGGCGTGCCAGAGGAGAACTCGTCGCCCCACTTCTCGACGGGCTAGAAGCTCTAGCTGATCGGCAGCACGAGGTCGTGGAGGTGGAGGAGCTCGGAGGGGGTCTCGGGGCGGGCCTTGCCAGCGCGCTCGGCGTTGGAGCCGAAACTGAGGCGCCGGGCGCTCTCGGGGTCGAGCTCGATGCCCTTCTTCTTGGCAAGCTCGATCATCTTCGACTCGAAGCTCGGCGCGAGCCAGAAGTGGTTCTCGGGCGGCCCCCCGCGATTCTCGAAGACATCGCAGAGGCGGGCGCCTTTCTCGCAGTAGGTATTGTAGAGGAGAGCCAACGCCAGCTCGACGCGCCGGTTGCCCATCCGGTTGAAGACGCGCCCGTGCTCGATTCTCTTGAGAGAACCGCCGTTGCAGACCATCTCGGGGACGGCGTGCTGGGCGCTCACCGATCACAAAGCGCAGTCCGCCTTGATAAAGCTAGCCGTCATTCTTGCTGCGCCAGTGCCTTGCGCGCACGATTGGCACTGGCGCAACTCGGCAATCGAGATCTCGTCCGCGATGAAGGACAACTCGTCGAAGATCTTCTCGCTCTGCTTGGCAATGCGCTCGAGAATCTCGTTCGAGCTCGGGCTCGCGACCCCTTGCAGCGCCGACAGGCTGGGTCGCCGCCTGCGCGCTCTCGGTGGCCCGCCTGGGACATGGCCGAGGCTCGCGACGCACTCATGGGGAACGACGCGGGGGGGGTAGGCACCGGGGGGGCATCGACCTGGAATCGGCGATGAATCGCCGATGCATCGGCGACGCGCGCCCCGACATGAATCCACGCGTTTCTGGGCAGGTTCGGGCTATCGAACCACTCTCTGCGATCAATGGGCGATTGGGAACCGATGCGTCCCCCCATGCCTTACCCCCCCAATCGTTGCCCCTGGAGGAGGTGCAGCTCGGCGCCTCGAAGAGGCTCGAAAGCATGGAGTCTCGGAGACTCGGGGAAGCTAGGGCGCGGGCAATTGCGGGGGGAGAGGAGGGGGAGGGGGGGCAGGGGGAAGAGGCGGAAGAAGGATCATGAATCGTGTGAGGGATGCGCTAAGCAAGTAACTCCAATGCTCTGCCTGCTCCAAAAACGCACGCGGCAGCCCCCGCGGTCCTGCCGCGCGATCCCGACTCGGGAACGGCTGAGACACTGAGAATCCCATGGCCCTGCCGATCGTTCGTGGCTTGGGAAAACTGAAATGGCGAGAGCCCCGCAGCCCTGCCACGCGCTCGCGATTGCGGAAGCTGACATGGCGATGGCCGTGCTCAGTGCTTGTGATGCCGTTGCAAGTTAAACTAAGAGAGTAGCAACTTCGATTTGTAACTTCCCCTGGGGATTATCAAGTTCGGCTGCCGCGCCATTCCTCACACTGAAATCCCACTGACACGGGATGAAAAGAAAGGGTCTCGCTTGGGGGGGGGGGGGGGGGCATTTTTATTGCGGGCGCCCGGTGAATTGCCCTGCGACGCCTGCTCCGAGCTCTGAGACGGCAGGGACCTTGGCGAGAGCCGCTTCGGGATCGTCGGTTCGCTCGAGGTCAGGCTGGCCCCCCTCGCGGATAGACCCGCAGCCCCCAGCCGCCCGTCCCTGCGCTAGCCCTCGGAGGAGACGATGGCTCTGGCCGCCTGGGGGAATGCCATCTCTGCAATGGCCCGCGATGCCGACGACGCCCCCAGCCCAGAGGAATGCGCGTCTCTAGCCCCCATCGGGGACGCCGCCCCAATCGTTCCTGATGCCGTAAGCTCCGCGACGGTAGGGGCCCTGGCGAGAGCCGCTCTGAGATCGGCGGTCCGCGCGAAGATAAGCCGATCTCCCTCGCGGTTCGACCCGCGCCCCCCCCCCCCGCTCGTCTCCGCAGGCTGCGCCTGGGTCGAGGTCTCCGCGGCCGGCGCCCCCGAGCCTCCAGCCCACCCCGCCGGGGCCCTGCGGCGCGAACGAACGGCCCCAGCTTCCCCGCGACCTCCGCCAGCGCCGTCGCGGTCCTGTCGGGCCCCCCCTCGACTGCGTCTCCTCCGAGGGCGCCCCCGCCAAAGCAAGTCCACCGTGGCCCCCCGACTCCCCGTTGACGACCCCAGGCTGCATCGCGCGCGCCCGCCGCCAGACGCAGGCGGCGCGCGGGCGGGAGGTCGCGGGCGAAGGGGCCGAGACTGGCGGCAGCTTTAACCTCTGCGGGGTTCGGCCCACCATCCTTCTGCCCGCGCGCGCCGACGAAGACGCGGGCTCTCCCTGACGCCGAGCGGCCAGGCTGGCCAGACATCACGCAGAGCTCGCCGACCACGACAGGCGCCTTGCCCAAGGCGCCGAGGAGCTGCGCGGGCGCGGCGGATCTCCTCGCCCGCTGCCGGCCGCCCCCGCACGTTGGCCACCCGCTTGGCGGGCGACTGACTTGCAGACGCAGCAGCAGGCTGCGCGCTCGCAGCCGTGCCCCCCTCCTCTCGAAAAAAGCCACTGCTTGGCTGCCGCCTGGGGCTGGGACTCCTTCGCTGGTCTCGCTCTTCCTGCCCCCGAGGCGGGCCGCGCGCTGGCGTTGCTCCTCCATGGCGGCCCGGGCTTTCTCCAGAGCGCCCTTGGAGGTGCTGGAGAGGGCCGCCTGGATCTCCTTAGCAACCGTCTGCTTGCGCTGACCCAAGTCCTCGCGATCCTCGGTCTCCAGGTCGTAGCCGCCCAAATCGCCCGTGCCGAGGAAGTCGCCCACCGTGAAAATCTGCTCCAGATGACGAGATCCCTGCGCCAACTCGCGGACACTGATGGCAAGTGGCGCCGCCGCCCCGCCGCTGGGGCGGAGTCGACGCGGATCTCAGCCAGAGCCTGGTGCACCTCCGCGCCGGCATGCTGCAGCTGGCGATGCAGTTCAGCGGTGCTGCCGACCAGTTCCTCGACACCTTTCAGTTGTCCAGCTTGGCCAACTCTGCACCGAACTTCGTCTCCAAAGCTGCCTGGCGCTGCTCCGCGCTCTGCCATCTCTGGCGGGCCGTCGGAGCCTGGGGGGGGGCGCAGGCGCCCTCGCCGCCAGAGCCCTGCTGCGTTCGGCGCCCTCTGCATCGCCGGCCACGTCGGCCAGAGCGGCCAGCACCTTGCACTTGTCGAGGGGCAGAATGGCCACTGGACCAGGCGGAAGAGCTGCCTTGTCGGACGTGTTCGCGTCGGTGCCCGCGCCACGTCCTCCTCCGCGGCACCCCCGCCCGAGTTTGCTACCCGCTCCTTCTCCCTCGGCGACTCTGGCTCCGTCGATCTCGGCGGTGCCGCGCCTGGGGAAGCTCCCGCAGCGCTTGCAGCACAACGCGCCTTCGGGATTCATGCTGCTCGTACTCTGGGCATGCCATGTCTCCTCAACGACGACGACGACGACGAGGACGACGACAGCGATGGGGACCGCGGGCACAGGCGATGCCGAGCGACGAAGAGGACGAATGCACATCCAGGCATGGCGCGGGGGCCGCGGCCTCAAACATTGAGGCGTGGTAGCAGTTTTTCTCACGCCAACCAAATCTTATACCTCTTCATGTCTTGTTTTTGGTTTCCGGATCTCGGCGCCCAGATCTGCGCCCATCTAACTTTTTTCAGCGCCCGCCTTTTCGTTTCTCCGATTCGGCCTCGCGGAGGGCGCCGCGGGCGGGGCTCGGGGGCTAGGCGCAGAGAGCCACGGCGCGGGGGCCCCGCCCTGGCGCCGGGGGCGCGGGAGGGGGGGATGCGACGCGGAATGAAGCATTCGTGGCGGAGGGGGCATTGAGCGCGGCCCCCGCTGGGGCGCTGGGGGCGCGGGGGGCTCGGGGCAGATAAGGGGGCAAACAAACCTACCTCGCTTTTGACCGCCCTCGCTTCCAAGAGATACCTAGCGACGCCAAACTACGGCCTGCACTGGTCAGGCCGCTTGACGAGGAGGCGCGTGGTATGACTTGGTTTTGTCTGGAAGCGAAAGCGGGGTTGGTAATTCACGCTCTGAGCAGAGAGCCGCGGCGCGGGGGCCCAACTCGGGCGCTGGGGGCGCGGGGGGGGGGGGCGACGCGGAATGCAAAGTGTTCGCGGTTGGGGGGGCAGCGGGCGGGGCCCCTGCCGGGGCGCTGGGGGCGCGGGGGGGCTCGGGGCAGAGACCCGCGGCGCGGGGGCCCCACTCTGGCGCCGGGGGCGCGGGGGATGGGGGTGCGACTCGGAATCAAATGGTCGGAATTCTAGACACCCTGTGCAAGATAATAAAAATGTCGGGGAATAAGGGGTCGGGGCGGAGGGGCGCGCCGTGCTGAAATAAAAGGGTCGGGGCAGAGGGGCGCGCGGGCTGGCGGGCAGGGGGGATGCGGAAAGGGAGTGCGCCGTGCCGAAATAAAGAAGTAGGGGCAGAGAGATGTGCCGCGCCGAAATAAAAAGTGCCGGGGCGGAAGGCGCGCTGGCTGGCGGGCGGTGGGGGGGGGGGCGGAGGGGGCGCGCCGCGCCGAGAGAATGGCGCCGGGGCGGAAGGGTAAATAAAATGGCCGGGGCAGAGGGGGCGCGCGGGATGGGGGGGGGGGGGCGTGCCGAAATAAAAGGTCGTGGCGGAGGGGGCGCGCTGGCTGGCGGACGGGGGGATGCAGGGGAGGGGGGGGCGCGCCGAAATAAAAATGTCGGGGCGGGGGGGCGCGCTGGCTGGCGGGCGGGGGGATGCGAAGGGGGCGCGCCGCGCCGAAAGAAAGTTGTCGGGGCGGACGGGCGCGCCGCGCCGAGATAGAGGGGTCGGGGCGGAGGGGCGCGCTGGTTGGCGGGCGAGGGGGGGAATGCGGAGGGGGCGTGCCGCACCGGAAATAAGAAGTCGGGGCGGAGAAGTGCGCCGTGCCAAAATGAAAGTGCCCGGGCGGAGGTCGCGCTGGCTGGCGGGCGGGGGGGCGCGGGCGGGGCGCGCCGTGCCGAAATAAAAAAGTCGGGGCGGAGGGGTGCGCAGCGCCGAAATAAAGACATCGGGGCGGAGGGGCCGCGCCGCCATGGGGGGGGTTGCCGGAATAAAAAAGTCGGGGCGGAGGGGGCGGCTGGCGGGCGGGGGGGGGCGCGGGGGGGGGGCGCCGTGCCGAAATAAAAAGTCGGGGCGGAGGGGGCGCGCTGGCTGGTGGGTGGGGGGATGCGGAGGCGGTGTGCCCGTGTTGAAATAAAGGGGTCGGGACGGAGGGATGCGCCGTGCCGAAATAAACTGATCGGGGCGGGGGGATGCGGAGGGGGATGTGCCGTGCCGAAGTAAAAAGGGTTTGGGGCGGAAGGGCGCGCTGGCTGGTGCGCGGGGGGATGCGGAGGCGGTGTGCCGTGCTGGGATGAAGAGGTCGGGACGGAGGGGTGTGCCGTGCCGAAAAAAAAAAGTCTCGGCGGAGGGGCGCGCTGGATGGTGGGCGGGGGGGATGTGGAGGGGGTGTCCCGTGCCTGAATACATGGGTCGGGGCAGAGGGGTGTGCCGTGCCGAAATAAAAGGGGTCGGGGCGGAGGGGCGCGCCGGCTGGAGGGTGGGGGGGCGCGGAGGGGGCGTGGAGGGGGTGCGCCGTGCCGAAATAAAGGGGTTGGGGCGGAGGGGCGCGCCGTGCCGAAATAATTAAAGGGGTCGGGGCGGAGGGGTGCGCTGGCCGGTGGAATGCGTGGGCGATGGAAGGGGTGCCGTGCCGAAATTAAGTGGTCGGAGCTCTAGACACCCTGTGCAATTCAATAAACCCGTCGGAAGTCTGGGTTGGGGGCAGCCGAATGATTCCAGACAGACAGGGTTGTGGTATGGCCCCGTCCGGCGCCCTCCACGCGCGGTCGAGGACAACTCGCTGCCAGCGATGATCCTGGGTAACTCTTGTGCCGAGAAGGCGGCGCTAGACAGAAGAAACACTCGACAGCTGACCCTTGAAAACCGGAGGGGAATGGCATCCCACGGAAAAGATGGAACACTAATGGGGGGCGCGGCTGCGGGCAGCGGCTTTAAAGACGCCTGCCAGAACTGGTTTTTACAGACGCCTGGAAGTGGCGTTTGAAGGACGCCTTCGGTTGACAGAGGCCTAGCGTGGTAGAGGAGTGGCTGCCGATCGGGAGGTGGCCCTGGAGAAGCCTTCGGCTGGCACACACGCGCACGGTGTACAACACACTGCTCCGCCGCCGGGGGGCGACTGCCGCATGGCGCCTGGGAAATCTGTGCCCCCACGCGTCACCGCAGGGGTGCCAACCTTCAAGCCGCCAGGGGGCAGGCGCCCCCGACGGTACAAAATGTTATGGTATGACAGCTGTCAGGCCGGGCACGTCCCCCACACACAGGCAGAGCTTGGGCGAAAGATAAGACACGCCCCCACAGATACAAGACACATGCTGAACAGACCCAGAAACAAAAAGAACCGTCCCCTGACTATTATGTACCACTTGTTGTCTTCGAACTTGCCTCCTCTAGAGGGACACGCCCGGCTCACGAGACAGTGGCTCCCCCGCTGCGTACTGAGCTGGAGAGGCTCCAACTACACATCGGAGGGGGGGGGGCCATGGGGAAAGCGGCGGCTCTCCCGCCTGGCCCCAAGGCCGCCCCGAGTCGGAGTCGGTCCCCAGGACCTCCCTCGGGATCCCTCCTTGCAAGGGGCCCAGGGACACGCCAAGACGTGCACGCCAAAACCCCAGGACCCCCCATGGTTTCCCAGAGGTTCTGGGCTCTCGTCCTCTCCCCCCCACTCCCCATACCTTCCCACACTTTCCTGGGATCGCCGATGTTGTGTCTGTGTGCTTCTTTTGTATTCCCCTCCTGACGCCTGGGCCGCGGCGACGGGAGGCCTCCGGGAGGCCCGAGCGAGAACGAACAAAAACCCGAGGTCCGCCGCCGCCTCGACCGCTCTGCGCCCGTTGCCTCCCTGGCCGCGCGCTGTGGTCCCGTCGTCCTCTGTGGAAGCTGGGCGAGGGCCGGCGAACCCGTGGCTGCTACAATGGTCTTCCCCGAAGAGAGAAAAACAGACTCGCGGAATCAAGCTCGGCGCACCAAACAGTACACGGGCGGCTTCCCGGAACGAACAAGCACAATTTCCCGGAGCTGCGTTCTAGCAGCCACGGGTTTTGCCAGCCTTCGCCCGGCTTCTGACACTGGCTGCGCGCTGTGGTCCCATCGTCCTCTCTCCTGCGAGCGCGCCCCAGTGCGGACAAGCTGGACCTGACCATCGCCGAGTTGCTACCGAGACGGGCGCAGAGGAGAGAACCTCCCTTTCCACGCCCTGGACTTCGACCAGGCTGTTTCTGTTTGATCTCGGTGTCATCCTTCATTCCTGGAGAAGGAATCAACTGCACAATGATGCAATGTGGGAACATCACGCGGATTTCCTGGACCGGCGCTGGACACCCAGGGACGGCGCCAGAGGCGCAGCCAGCATGGTCCTGGCAACGATCCAACGAATCCGCGCGGAACAACGAACAGTTGTTCTGCAATTTGCTAGTCCTCGAGGCGGGCTGATGTTTTTTCTATGGAGCAGGAGAGCACTACCGCAGGCGTCGCCCGAAGGGGCGTACTTGTCATACCGCGACGTTTCAAATAATCCAGCATGGTCACGCGAAGGTTGCCGTTGCAACTGACGACTCGGAGGCCTGGCCACTCGTCACTACTTCTACCAAAGAAATGTGTTTGGTACAAGACGCCGGGGGGGTGGTCACGTCCTTGTGGTCGTCTTCCCCCAGCAAACCTCCGACGGCAAAACCTGATCGCCCTAAATGCTTCACATACACATTCAAGTACAGGATGCCACGCTCTGTGCGTCCATGGACGACCTTCAGCTCTACCTGACCAATAGCAACCCATTGCGGAATCGTCGTAACGCTTTGCCGTGCGCCGTAGTGATACCCTCCAACTTGCTTAGCCTCTGCCCACGAGCCTGTAATGTTCAGTTCTTGAAAATACATATCCGAACAACTTCCGCCCAAGCGGCGCGCATCGGCCTGCACACGAAGCAATGCGTCTTCAGCGCTCACTCCACGAGGGATGTTTATCAGAACATGTTTGCCCGCCTGCATTAAATCGAACCGCTCGCCATGAACATTTTGAAGGTGGGGATCGCCAGTGGCCGCCACGCCTCCGGCAACTCCGCCCGCCATAGGAGCTGCGGGAGGAAACGTTGGTTGTGGCGTCGGCCAACCCAAAGGATATGTCGGGCTGGGCGTCGGGCTAGGCGTCGGGCTAGGCGTCGGGAAAGGCGTCGGGTAGGGCGTCGGGAAAGCGGTCGGGTAAGACGTCGGGAAAGCCGTCGGGTAGGGCGTCGGGAAGGCCGTCGGGTACGGCGTCGGGAAGGCCGTCGGGTACGGCGTCGGGAAGGCCGTCGGGTACGGCGTCGGGTACGGCGTCGGGAAAGCCGTCGGGTACGGCGTCGGGAAGGCCGTCGGGTACGGCGTCGGGAAGGCCGTCGGGTACGGCGTCGGGTACGGCGTCGGGTTCGGCGTCGGGTTCGGCGTCGGATACGGCGTCGGGTACGGCGTCGGGTTCGGCGTCGGGCTCGGCGTCGGGTACGGCGTCGGGTTCGGCGTCGGGTTCGGCGTCGGGTTCGGCGTCGGGTTCGGCGTCGGATTCGGCGTCGGCTTCGGCGTCGGATACGGCGTCGGCCTCGGCGTCGGGTACGGCGTCGGGTTCGGCGTCGGGTTCGGCGTCGGCTTCGGCGTCGGATACGGCGTCGGGTTCGGCGTCGGGTTCGGCGTCGGCCTCGGCGTCGGGTACGGTGTCGGCCTCGGCGTCGGGTACGGCGTCGGCCTCGGCGTCGGGTACGGTGTCGGCCTCGGCGTCGGGTACCGCGTCGGCCACGGCGTCGGCCACGGCGTCGGCCTCGGCGTCGGCCACCGCGTCGGCCACGGCGTCGGCCTCGGTCGTCGGGTCAGGCCCTTTCGCCGCCAGAGACCTGTCCAACGACTGCTGATCATCCGCGTCCCGGAAGCCCTTGGAGCTCCTGTCCATCAGCACCTTTGCCGCCGGGGAGCTGCTGGGGCTGGCCACCCTGCAGAGGCTACACGTTGCAGGGCAGGTCGCCTGCACAGTGCTGCCATACTTCACATCTCCGCAATAAGGCTGCACTTCAGCACAACCACTGATCGTGACGCCAATGCCGCTGGCCAGCGCAATGATGTGGGCGTCGTCATCTTCACACTTCGACTTGGAACTCACACCTATCGAGGTCGCAGTGGGTACGCAAATGCTGAGGACGAATGCGACCGCGGACCACACGATCCAAGGTGCCTTCTGGACCGCCATCCCACGGAACAGAAATGAAAGGACCCGCAAGCCAAATGTTTTCGCGCGTGTGTGTATCTAGATTACGGACAAGATGAAGGTTGCTCGAAATCTGCCGAAACCGGGATGCATTGAGCCAAAATGACAAGGGATCGAGGCGGGCTGTTGTTGGGCGCAAGATGGGTCCATCACAAAGTCCGCTGAAGCGGAAGACGGTCCACGGTTGGGGGGAGACGTCGAAGATGCGGGTGTCCACCTTATCTGTGTATATATACACATACATCATATGTGTATGTATGAGATAACGCGTTTCACGGACGCTTGCCTTGGGAACATTCGGCCGGCGCCAGCGGCCGCCAGCAACGCCGACGGCGGGGACGCAGCGACGATGACCCGAGGCAGCCCAGAGGGGGGGGGTTCAAGCCCCCCCCCCTGGCGCCGGCGCCGGTGCCGGCGGCGGCCAGCAGCGCCAGCGCTGGCGCCGGCGCCGGCGGGGGCGCAGCGACGATAACCACCACTACCACCACCACCGCCACCACTACCACCACCACCACCAACCCACCACACAACCACCACCACAACCACAGCCAACACAACCACCACAAGCACCATCACCACAACGCACCATCACCACAACCACCACCACAAAAACACACTACAACTACCACCACCACCACAATCTACCACGCCACCACCACCACCGCCACAACCACCACCACTACCAGCAGCACGACCCACCAGCACCACAAACCACCACACCACCACCACCATCACCGCAACCACCACCAGCACCACCTTCACAAACCACCACCACCACAACCCACCACCACCACCACCACAAACCACCACAACATCCCCACAATACCACCACCACCACCACAACCCACCACCACCACCACAAACCACCACCAAACAACCACCACACCACCACCACCACCACCACCCACCACCATAACCACCACCACCACAACAAACCACCACACCACCACCACAACCACAACCACCACCATCGCCACCACCACCACCGCCACCACCACCAACACCACAACCCATCACCACCACCACCACCGTCGTCCTCGTCGACGCTCCCCGCCGCCCCCGCCCGCCGCCGCAGGCGCCGGCGCCGGCCCAAAACAAAACATCGTCGCCCCCGCCGCCGCCGCCAGCCGAGGAGAAGGAGAGGGGAAACGTAGGGGGGGTCTCGTGCCCCCCCCCCGTCCAAGCGACCACGGACCGCGATTTTCGTATGTATGTATGCATACATGTATGTTTGCGTGTGTATGTGTACGCATGTATGTGTGTAGGTGGATAGGTCGATGGGCAATACGATATGTATGTATGTACGGATGTATGTGGCATACATGTATGATTGAATGATTGCATGTGTATGTATGAATACATGGTTGCATTAATGTGTGTGTGCATGTATGTGTTTATGGGGATATTCACGTAATCGTGTGTTTGCAAATCACACATGTAGCGTATGTACTGTATGAAGTGGATGTATGAAATTGTGTATATGTGAATGGATGGATGTACGGGCGTACGTAGGTTTATACGTATGTGAAAGGCCGCGTGTGTATGTGTACGTATATACGCACGCACGGTCGCGCGTACGTACATACGTACGTATGTGTGTACGTATATGGCTATGAACGCTTGCATGTACGAACGTATGTATGTATGCATGTATGCCTAATAAGGAGGCCGGCAGGCATGCGTGTATATATGTCTGTATGCATGGATGTGTATACATGTATTCATGTATGTATGCCTGCATGAATGTATGTATGTGCATGCGTATGTATGCGTATATGCGTATGTATGTATACTTGCTTGTGCGCAAATGCACCAACGCTCCGAACATTTATTCCGATCTGAGAGGCACGGCGCCGCGCGAATGCAGCGCAAACGTTGCGCTGGAAGGGCGCGGCAATTCATGTCCCCTGGACAGGCGAGAACAGCCGCGCCCCCGTGCGAACCCCGATCCCGCGCGGGGCGCACTCCCGCTGACAATGGTTCCCCTGGGAAGCCGTTTCTTGCGCGGGAAGTCCTGGGCGGTCTGCCCATCGGCGGTTCCTTCGGACGATGCCCGGAAACACAAAGAAACCATTTGTCATGGGATGTTCCAGGCGATTTGCCCACTTTCGGTTTCTTCGGAGCGGGCCCGAAGACCTCGACTCGAGAAATACGTTTTTGCAAAGAGACCCAAGCGGTTTGCACACGTCCGGGTCGTTCGAAAAGGGCCCGGATTTTTTGTTGGACGCAAAACCTATGGGATTTGGCCACTTTCAGGTCGGCCGATAAACTGTTCGGGTCGTCGCATGACCGGGCCCGAAAGTTTTTTTCGAGTGCTCATTTTCGAGTCAATGCACCGTATGGGATTAAACATTTCAAATTGGGACGGGGAACCCGATCCCGCGACCCTGGGCGGGGGCAAGGCTCTGCCCTTGCATTGTGCTGGGCCCTTCCGGCCAAACGGGGCGCTGGGCTGCCCGTCGGCGCGCCGACTATGCCCTCGCGACATCGCCCCCGTCCACCATCGGGCCCCGCGGGTCGTATCCTGCGCGCGCCACCCCAGATGGCCGCGGCGAGCACGGTGGCGAAATTGGGGGAACCTTCGGATCGGCGCAGTATGTATGTTTGTATACATTACAAACTAGAGCCATGCGCGCGCTTCACGCGCGCTTAGGTTCCGTCGTGCCAATCAGCGGATAGGCACGCACACCACCCAACCAAAATCGCCACGCGGGAACACCATCGCAAACGTGAACACACACAGTTTATTCCTTCACCGTGCCGCCGGGTACGGAACGAGCGTGTCCCAAATCCCCTGAGCCTCAATCCTCGATCAAGAGGGCTCGTGAAGGGCCCGGACTCCAAAATTGCAGATCTCCATGGGTTTGCCGAAAGTTGGAAGGGGTCGGGAGGCCCAACCAGCAGCTTCGCCTAAGGCGAAGCCCAGATCCAACTCTGTTGTACCGCAGCAGCGATAGCCCCAGAAGTAGAAGATCGTCGCGGGAACGACGGGCCATCTCCAGCGAAAATGCTTTCGGTCTCGATAACAAGCGGCGCGCCCCCCAACGAGGTGCAGTCGTATCTTGGCGGTCGGCCGGCCACGGACAGACGCTCGCTATCTCGTTTTTGCCCCAGCCCCCTTTATTGGAGTCGGGGGGGGTGCGATGCGTCAGTCCGCCGCCCGCTAAAGGCAACACTAAAGGCAGTCGCTACAGGCAAACTCAAATGGAAAGTGAACCCGCGCGCAAGTACCCCTGCGCGCAACTTGCCTTGCGAGCAAATCGTTCTGCAAACGAATACTCGCCAGGCGGCCTCAAACGGCGCTGTCTGGCCAGCCCGGCATGGAGTATGACGCTTTAAGTCGCGCGTGAAGGATTGCGTTCCTCTCGTGACCTGTGAGAGCATACTTACGCAGGCCGCGGGATTTTCCTCTTGAGCTCCACATGTCGGAAGCCACCCCCTCCTCCTCCCACCTCCTCCCTCCTCCTCCCACCTCCTCCCTCCTCCTCCTTCCTCTTTCGTCCGTCTGCCTCCCTCCTCTCTCCTCCCTCCTCCTCCTCCTCCTCCTCCTCATCCTCCTCCTCTTTTTCCTCGTCCTTCCTCCTCCCCCCCTCTCTTCCCTGATTGTTCCTCCTCTCTTCCCCCTTGCGCCCCCTCTGTTCCCATCCCACCTCCTCGCGCCTCTTCCCTCATATTTCCCCTCTTCATCCTGGGAAGAACCCCCATCCCCCGTAGAATCACAGCATTGGTCTGCAGATTCACAACTCCGTGGATAGCATGCTGCTTCACTTGAGGTGCTCCGCGGATCCCATTTCCCCTGGGTCCCGGATGTTAATTATTATTATATAGTTATTCCCGGGAAATAAATGGATCCATCGTTTTTTTCATACACAAGAAACTGGATCCGCGCAACACAGAAATATGATCCACGAAACTCCCCCACACCCGAAAAGGGATCAAATTGGACCCATTGGTGTTCTCATTTTTTTCTAATCCAAGAGGAAAAACTTTCGGCCTGGGGATGTATCTCTGTCAATGCTCCCTTTGGTGTGACCGTCCGTTGGCATGTCGCTAGTGTCACACCAGTGTATACTATGCGCGATACCTCGCTCCATCATCTGTCGTGCACAACTGATGTGTCCAAAAAGATTGCACTCGGTTGGTTCTTCAGGTCTTTGCATGGCAAGGACTTCAAGACAGATTCAGCATCCATGGCCAAAGTGACCTTACTGCTCAGGCTCCCCATCCCCAGTATATCCTTCCACTGAGTGGGTGTCAGCGGCCCAGCGTGGATTTCGTGCAGCGTGGCGATCGCGGTTTAGCAGTCCTCCGAGTTTTGGGCTGCTGTTCGTGTTTCTGCGGAGTAGCTCGAGCGGGCCTGCAAGCGGCGCGACTTGAAATGCGCATCGATAAAATAGACGACAGGCGCACCAGCAGGCGCGCTTCCATGCCGTAGCAAGTTTGTCCCGCGAATGCAATTGCCCTTGACCTCACCATCAGCGTCTCCGCTCAGACGTCGGTAGCCGGAGTCGCCATGCAGGTCGACCTCACCCGTTGGAGTCATTGATTGAAAGAAAATATTCTTAGGGCAAGCCTGCAACTTCCTGGTGATCGCGTTCAGTCGTCGCACCTGTATGTTGTTCGGTTCTTGGTCGCGCTGTAGGACAACGACATATACCATCGACATCTCCTGCGTGGTTGAAACGCACGTCAACACGCCTCCGAGGCTGACCAACATGTCAGTAACCGTCTTTGGTGCCTTGGCGTCAGCGTCTGCACTGGCGGGTTCGGGATATTGCACTGAACGGAGCTGTTTGATGTAGTCATCTTGATCAAGTGTGAGGTGGCCGCCCCCATCCCTTGTATACCTCGCAGCACAATTTGCGTGCGCATGTTTGTCAAGTTGCATTTCCACGAGAATCCCCGACGCACTTGAAGCACCTGTCGATGGTGTCCTCGGCGCCGGCCACGTTGATATCATCGACGTGCTTGGCCGTGAGCAAGTTGTTGATTGTCTCGAACTCCCCATCGTAGGACGTGGGTCTCAGGCTCTCAGGTGTCCTTCGGCGTCAACTTGTCGGCCTCTGACTCGGGCGGGCTTCGCGTCGGCCTAGCTCTTCCAAGGCTCGCGCCGGTTGGTCATCCTGTCGTAGTCGGCGTGGGCATGGGCGAACTCTTTGAAATCCCACCAGCCCTTTGGGCGTGAGTGGTTTAGAGAGCCCGCTCTGTTCTCAACCCCCTTCTTCCCCTTCGGGGAGGGGTGTACCCCTCCCCATACCCCCTCCCCCTGGGCCTGGAGAGGGGCTCCCGCGGGTCGCCAGGGGGGTCTTTTTCGACTCCTGGGAGGGTAAAAAAACGACGACCCTCACGAGGATTGCGGCCCCGACGGGGGGGCCGAGTTTGGCCCCTCTCCTCTTCTTTGAAGCCCAAATCATTGATTTTACGACGGTTTGGGCCCCATTTTGGCTTCCTGAGGGGGCCGCGCTCATCTTCCCTCATAGCAAAATCATTGATTTTACGAAGGTTTTGGGCTCATTTTGTCCTTCTGAGGGAGGCCTTCTGAGGGGGCAGCGCTCCCTTGCGCTTCAGAGGAGGTCGCAAGAGGCCCCAGGATGGCCCCAAGAGGCCCCCAGGAGCCTCCCAAGAGGCCCCCAAGAGGCCCCCAAGAGGCCCCCAAGAGGCTTCCAAGAGGCCCCCAAGAGGCCCCCAAGGCGCCCCAAGAGGCCCCAAGAGGCTCCCAAGAGCCCCCAAGAGGCCCCCAAGAGGCCCCCAAGAGGCCCCAAGAGGCTCCAAGAGGCCCTTAAGAGGCCCCACGAGGAGCCCGAACGACTCACACCACGCAGAGCCCGAACGACTCACATCACACCAGACTCACGAAGACCCGAACGACTCACACCACAAGGAGGCCCGAACGACTCACACCAGGAGGGGCCCGAACGACTCACACCAGGACGAGGCGCCCGAACAACTCACACCACGAGAAGCCCGAACGACTCACACCAGGACGAAGAGCCCGAACGACTCATACCACGAAGAGCCCGAACGACTCACACCAGGAAGAAAGGCCCGAACGACTTACACCAGGACGAGAAACCCCAAACGACTCAAACCACGAGGAGCGCTGTCTCTCCCTCCTCCTCCGCCTCGTCCTTCCCCCGCCCCCCCCCCCCACAGGGAGGATGTGCAAGGAGGCGGGGGGAAAGAAAAACACGGGAGATATGCGGGGCCAAGCGGACACACGCCAAAAAAAACACGACTGTCGGCATGCTTCGCGAGGGTTGCTGCTGTGAGATGGGCTGGTGGGGATACGCGAAGCGTAAAGAATTCATCTTCGCGTGCTGGTCGAGAGCCATTGTCTCGAAGCTGAGCCGCTTCTCGGTGCTTGCGCAGTCATGCTTGGGGCGCTTGTCCTAGTAGTTCCGCTCCTGAAGCTCGTCGTAGGCGATGTCGGCGGTGCGCTTGAGGCCCCAGCGCCACTTGACGACCGCTCGCGCGGTGGCCCGCGCGCGGTCAACGCCCTGCACTACGGCGGCGCAAGTTGACGAACTGGTTGGCCATGTGGGGGGGCATCTCGAGGGGCTGATCGGCTGGCGCGCCGGGTGAGAACTCGTCGCCCCACTTCTCGACGGGTTCGAAGCCCTTGCTGATCGGCAGCGCGAGGTCGTGGAGGCGGAGGAGCTCGAATGGGGATCTCGGGGCGGGCCTCGCCAGCGCGCTCGGCGTAGGAGCTGGAAGTGAGGCGCCGGGCGCTCTCGGGGCCGAGCTCGATGTCCTTCTTCTTGGCAAGCTCGAGCATCTTCGACTCGAAGCTCGGCGCGAGCCAGAAGTGGTTCTCGGGCGGCCCCCCGCGATTCTCGAAGACGTCGCAGAGGCGGGCGTCTTTTTCGCAGTAGGTGTTGCAGAAGAGCGCCAACGCCAGCTCGACGCGCCTGTTGCACATCCGGTTGAAGACGCGCCCGCGCTCGATGCTCTTGAGAGACCCGCCGTTGCATGCCATCTCGGGGGCAGCGCGCTGGGCGCTCGCCGATCACAAAGCGCAGTCCGCCTTGAAAGAGCAAGCCGTCATTCTTGCTGCGTCAGTGCCTTGCGCGCAAGATTGACACCGGCGCATCTCGGCAATCGAGATCCTGTCCGCGACGAAGGACAACTCGTCGAGGATGCTCTCGCTCTGCTTGGCCATGCGCTCCAGAATCTCGTTCGAGCTTGGGCTCGCGACCCCTTGCGGCGCCGCGACAGGCTGGGTCGCCGCCTGGGCGCGCTCGGTGGCCTGCCTGGGACATGGCCGAGGCTCGCGACGCACTCATGGGGAACGACGCGGGGGGGGGGAGGCACCGGGGGGAAACGTCGACCTGGAATCGGCGATGCATCGCCGATGCATCGGCGATGCGCGCCCCGACACGAATCCGCGCGGTTCTGGGCAGGTTCGGGCCATCGAAGCACTCCCTGCGATCAATGGGCGATTGGGAACCGATGCGCCCCCTCATGACTTACCCCCCCAATCGTTGCCCCTGGGGGAGGCGCAGTTCGGCGCCTCGAAGAGGCTCGAAAGCATGGAGTCTCGGAGACTCGGGGAAGCTCGGGCGCGGGCAATTGCGGGGGGAGAGGAGGGGGGTGGGGGGCAGGGGGAAGAGGCGGAAGAAGGGTCATGAATCGTGTGAGGGATGCGCTAAGCAAGTAACTCCAATGCTGTGTCTGCTCCAAAAACGCACGCGGCAGCCCCCGCGGCCCTGCCGCGCGATCCCGACTCGGGAACGGCTGAGACACTGAGAATCCCATGGCCCTGCCGCTCGTTCGTGGCTTGGGAAAACTGAAATGGCGAGAGCCCCACAGCCCTGCCACGCGCTCGCGATTGCGGAAGCTGACATGGTGATGGCCGTGCTCGGTGCTTGTGATGCCGTTGCAAGTTAACATAAGAGAGTAGCAACTTCGATTTGTAACTTCCCCTGGGGATTATCAAGTTCGGCTGCCGCGCCATTCCCCACACTGAAATCCCACTGACATGGGATAGAAAGATAAGGTCTCGCTTTTTTTTTGGGGGGGGGGGCATTTTTATCGCGGGCGCCCAGTGAATTGCCCTGCGACACCTGCTCCGAGCTCTGAGACGGCAGGGGCCTTGGCGACAGCCGCTTCGGGATCGTCGGTTCGCTCGAGGTCAGGCTGGCCCCCCTCGCGGATAGACCCGCAGCCCCCGCCGCCCGTCCCTGCGCTAGCCCTCGGAGGAGACGATGGCTCTGGCCGCCTGGGGGAATGCCATCTCTGCAATGGCCCGCGATGCCGACGACGCCCCCAGCCCAAGGGAATGCGCGTCTCTGGCCCCCCCGGGGGACGCCGCCCCAATCGTTCCTGATGCCGTAGGCTCCGCGACGGTAGGGGCCTTGGCGAGAGCCGCTCTGAGATCGGCGGTCCGCGCGAAGATAAGCCGATCTCCCTCGCGGTTCGACCCGAGCCCCCCCCCCTCCGCTCGTCTCCGCAAGCGGCGCCTGGGTCGAGGTCTCCGCGGCCGGCGCCCCCGAGCCTCCAGCCCACCCCGCCGGGGCCCAGCGGCGCGAACGAAGGGCCCCAGCTTCCCCGCGACCTCCGCCAGCGCCGTCGCGGCCCTGTCGGGCCCCCCCTCGACTGCGTCTCCTCCGAGGGCGCCCCCGCCAAAGCAAATCCACCGTGGCCCCCCGACTCCCCCTTGACGACCCCAGGCTGCGTCGCGCGCGCCCGCCGCCAGACGCAGGCGGCGCGCGGGCGGGAGGTCGCGGGCGAAGGGGCCGAGACTGGCGGCAGCTTCAACCTCTGCGGGGTTCGGCCCACCATCCTTCTGCCCGCGCGCGCCGACGAAGACGCGGGCTCTCCCTGACGCCGAGCGGCCAGGCTGGCCAAACATCACGCAGAGCTCGCCGACCACGACAGGCGCCTTGCCCAGGGCGCCGCGGAGCTGCGCGGGCGCGGCGGATCTCCTCGCCCGCCGCCGGCCGCCCCCGCACGTTGGCCACCCGCTTGACGGGCGACTGACTTGCAGACGCAGCAGCAGGCTGCGCGCTCGCAGCCGTGCCCCCCTCCTCTCGAAAAAAAACAACTGCTTGGCTGCCGCCTGGGGCTGGGTCTCCTTCGCTAGTCTCACTCTTCCTGCCCCCGAGGCGGGCCACGCGCTGGCGTTGCTCCTCCATGGCGGCCCGGGCTTTCTCCAGGGCGCCCTTGAAGGCGCTGGAGAGGGCCGCCTGGATCTCCTTAGCAGCCGTCTGCTTGCGCTGATCCAATTCCTCGCGATCCTCGGTCTCCAGGTCGTAACCGCCCAAATCGCCCGTGCCGAGGAAGTCGCCCGCCGCGAAGATCTGCTCCAGTTGACGAGATCCCTGCGCCAACTCGCGGACACTGATGGCAGGTGGCGCCGCCGCCCCGCCGCTGGGGCGGAGTCGACGCGGATCTCAGCCAGAGCCTGGTGCACCTCCGCGCCGGCATGCTGCAGCTGGCGATGCAGTTCAGCGGTGCTGCCGACCAGTTCCTCGACACCTTTTCAGTTGTCCAGCTTGCCCAACTCTGCACCGAACTTCGTCTCCAAAGCTGCCTGGCGCTGCTCCGCGCTCTGCCATCTCTGGCGGGCCGTCGGAGCCTGGGGGGGGCGCAGGCGCCCTCGCCGCCAGAGCCCTGTTGCGTTCGGCGCCCTCTGCATCGCCGGCCACGTCGGCCAGAGCGGCCAGCACCTTGCACTTGTCGAGGGGCAGAATGGCCACTGGACCAGGCGGAAGAGCTGCCTTGTCGGACGTGTTCGCGTCGGTGCCCGCGCCGCGTCCTCCTCCGCGGCATCCCCGCCCGAGTTTGCTACCTGTTCCTTCTCCCTCGGCGACTCTGGCTCCGTCGATCTCGGCGGTGCTGCGCCTGGGGAAGCTCCCGCAGCGCTTGCAGCGCAACGCGCCTTTGGGATTCATGCTGCAGCCACAGGCGGGGCAAACCACCACGTTGGCCTTAGTACTCTGGGTATACCATGTCTCCTCAACGACGACGACGACGACGAGGACGACGACAGCGACGGGGACCACGGGCGCAGGCGATGCCGAGCGACGAAGAGGGCGAATGCACATCCAGGCATGGCGTGGGGGCCGCGGCCTCAAACATTGAGGCATGGTCGCAGTTTTTCTCACGCCAACCAAATCTTATACCTCTTCATGTCTTGTTTTTGGATTCCGGATCTCGGCGCCCAGATCTGCGCCCATCTAACTTTGTTTCAGCGCCCGCCTTTTCGTTCCTCCGATTCGGCCTCGCGGAGGGCGCCGCGGGCGGGGCTCGGGGGCTAGGCGCAGAGAGCCACGGCGCGAGGGTCCCGCCCTGGCGCCGGGGGCGCGGGAGGGGGGGATGCGACGCGGAATAAAGCGTTCGTGGCGGAGGGGGCATTGAGCGGGGCCCCCGCTGGGGCGCTGGGGGAGCGGGGGACTCGGGGCAGATAGGGGGCAAACAAATAAACCGACCTCGCTTTTGACCACCCTCGCTTCCAAAAGATACCTAGCGATGCCAAACTACGGCCTGTACTGGTCAGGCCGCTTGACGAGGAGGCGCGTGGTATGACTTGGTTTTGTCTGGAAGCGAAAGCGGGGTTGGTAATTCACGCTCTGAGCAGAGAGCCGCGGCGCGGGGGCCCCACTCTGGCGCTGGGGGCGCGGGGGGGGGGGGCGACGCGGAATGCAAAGTGTTCGTGGCGGGGGGGGCAGTGGGCGGGGTTCCTGCCGGGGCGCTGGGGGCGCGGGGGGGCTCGGGGCAGAGAGCCACGGCGCGGGGGCCCCACTCTGGCGCCGGGGGCGCGGGGGAGGGGGGGACGACTCGGAATCAAATGGTCGGAACTCTAGACACCCTGTGCAAGATAATAAAAATGTCGGGGAATAAGGGATCGGGGCGGAGGGGCGCGACGTGCTGAAATAAAAAGATCGGGGCATAGGGGCGCGCGGGCTGGCGGGCAGGGGGGATGCGGAAAGGGAGTGCGCCGTGCCGAAATAAAAAAGTAGGGGCAGAGAGATGTGCCGTGCCGAAATAAAAAGTGTCGGGGCGGAAGGCGCGCTGGCTGGCGGGTGGTGGGGGGCGGAGGGGGCGCGCCGCGCCGAAAAAATGGTGCCGGGGCGGAAGGGTAAATAAAAAGGCTGGGGCTGAGGGGGCGCGCGGGAGGGGGGGGCGTGCCGAAATAGAAAGGTCGTGGCGGAGGGGGCACGCTGGCTGGTGGACGGGGGGATGCAGGGGAGGGGGGGGCGCGCCGAAATAAAAATGTCGGGGCGGGGGGGCGCGCTGGCTGGCGGGTGGGGGATGCGGAGGGGGCGCGCCGCGCCGAAAGAAAGTTGTCGGGGCGGACGGGCGCGCCGTGCCGAGATAGAGGGGTCGGGGCGGAGGGGCGCGATGGCTGGCGGGCGAGGGGGGGAATGCGGAGGGGGCGTGCCGTGCCGGAAATGAGAAGTCGGGGCGGAGAAGTGCGCCGTGCCAAAATAAAAGTGCCCGGGCGGAGGTCGCGCTGGCTGGCGGGCGGGGGGGCGCGGGCGGGGCGCGCCGTGCCGAAATAAAAAGGTCGGGGCGGAGGGGTGCGCCGCGCCGAAATAAAGACATCGGGGCGGAGGGGCCGCGCCGCCAGGGGGGGGCTGCCGGAATAACAAAAAGTCGGGGCGGAGGGGGTGGCTGGCGGGCGGGGGGGATGCGGGGGGGGGGCGCCGTGCCGAAATAAAAAGGTCGGGGCGGAGGGGGCGCGCTGGCTGGTGGGTGGGGGGATGCGGAGGCGGTGCGCCGTGCCGAAATAAAAGGGTCGGGACGGAGGGATGTGCCGTGCCGAAATAAACTGATCGGGGCGGAGGGAGCGCGCTGGCTGGTGGGCGGGGGGGATGTGGAGGGGGTGTCCCGTGCCGGAATACATGGGTCGGGGCGGAGGGGTGTGCCGTGCCGAAATAAAAGGGGTCGGGGCGGAGGGGCGCGCTGGCTGGCGGGTGGGGGGGCGCGGAGGGGGCGTGGAGGGGGTGCGCCGTGCCGAAATAAAGGGGTTGGGGCGGAGGGGCGCGCCGTGCCGAAATAAAGGGGTCGGGGCGGAGGGGCGCGCTGGCCGGTGGAATGCGTGGGCGATGGAAGGGGTGCCGTGCCGAAATTAAGTGGTCGGAACTCTAGACACCCTGTGCAATAGAATAAACCCGTCGGAAGTCTGGGTTGGGGGCAGCCGAATGATTCCAGACAGACAGGGTTGTGGTATGGCCCCGTCCGGCGCCCTCCACGCGCGGTCGAGGACAACTCGCTGCCAGCGATGATCCTGGGTAACTCTTGTGCCGAGAAGGCGGCGCTGGACAGAAGAAACACTCGACAGCTGACCCTCGAAAACCGGAGGGGAATGGCATCCCACGGAAAAGATGGAACACAAATGGGGGGGCGCGGCTGCGGGCAGCGGCTTTAAAGACGCCTGCCAGAACTGGTTTTGTACAGGCGCCTGGAAGTGGCGTTTGAAGGACGCCTTCGGTTGACAGAGGCCTAGCGTGGTAGAGGAGTGGCTGCCGATCGGGAGGTGGCCCTGGAGAAGCCTTCGGCTGGCACACACGTGCACGGTGTACAACACACTGCTCCGCCGCCGGGGGGCGACTGCCGCATGGCGCCTGGGAAATCTGTGCCCCCACGCGTCACCGCAGGGGTGCCAACCTTCAAGCCGCCAGGGGGCAGGCGCCCCCGACGGTACAAAATGTTATGGTATGACAGCTGTCAGGCCGGGCACGTCCCCCACACACAGGCAGAGCTTGGGCGAAAGATAAGACACGCCCCCACAGATACAAGACACATGCTGAACAGACCCAGAAACAAAAAGAACCGTCCCCTGACTATTATGTATCACTTGTTGTCTTCGAACTTGCCTCCTCTAGAGGGACACGCCCGGCTCACGAGACAGTGGCTCCCCCGCTGCGTACTGAGCTGGAGAGGCTCCAACTACACATCGGAGGGGGGGGGGCCATGGGGAAAGCGGCGGCTCTCCCGCCTGGCCCCAAGGCCGCCCCGAGCCGGAGTCGGTCCCCAGGACCTCCCTCGGGATCCCTCCTTGCAAGGGGCCCAGGGACACGCCAAGACGTGCACGCCAAAACCCCAGGACCCCCCATGGTTTCCCAGAGGTTCTGGGCTCTCGTCCTCTCCCCCCCACTCCCCATACCTTCCCACACTTTCCTGGGGATCGCCGATGTTGTGTCTGTGTGCTTCTTTTGTACTCCCCTCCTGACGCCTGGGCCGCGGCGACGGGAGGCCTCCGGGAGGCCCGAGCGAGAACGAAAAAAACCCGAGGTCCGCCGCCGCCTCGACCGCTCTGCGCCCGTTGCCTCCCTGGCCGCGCGCTGTGGTCCCGTCGTCCTCTGTGGAAGCTGGGCGAGGGCCGGCGAACCCGTGGCTGCTACAATGGTCTTCCCCGAAGAGAGAAAAACAGACTCGCGGAATCAAGCTCGGCGCACCAAACAGTACACGGGCGGCTTCCCGGAACGAACAAGCACAATTTCCCGGAGCTGCGTTCTAGCAGCCACGGGTTTTGCCAGCCTTCGCCCGGCTTCTGACACTGGCTGCGCGCTGTGGTCCCATCGTCCTCTCTCCTGCGAGCGCGCCCCAGTGCGGACAAGCTGGACCTGACCATCGCCGAGTTGCTACCGAGACGGGCGCAGAGGAGAGAACCTCCCTTTCCACGCCCTGGACTTCGACCAGGCTGTTTCTGTTTGATCTCGGTGTCATCCTTCATTCCTGGAGAAGGAATCAACTGCACAATGATGCAATGTGGGAACATCACGCGGATTTCCTGGACCGGCGCTGGACACCCAGGGACGGCGCCAGAGGCGCAGCCAGCATGGTCCTGGCACCGATCCAACGAATCCGCGCGGAACAACGAACAGTTGTTCTGCAATTTGCTAGTCCTCGAGGCGGGCTGATGTTTTTTCTATGGAGCAGGAGAGCACTACCGCAGGCGTCGCCCGAAGGGGCGTACTTGTCATACCGACGTTTCAAATAATCCAGCATGGTCACGCGAAGGTTGCCGTTGCAACTGACGACTCGGAGGCCTGGCCACTCGTCACTACTTCTACCAAAGAAATGTGTTTGGTACAAGACGCCGGGGGGGTGGTCACGTCCTTGTGGTCGTCTTCCCCCAGCAAACCTCCGACGGCAAAACCTGATCGCCCTAAATGCTTCACATACACATTCAAGTACAGGATGCCACGCTCTGTGCGTCCATGGACGACCTTCAGCTCTACCTGACCAATAGCAACCCATTGCGGAATCGTCGTAACGCTTTGCCGTGCGCCGTAGTGATACCCTCCAACTTGCTTAGCCTCTGCCCACGAGCCTGTAATGTTCAGTTCTTGAAAATACATATCCGAACAACTTCCGCCCAAGCGGCGCGCATCGGCCTGCACACGAAGCAATGCGTCTTCAGCGCTCACTCCACGAGGGATGTTTATCAGAACATGTTTGCCCGCCTGCATTAAATCGAACCGCTCGCCATGAACATTTTGAAGGTGGGGATCGCCAGTGGCAGCCACGCCTCCGGCAACTCCGCCCGCCATAGGAGCTGCGGGAGGAAACGTTGGTTGTGGCGTCGGCCAACCCAAAGGATATGTCGGGCTGGGCGTCGGGCTAGGCGTCGGGCTAGGCGTCGGGAAAGGCGTCGGGTAGGGCGTCGGGAAAGCGGTCGGGTAAGACGTCGGGAAAGCCGTCGGGTAGGGCGTCGGGAAGGCCGTCGGGTACGGCGTCGGGAAGGCCGTCGGGTACGGCGTCGGGAAGGCCGTCGGGTACGGCGTCGGGTACGGCGTCGGGAAAGCCGTCGGGTACGGCGTCGGGAAGGCCGTCGGGTACGGCGTCGGGAAGGCCGTCGGGTACGGCGTCGGGTACGGCGTCGGGTACGGCGTCGGGTTCGGCGTCGGGGCGTCGGGTACGGCGTCGGGTTCGGCGTCGGGTCGGCGGCGTCGGGTACGGCGTCGGGTTCGGCGTCGGGTTCGGCGTCGGGTACGGCGTCGGCGGCGTCGGCGTCGGGTTCGGCGTCGGCTTCGGCGTCGGATACGGCGTCGGCGTTACGGCGTCGGGTTCGGCGTCGGGTTCGGCGTTCGGCGTCGGATAAGGCGTCGGGTTCGGCGTCGGGTTCGGCGTCGGCCTCGGCGTCGGGTACGGTGTCGGCCTCGGCGTCGGGTACGGCGTCGGCCTCGGCGTCGGGTACGGTGTCGGCCTCGGCGTCGGGTACCGCGTCGGCCACGGCGTCGGCCACGGCGTCGGCCTCGGCGTCGGCCACCGCGTCGGCCACGGCGTCGGCCACGGCGTCGGCCTCGGTGTCGGGTCAGGCCCTTTCGCCGCCAGAGACCTGTCCAACGACTGCTGATCATCCGCGTCCCGGAAGCCCTTGGAGCTCCTGTCCATCAGCACCTTTGCCGCCGGGGAGCTGCTGGGGCTGGCCACCCTGCAGAGGCTACACGTTGCAGGGCAGGTCGCCTGCACAGTGCTGCCATACTTCACATCTCCGCAATAAGGCTGCACTTCAGCACAACCACTGATCGTGACGCCAATGCCGCTGGCCAGCGCAATGATGTGGGCGTCGTCATCTTCACACTTCGACTTGGAACTCACACCTATCGAGGTCGCAGTGGGTACGCAAATGCTGAGGACGAATGCGACCGCGGACCACACGATCCAAGTTGCCTTCTGGACCGCCATCCCAAGGAACAGAAATGAAAGGACCCGCAAGCCAAATGTTTTCGCGCGTGTGTGTATCTAGATTACGGACAAGATGAAGGTTGCTCGAAATCTGCCGAAACCGGGATGCATTGAGCCAAAATGACAAGGGATCGAGGCGGGCTGTTGTTGGGCGCAAGATGGGTCCATCACAAAGTCCGCTGAAGCGGAAGACGGTCCACGGTTGGGGGGAGACGTCGAAGATGCGGGTGTCCACCTTATCTGTGTATATATACACATACATCATATGTGTATGTATGAGATAACGCGTTTCACGGACGCTTGCCTTGGGAACATTCGGCCGGCGCCAGCGGCCGCCAGCAACGCCGACGGCGGGGACGCAGCGACGATGACCCGAGGCAGCCCAGAGGGGGGGGGTTCAAGCCCCCCCCCCTGGCGCCGGCGCCGGTGCCGGCGGCGGCCAGCAGCGCCATCGCTGGCGCCGGCGCCGGCGGGGGCGCAGCGACGATAACCACCACTACCACCACCACCGCCACCACTACCACCACCACCACCAACCCACCACACAACCACCACCACAACCACAGCCAACACAACCACCACAAGCACCATCACCACAACGCACCATCACCACAACCACCACCACAGAAAACACACTACAACTACCACCACCAGCACAATCTACCACGCCACCACCACCACCGCCACAACCACCACCACTACCAGCAGCACGACCCACCAGCACCACAAACCACCACACCACCACCACCATCACCGCAACCACCACCAGCACCACCTTCACAAACCACCACCACCACAACCCACCACCACCACCACCACAAACCACCACAACATCCCCACAATACCACCACCACCACCACAACCCACCACCACCACCACAAACCACCACCAAACAACCACCACACCACCACCACCACCACCACCCACCACCATAACCACCACCACCACAACAAACCACCACACCACCACCACAACCACAACCACCACCATCGCCACCACCACCACCGCCACCACCACCAACACCACAACCCATCACCACCACCACCACCGTCGTCCTCGTCGACGCTCCCCGCCGCCCCCGCCCGCCGCCGCAGGCGCCGGCGCCGGCCCAAAACAAAACATCGTCGCCCCCGCCGCCGCCGCCAGCCGAGGAGAAGGAGAGGGGAAACGTAGGGGGGTCTCGTGCCCCCCCCCGTCCAAGCGACCACGGACCGCGATTTTCGTATGTATGTATGCATACATGTATGTTTGCGTGTGTATGTGTACGCATGTATGTGTGTAGGTGGATAGGTCGATGGGCAATACGATATGTATGTATGTACGGATGTATGTGGCATACATGTATGATTGAATGATTGCATGTGTATGTATGAATACATGGTTGCATTAATGTGTGTGTGCATGTATGTGTTTATGGGGATATTCACGTAATCGTGTGTTTGTAAATCACACATGTAACGTATGTACTGTATGAAGTGGATGTATGATATTGTGTATATGTGAATGGATGGATGTACGGGCGTACGTAGGTTTATACGTATGTAAAAGGCCGCGTGTGTATGTGTACGTATATACGCACGCACGGTCGCGCGTACGTACATACGTACGTATGTGTGTACGTGTATGGCTATGAACGTTTGCATGTACGAACGTATGTATGTATGCATGTATGCCTAATAAGGAGGCCGGCAGGCATGCGTGTATATATGTCTGTATGCATGGATGTGTCTACATGTATTCATGTATGTATGCCTGCATGAATGTATGTATGTGCATGCATATGTATGCGTATATGCGTATGTATGCATACTTGCTTGTGCGCAAATGCACCAACGCTCCGAACATTTATTCCGGTCTGAGAGGCACGGCGCCGCGCGAATGCAACGCAAACGTTGCGCTGGAAGGGCGCGGCAATTCATGTCCCCTGGACAGGCGAGAACAGCCGCGCCCCCGTGCGAACCCCGATCCCGCGCGGGGCGCACTCCCGCTGACAATGGTTCCCCTGGGAAGCCGTTTCTTGCGCGGGAAGTCCTGGGCGGTCTGCCCATCGGCGGTTCCTTCGGACGATGCCCATCGGCGGTTCCTTTGGACAAAGAAACCGTTTGTCATGGGATGTTCCAGGCGATTTGCCCACTTTCGGTTTCTTCGGAGCGGGCCCGAAGACCTCGACTCGAGAAGTACGTTTTTGCAAAGAGACCCAAGCGGTTTGCACACATCCGGGTCGTTCGAACAGGGCCCGGATTTTTTGTTGGTGGGATTTGGCCACTTTCAGGTCGGCCGATAAACTGTTCGGGTCGTCGCATGACCGGGCCCGAAAATTTTTTTCGAGTGCTCATTTTCGGGTCAATACACCGTTT
The DNA here is from genome assembly GCA_963575745.1 of Prorocentrum cordatum. Taxonomy (NCBI): domain Eukaryota; class Dinophyceae; order Prorocentrales; family Prorocentraceae; genus Prorocentrum; species Prorocentrum cordatum. The sequence goes on from CAUYUJ010021176.1 coordinate 98,343, forward strand.
GGGATTAAACATTTCAAATTGGGACGGGGAACCCGATCCCGCGACCCTGGGCGGGGGCAAGGCTCTGCCCTTGCATTGTGCTGGGCCCTTCCGGCCAAACGGGGCGCTGGGTTGCCCGTCGGCGCGCCGACTATGCCCTCGCGACATCGCCCCCGTCCACCATCGGGCCCCGCGAGTCGTATCCTGCGCGCGCCACCCCAGATGGCCGCGGCGAGCACGGTGGCGAAATTGGGGGAACCTTCGGATCGGCGCAGTATGTATGTTTGTATACATTACAAACTAGAGCCATGCGCGCGCTTCACGCGCGCTTAGGCTCCGTCGTGCCAATCAGCGGATAGGCACGCACACCACCCAACCAAAATCGCCACGCGGGAACACCATCGCAAACGTGAACACACACAGTTTATTCCTTCACCGTGCCGCCGGGCACGGGACGAGCGTGTCCCAAATCCCCTGAGCCTCAATCCTCGATCAAGAGGGCTCGTGAAGGGCCCGGATTCCAAAATTGCAGATCTCCATGGGTTTGCCGAAAGTTGGAAGGGGTCGGGAGGCCCAACCAGCAGCTTCGCCTAAGGCGAAGCCCAGATCCAACTCTGTTGTACCGCAGCAGCGATGGCCCCAGAAGTAGAATATCGTCGCGGGAACGACGGGCCATCTCCAGCGAAAATGCTTTCGGTCTCGATAGCAAGCGGCGCGCCCCCCAACGAGGTGCAGTCGTATCTTGGCGGTCGGCCGGCCACGGACAGACGCTCGCTATCTCGCTTTTGCCCCAGCCCCCTTTATTGGAGTCGGGGGGGGTGCGATGCGTCAGTCCGCCGCCCGCTAAAGGCAACACTAAAGGCAGTCGCTACAGGCAAACTCAAATGGAAAGTGAACCCGCGCGCAAGTACCCCTGCGCGCAACTTGCCTTGCGAGCAAATCGTTCTGCAAACGAATACTCGCCAGGCGGCCTCAAACGGCGCTGTCTGGCCAGCCCGGCATGGAGTATGACGCTTTAAGTCGCGCGTGAAGGATTGCGTTCCTCTCGTGACCTGTGAGAGCATACTTACGCAGGCCGCGGGATTTTCCTCTTGAGCCCCACATGTCGGAAGCCACCCCCTCCTCCTCCCACCTCCTCCCTCCTCCTCCCACCTCCTCCCTCCTCCTCCTTCCTCTTTCGTCCGTCTGCCTCCCTCCTCTCTCCTCCCTCCTCCTCCTCCTCCTCCTCCTCATCCTCCTCCTCTTTTTCCTCGTCCTTCCTCCTCCCCCCCTCTCTTCCCTGATTGTTCCTCCTCTCTTCCCCCTTGCGCCCCCTCTGTTCCCATCCCACCTCCTCGCGCCTCTTCCCTCATATTTCCCCTCTTCATCCTGGGAAGAACCCCCATCCCCCGTAGAATCATAGCATTGGTCTGCAGATTCACAACTCCGTGGATAGCATGCTGCATCACTTGCGGTGCTCCGCGGATCCCATTTCCCCTGGGTCCCGGATGTTAATTATTATTATATAGTTATTCCCGGGAAATAAATGGATCCATCGTTTTTTTCATACACAAGAAACTGGGTCCGCGCAACACAGAAATATGATCCACGAAACTCCCCCACACCCGAAAAGGGATCACATTGGACCCATTGGTGTTCTCATTTTTTCTCATCCAAGAGGAAAAACTTTCGGCCTGGGGATGTATCTCTGTCAATGCTCCCTTTGGTGTGACCGTCCGTTGGCATGTCGCTAGTGTCACACCAGTGTATACTATGCGCGATACCTCGCTCCATCATCTGTCGTGCACAACTGATGTGTCCAAAAAGATTGCACTCGGCTGGTTCTTCTGGTCTTTGCATGGCAAGGACTTCAAGACATATTCAGCATCCATGGCCAAAGTGACCTTACTGCTCAGGCTCCCCATCCCCAGTATATCCTTCCACTGAGTGGGTGTCAGCGGCCCAGCGTGGATTTCGTGCAGCGTGGCGATCGCGGGTTAGCAGTCCTCCGAGTTTTGGGCTGCTGTTCGCGCTTCTGCGGAGTAGCTCGAGCGGGCCTGCAAGCGGCGCGACTTGAAATGCGCATCGATAAAATAGACGACAGGCGCACCAGCAGGCGCGCTTCCATGCCGTAGCAAGTTTGCCCCGCGAATGCAATTGCCCTTGACCTCACCATCAGCGTTTCCGCTCGCACGTCGGTAGCCGGAGTCGCCATGCAGGTCGACCTCACCCGTTGGAGTCATTGATTGAAAGAAAATCTTCTTAGGGCAAGCCTGCAACTTCCTGGTGATCGCGTTCAGTCGTCGCACCTGTATGTTGTTCGGTTCTTGGTCGCGCTGTAGGACAACGACATATACCATCAACATCTCCTGTGTGGTTGAAAAGCACGCCAACACGCCTCCGAGGCTGACCAACATGTCAGTAACCGTCTTTGGTGCCTTGGCGTCAGCGTCTGCACTGGCGGGTTCGGGATATTGCACTGAACGGAGCTGTTTGATGTAGTCATCTTGATCAAGTGTGAGGTGGCCGCCCCCATCCCTTGTATACCTCGCAGCACAATTTGTGTGCGCATGTTTGTCAAGTTGCATTTCCACGAGAATCCCCGACGCACTTGAAGCACCTGTCGATGGTGTCCTCGGCACCGGCCACGTTGATATCATCGACGTGCTTGGCCGTGAGCAAGTTGTTGATTGTCTCGAACTCCCCATCGTAGGACGTGGGTCTCAGGCTCTCAGGTGTCCTTCGGCGTCAACTTGTCGGCCTCTGACTCGGGCGGGCTTCGCGTCGGCCTAGCTCTTCCAAGGCTCGCGCCGGTTGGTCATCCTGTCGTAGTCGGCGTGGGCATGGGCGAACTCTTTGAAATCCCACCAGCCCTTTGGGCGTGAGTGGTTTAGAGAGCCCGCTCTGTTCTCAACCCCCTTCTTCCCCTTCGGGGAGGGGTGTACCCCTCCCCATGCCCCCTCCCCCTGGGCCTGGAGAGGGGCTCCCGCGGGTCGCCAGGGAAGTCTTTTTCGACTCCTGGGAGGGTAAAAAAACGACGACCCTCACGAGGATTGCGGCCCCGACGGGGGGGCCGAGTTTGGCCCCTCTCCTCTTCTTTGAAGCCCAAATCATTGATTTTACGACGGTTTGGGCCCCATTTTGGCTTCCTGAGGGGGCCGCGCTCATCTTCCCTCATAGCAATATCATTGGTGTTACGAAGGTGTTGGGCTCATTTTGTCCTTCTGAGGGGGCAGCGCCCCCTTGCGCTTCAGAGGAGGTCGCAAGAGGCTCCAGGGTGGCCCCAAGAGGCCCCCAGGAGCCCCCCAAGAGGCCCCCAAGAGGCCCCCAAGAGGCCCCCAAGAGGCTCCCAAGAGGCCCCCAAGAGGCCCCCAAGGCGCCCCAAGAGGCCCCAAGAGGCTCCCAAGAGGCCCCCTAGAGGCCCCCAAGAGGCCCCCAAGAGGCCCCAAGAGGCTCCAAGAGGCCCTTAAGAGGCCCCACGAGGAGCCCGAACGACTCACACCAGGACGAGGGGCCCGAACGACTCACACCACGCAGAGCCCGAACGACTCACACCACAAGGAGGGGCCCGAACGACTCACACCAGGACGAGGCGCCCGAACGACTCACACCACGAGGAGCCCGAACGACTCACACCACGACGAGGGCCCCGAACGACTCACACCACGAGGAGCCCGAACGAGTCACACCAGGAGGAGGGGCCCGAACGACTCACACCAGGACGAGGGGCCCGAACAACTCACACCACGAGAAGCCCGAACGACTCACACCAGGACGAAGAGCCCGAACGACTCACACCACGAAGAGCCCGAACGACTCACACCAGGAAAAAAGGCCCGAACGACTTACACCAGGACGAGAAACCCCAAACGACTCAAACCACGAGGAGCGCTGTCTCTCCCTCCTCCTCCGCCTCGTCCTTCCCCCGCCCCCCCCCCCCACAGGGAGGATGTGCAAGGAGGCGGGGGGAAAGAAAAACACGGGAGATATGCGGGGCCAAGCGGACACACGCCAAAAAAAACACGACTGTCGGCATGCTTCGCGAGGGTTGCTGCTGTGAGATGGGCTGGTGGGGATACGCGAAGCGTAAAGAATTCATCTTCGCGTGCTGGTCGAGAGCCATTGTCTCGAAGCTGAGCCGCTTCTCGGTGCTTGCGCAGTCATGCTTGGGGCGCTTGTCCTAGTAGTTCCGCTCCTGAAGCTCGTCGTAGGCGATGTCGGCGGTGCGCTTCAGGCCCCAGCGCCACTTGACGACCGCTCGCGCGGTGGCCCGCGCGCGGTCAACGCCCTGCACTACGGCGGCGCAAGTTGACGAACTGGTTGGCCATGTGGGGGGGCATCTCGAGGGGCTGATCGGCTGGCGCGCCGGGTGAGAACTCGTCGCCCCACTTCTCGACGGGTTCGAAGCCCTTGCTGATCGGCAGCGCGAGGTCGTGGAGGCGGAGGAGCTCGAATGGGGATCTCGGGGCGGGCCTCGCCAGCGCGCTCGGCGTAGGAGCTGGAACTGAGGCGCCGGGCGCTCTCGGGGCCGAGCTCGATGTCCTTCTTCTTGGCAAGCTCGAGCATCTTCGACTCGAAGCTCGGCGCGAGCCAGAAGTGGTTCTCGGGCGGCCCCCCGCGATTCTCGAAGACGTCGCAGAGGCGGGCGTCTTTTTCGCAGTAGGTGTTGCAGAAGAGCGCCAACGCCAGCTCGACGCGCCTGTTGCACATCCGGTTGAAGACGCGCCCGCGCTCGATGCTCTTGAGAGACCCGCCGTTGCATGCCATCTCGGGGGCAGCGCGCTGGGCGCTCGCCGATCGCAAAGCGCAGTCCGCCTTGAAAGAGCAAGCCGTCATTCTTGCTGCGTCAGTGCCTTGCGCGCAAGATTGACACCGGCGCATCTCGGCAATCGAGATCCTGTCCGCGACGAAGGACAACTCGTCGAGGATGCTCTCGCTCTGCTTGGCCATGCGCTCCAGAATCTCGTTCGAGCTTGGGCTCGCGACCCCTTGCGGCGCCGCGACAGGCTGGGTCGCCGCCTGGGCGCGCTCGGTGGCCTGCCTGGGACATGGCCGAGGCTCGCGACGCACTCATGGGGAACGACGCGGGGGGGGGGAGGCACCGGGGGGAAACGTCGACCTGGAATCGGCGATGCATCGCCGATGCATCGGCGATGCGCGCCCCGACACGAATCCGCGCGGTTCTGGGCAGGTTCGGGCCATCGAAGCACTCTCTGCGATCAATGGGCGATTGGGAACCGATGCGCCCCCTCATGACTTACCCCCCCAATCGTTGCCCCTGGGGGAGGCGCAGTTCGGCGCCTCGAAGAGGCTCGAAAGCATGGAGTCTCGGAGACTCGGGGAAGCTCGGGCGCGGGCAATTGCGGGGGGAGAGGAGGGGGGTGGGGGGCAGGGGGAAGAGGCGGAAGTAGGGTCATGAATCGTGTGAGGGATGCGCTAAGCAAGTAACTCCAATGCTGTGTCTGCTCCAAAAACGCACGCGGCAGCCCCCGCGGCCCTGCCGCGCGATCCCGACTCGGGAACGGCTGAGACACTGAGAATCCCATGGCCCTGCCGCTCGTTCGTGGCTTGGGAAAACTGAAATGGCGAGAGCCCCACAGCCCTGCCACGCGCTCGCGATTGCGGAAGCTGACATGGTGATGGCCGTGCTCGGTGCTTGTGATGCCGTTGCAAGTTAACATAAGAGAGTAGCAACTTCGATTTGTAACTTCCCCTGGGGATTATCAAGTTCGGCTGCCGCGCCATTCCCCACACTGAAATCCCACTGACATGGGATAGAAAGATAAGGTCTCGCTTTTTTTTTGGGGGGGGGGGCATTTTTATCGCGGGCGCCCAGTGAATTGCCCTGCGACACCTGCTCCGAGCTCTGAGACGGCAGGGGCCTTGGCGACAGCCGCTTCGGGATCGTCGGTTCGCTCGAGGTCAGGCTGGCCCCCCTCGCGGATAGACCCGCAGCCCCCGCCGCCCGCCCCTGCGCTAGCCCTCGGAGGAGACGATGGCTCTGGCCGCCTGGGGGAATGCCATCTCTGCAATGGCCCGCGATGCCGACGACGCCCCCAGCCCAAGAGAATGCGCGTCTCTGGCCCCCCCGGGGACGCCGCCCCAATCGTTCCTGATGCCGTAGGCTCCGCGACGGTAGGGGCCTTGGCGAGAGCCGCTCTGAGATCGGCGGTCCGCGCGAAGATAAGCCGATCTCCCTCGCGGTTCGACCCGGGCCCCCCCCCCCCCGCTCGTCTCCGCAAGCGGCGCCTGGGTCGAGGTCTCCGCGGCCGGCGCCCCCGAGCCTCCAGCCCACCCCGCCGGGGCCCAGCGGCGCGAACGAAGGGCCCCAGCTTCCCCGCGACCTCCGCCAGCGCCGTCGCGGTCCTGTCGGGCCCCCCCTCGACTGCGTCTCCTCCGAGGGCGCCCCCGCCAAAGCAAATCCACCGTGGCCCCCCGACTCCCCCTTGACGACCCCAGGCTGCGTCGCGCGCGCCCGCCGCCAGACGCAGGCGGCACGCGGGCGGGAGGTCGCGGGCGAAGGGGCCGAGACTGGCGGCAGCTTCAACCTCTGCGGGGTTCGGCCCGCCATCCTTCTGCCCGCGCGCGCCGACGAAGACGCGGGCTCTCCCTGACGCCGAGCGGCCAGGCTGGCCAAACATCACGCAGAGCTCGCCGACCACGACAGGCGCCTTGCCCAAGGCGCCGCGGAGCTGCGCGGGCGCGGCGGATCTCCCCGCCCGCCGCCGGCCGCCCCCGCACGTTGGCCACCTGCTTGACGGGCGACTGACTTGCAGACGCAGCAGCAGGCTGCGCGCTCGCAGCCGTGCCCCCCTCCTCTCGAAAAAAAGCAACTGCTTGGCTGCCGCCTGGGGCTGGGTCTCCTTCGCTGGTCTCACTCTTCCTGCCCCCGAGGCGGGCCACGCGCTGGCGTTGCTCCTCCATGGCGGCCCGGGCTTTCTCCAGGGCGCCCTTGAAGGTGCTGGAGAGGGCCGCCTGGATCTCCTTAGCAGCCGTCTGCTTGCGCTGATCCAATTCCTCGCGATCCTCGGTCTCCAGGTCGTAACCGCCCAAATCGCCCGTGCCGAGGAAGTCGCCCGCCGCGAAGATCTGCTCCAGTTGGCGAGATCCCTGCGCCAACTCGCGGACGCTGATGGCAGGTGGCGCCGCCGCCCCGCCGCTGGGGCGGAGTCGACGCGGATCTCAGCCAGAGCCTGGTGCACCTCCGCGCCGGCATGCTGCAGCTGGCGATGCAGTTCAGCGGTGCTGCCGACCAGTTCCTCGACACCTTTTCAGTTGCCCAGCTTGCCCAACTCTGCACCGAACTTCGTCTCCAAAGCTGCCTGGCGCTGCTCCGCGCTCTGCCATCTCTGGCGGGCCGTCGGAGCCTGGGGGGGGCGCAGGCGCCCTCGCCGCCAGAGCCCTGTTGCGTTCGGCGCCCTCTGCATCGCCGGCCACGTCGGCCAGAGCGGCCAGCACCTTGCACTTGTCGAGGGGCAGAATGGCCACTGGACCAGGCGGAAGAGCTGCCTTGTCGGACGTGTTCGCGTCGGTGCCCGCGCCGCGTCCTCCTCCGCGGCATCCCCGCCCGAGTTTGCTACCTGTTCCTTCTCCCTCGGCGACTCTGGCTCCGTCGATCTCGGCGGTGCTGCGCCTGGGGAAGCTCCCGCAGCGCTTGCAGCACAACGCGCCTCTGGGATTCATGCTGCAGCCACAGGCGGGGCAAACCACCACGTTGGCCTTAGTACTCTGGGTATACCATGTCTCCTCAACGACGACGACGACGACGAGGACGACGACAGCGATGGGGACCACGGGCGCAGGCGATGCCGAGCGACGAAGAGGGCGAATGCACATCCAGGCATGGCGTGGGGGCCGCGGCCTCAAACATTGAGGCGTGGTCGCAGTTTTTCTCACGCCAACCAAATCTTATACCTCTTCATGTCTTGTTTTTGGATTCCGGATCTCGGTGCCCAGATCTGCGCCCATCTAACTTTTTTCAGCGCCCGCCTTTTCGTTCCTCCGATTCGGCCTCGCGGAGGGTGCCGCGGGCGGGGCTCGGGGGCTAGGCGCAGAGAGCCACGGCGCGGGGGTCCCGCCCTGGCGCCGGGGGCGCGGGAGGGGGGGATGCGACGCGGAATAAAGCGTTCGTGGCGGAGGGGGCATTGAGCGGGGCCCCCGCTGGGGCGCTGGGGGCGCGGGGGACTCGGGGCAGATAGGGGGCAAACAAATAAACCTACCTCGCTTTTGACCACCCTCGCTTCCAAAAGATACCTAGCGATGCCAAACTACGGCCTGTACTGGTCAGGCCGCTTGACGAGGAGGCGCGTGGTATGACTTGGTTTTGTCTGGAAGCGAAAGCGGGGTTGGAAATTCACGCTCTGAGCAGAGAGCCGCGGCGCGGGGGCCCCACTCTGGCGCTGGGGGCGCGGGGGGGGGGGGCGACGCGGAATGCAAAGTGTTCGTGGCGGGGGGGGCAGTGGGCGGGGTTCCTGCCGGGGCGCTGGGGGCGCGGGGGGGCTCGGGGCAGAGAGCCACGGCGCGGGGGCCCCACTCTGGCGCCGGGGGCGCGGGGGAGGGGGGGACGACTCGGAATCAAATGGTCGGAACTCTAGACACCCTGTGCAAGATAATAAAAATGTCGGGGAATAAGGGATCGGGGCGGAGGGGCGCGACGTGCTGAAATAAAAAGATCGGGGCATAGGGGCGCGCGGGCTGGCGGGCAGGGGGGATGCGGAAAGGGAGTGCGCCGTGCCGAAATAAAAAAGTAGGGGCAGAGAGATGTGCCGTGCCGAAATAAAAAGTGTCGGGGCGGAAGGCGCGCTGGCTGGCGGGTGGTGGGGGGCGGAGGGGGCGCGCCGCGCCGAAAAAATGGTGCCGGGGCGGAAGGGTAAATAAAAAGGCTGGGGCTGAGGGGGCGCGCGGGAGGGGGGGGCGTGCCGAAATAGAAAGGTCGTGGCGGAGGGGGCACGCTGGCTGGTGGACGGGGGGATGCAGGGGAGGGGGGGGCGCGCCGAAATAAAAATGTCGGGGCGGGGGGGCGCGCTGGCTGGCGGGTGGGGGATGCGGAGGGGGCGCGCCGCGCCGAAAGAAAGTTGTCGGGGCGGACGGGCGCGCCGTGCCGAGATAGAGGGGTCGGGGCGGAGGGGCGCGATGGCTGGCGGGCGAGGGGGGGAATGCGGAGGGGGCGTGCCGTGCCGGAAATGAGAAGTCGGGGCGGAGAAGTGCGCCGTGCCAAAATAAAAGTGCCCGGGCGGAGGTCGCGCTGGCTGGCGGGCGGGGGGGCGCGGGCGGGGCGCGCCGTGCCGAAATAAAAAGGTCGGGGCGGAGGGGTGCGCCGCGCCGAAATAAAGACATCGGGGCGGAGGGGCCGCGCCGCCAGGGGGGGGCTGCCGGAATAACAAAAAGTCGGGGCGGAGGGGGTGGCTGGCGGGCGGGGGGGATGCGGGGGGGGGGCGCCGTGCCGAAATAAAAAGGTCGGGGCGGAGGGGGGGCGCTGGCTGGTGGGTGGGGGATGCGTGCCGAAATTAAAGGTGTGCCGTGCCGAAATTAAAGGGTCGGGACGGAGGATGTGCCGTGCCGAAATAAACTGATCGGGGCGGAGGGAGCGCGCTGGCTGGTGGGCGGGGGGGATGCGGAGGGGATGTGCCGTGCCGAAATAAAAAAGGGGTTCGGGGCGGAAGGGCGCGCTGGCTGGCGCGCGGGGGGATGCGGAGGCGGTGCGCCGTGCCGGGATGAAGAGGTCGGGACGGAGGGGTGTGCCGTGCCGAAAAAAAAGGTCTTGGCGGAGGGGCGCGCTGGATGGTGGGCGGGGGGGATGTGGAGGGGGTGTCCCGTGCCGGAATACATGGGTCGGGGCGGAGGGGTGTGCCGTGCCGAAATAAAAGGGGTCGGGGCGGAGGGGCGCGCTGGCTGGCGGGTGGGGGGGCGCGGAGGGGGCGTGGAGGGGGTGCGCCGTGCCGAAATAAAGGGGTTGGGGCGGAGGGGCGCGCCGTGCCGAAATAAAGGGGTCGGGGCGGAGGGGCGCGCTGGCCGGTGGAATGCGTGGGCGATGGAAGGGGTGCCGTGCCGAAATTAAGTGGTCGGAGCTCTAGACACCCTGTGCAATAGAATAAACCCGTCGGAAGTCTGGGTTGGGGGCAGCCGAATGATTCCAGACAGACAGGGTTGTGGTATGGCCCCGTCCGGCGCCCTCCACGCGCGGTCGAGGACAACTCGCTGCCAGCGATGATCCTGGGTAACTCTTGTGCCGAGAAGGCGGCGCTGGACAGAAGAAACACTCGACAGCTGACCCTCGAAAACCGGAGGGGAATGGCATCCCACGGAAAAGATGGAACACAAATGGGGGGCGCGGCTGCGGGCAGCGGCTTTAAAGACGCCTGCCAGAACTGGTTTTTACAGGCGCCTGGAAGTGGCGTTTGAAGGACGCCTTCGGTTGACAGAGGCCTAGCGTGGTAGAGGAGTGGCTGCCGATCGGGAGGTGGCCCTGGAGAAGCCTTCGGCTGGCACACACGTGCACGGTGTACAACACACTGCTCCGCCGCCGGGGGGCGACTGCCGCATGGCGCCTGGGAAATCTGTGCCCCCACGCGTCACCGCAGGGGTGCCAACCTTCAAGCCGCCAGGGGGCAGGCGCCCCCGACGGTACAAAATGTTATGGTATGACAGCTGTCAGGCCGGGCACGTCCCCCACACACAGGCAGAGCTTGGGCGAAAGATAAGACACGCCCCCACAGATACAAGACACATGCTGAACAGACCCAGAAACAAAAAGAACCGTCCCCTGACTATTATGTATCACTTGTTGTCTTCGAACTTGCCTCCTCTAGAGGGACACGCCCGGCTCACGAGACAGTGGCTCCCCCGCTGCGTACTGAGCTGGAGAGGCTCCAACTACACATCGGAGGGGGGGGGCCATGGGGAAAGCGGCGGCTCTCCCGCCTGGCCCCAAGGCCGCCCCGAGCCGGAGTCGGTCCCCAGGACCTCCCTCGGGATCCCTCCTTGCAAGGGGCCCAGGGACACGCCAAGACGTGCACGCCAAAACCCCAGGACCCCCCATGGTTTCCCAGAGGTTCTGGGCTCTCGTCCTCTCCCCCCCACTCCCCATACCTTCCCACACTTTCCTGGGGATCGCCGATGTTGTGTCTGTGTGCTTCTTTTGTACTCCCCTCCTGACGCCTGGGCCGCGGCGACGGGAGGCCTCCGGGAGGCCCGAGCGAGAACGAAAAAAACCCGAGGTCCGCCGCCGCCTCGACCGCTCTGCGCCCGTTGCCTCCCTGGCCGCGCGCTGTGGTCCCGTCGTCCTCTGTGGAAGCTGGGCGAGGGCCGGCGAACCCGTGGCTGCTACAATGGTCTTCCCCGAAGAGAGAAAAACAGACTCGCGGAATCAAGCTCGGCGCACCAAACAGTACACGGGCGGCTTCCCGGAACGAACAAGCACAATTTCCCGGAGCTGCGTTCTAGCAGCCACGGGTTTTGCCAGCCTTCGCCCGGCTTCTGACACTGGCTGCGCGCTGTGGTCCCATCGTCCTCTCTCCTGCGAGCGCGCCCCAGTGCGGACAAGCTGGACCTGACCATCGCCGAGTTGCTACCGAGACGGGCGCAGAGGAGAGAACCTCCCTTTCCACGCCCTGGACTTCGACCAGGCTGTTTCTGTTTGATCTCGGTGTCATCCTTCATTCCTGGAGAAGGAATCAACTGCACAATGATGCAATGTGGGAACATCACGCGCATTTCCTGGACCGGCGCTGGACACCCAGGGACGGCGCCAGAGGCGCAGCCAGCATGGTCCTGGCGCCGATCCAACGAATCCGCGCGGAACAACGAACAGTTGTTCTGCAATTTGCTAGTCCTCGAGGCGGGCTGATGTTTTTTCTATGGAGCAGGAGAGCACTACCGCAGGCGTCGCCCGAAGGGGCGTACTTGTCATACCGGCGTTTCAAATAATCCAGCATGGTCACGCGAAGGTTGCCGTTGCAACTGACGACTCGGAGGCCTGGCCACTCGTCACTACTTCTACCAAAGAAATGTGTTTGGTACAAGACGCCGGGGGGGTGGTCACGTCCTTGTGGTCGTCTTCCCCCAGCAAACCTCCGACGGCAAAACCTGATCGCCCTAAATGCTTCACATACACATTCAAGTACAGGATGCCACGCTCTGTGCGTCCATGGACGACCTTCAGCTCTACCTGACCAATAGCAACCCATTGCGGAATCGTCGTAACGCTTTGCCGTGCGCCGTAGTGATACCCTCCAACTTGCTTAGCCTCTGCCCACGAGCCTGTAATGTTCAGTTCTTGAAAATACATATCCGAACAACTTCCGCCCAAGCGGCGCGCATCGGCCTGCACACGAAGCAATGCGTCTTCAGCGCTCACTCCACGAGGGATGTTTATCAGAACATGTTTGCCCGCCTGCATTAAATCGAACCGCTCGCCATGAACATTTTGAAGGTGGGGATCGCCAGTGGCAGCCACGCCTCCGGCAACTCCGCCCGCCATAGGAGCTGCGGGAGGAAACGTTGGTTGTGGCGTCGGCCAACCCAAAGGATATGTCGGGCTGGGCGTCGGGCTAGGCGTCGGGCTAGGCGTCGGGAAAGGCGTCGGGTAGGGCGTCGGGAAAGCGGTCGGGTAAGACGTCGGGAAAGCCGTCGGGTAGGGCGTCGGGAAGGCCGTCGGGTACGGCGTCGGGAAGGCCGTCGGGTACGGCGTCGGGAAGGACGTCGGGTACGGCGTCGGGTACGGCGTCGGGAAGGCCGTCGGGTAAGGCGTCGGGAAGGCCGTCGGGTACGGCGTCGGGAAGGCCGTCGGGTACGGCGTCGGGTACGGCGTCGGGTACGGCGTCGGGTTCGGCGTCGGGTTCGGCGTCGGATACGGCGTCGGGTACGGCGTCGGGTTCGGCGTCGGGCTCGGCGTCGGGTACGGCGTCGGGTTCGGCGTCGGGTTCGGCGTCGGGTTCGGCGTCGGGTTCGGCGTCGGATTCGGCGTCGGCTTCGGCGTCGGATACGGCGTCGGCCTCGGCGTCGGGTACGGCGTCGGGTTCGGCGTCGGGTTCGGCGTCGGCTTCGGCGTCGGATACGGCGTCGGGTTCGGCGTCGGGTTCGGCGTCGGCCTCGGCGTCGGGTACGGTGTCGGCCTCGGCGTCGGGTACGGCGTCGGCCTCGGCGTCGGGTACGGTGTCGGCCTCGGCGTCGGGTACCGCGTCGGCCACGGCGTCGGCCACGGCGTCGGCCTCGGCGTCGGCCACCGCGTCGGCCACGGCGTCGGCCTCGGTGTCGGGTCAGGCCCTTTCGCCGCCAGAGACCTGTCCAACGACTGCTGATCATCCGCGTCCCGGAAGCCCTTGGAGCTCCTGTCCATCAGCACCTTTGCCGCCAGGGAGCTGCTGGGGCTGGCCACCCTGCAGAGGCTACACGTTGCAGGGCAGGTCGCCTGCACAGTGCTGCCATACTTCACATCTCCGCAATAAGGCTGCACTTCAGCACAACCACTGATCGTGACGCCAATGCCGCTGGCCAGCGCAATGATGTGGGCGTCGTCATCTTCACACTTCGACTTGGAACTCACACCTATCGAGGTCGCAGTGGGTACGCAAATGCTGAGGACGAATGCGACCGCGGACCACACGATCCAAGGTGCCTTCTGGACCGCCATCCCACGGAACAGAAATGAAAGGACCCGCAAGCCAAATGTTTTCGCGCGTGTGTGTATTTAGATTACGGACAAGATGAAGGTTGCTCCAAATCTGCCGAAACCGGGATGCATTGAGCCAAAATGACAAGGGATCGAGGCGGGCTGTTGTTGGGCGTAATATGGGTCCATCACAAAGTCCGCTGAAGCGGAAGACGGTCCACGGTTGGGGGGAGACGTCGAAGATGCGGGTGTCCACCTTATCTGTATATATATATATACACATACATCATATGTGTATGTATGAGATAACGCGTTTCACGGACGCTTGCCTTGGGAACATTCGGCCGGCGCCAGCGGCCGCCAGCAACGCCGACGGCGGGGACGCAGCGACGATGACCCGAGGCAGCCCAGAAGGGGGGGGTTCAAGCCCCCCCCCCTGGCGCCGGCGGCGGCCAGCAGCGCCAGCGCTGGCGCCGGCGCCGGCGGGGGCGCAGCGACGATAACCACCACTACCACCACCACCGCCACCACTACCACCACCACCACCAACCCACCACACAACCACCACCACAACCACAGCCAACACAACCACCACAAGCACTATCACCACAACGCACCATCACCACAACAACCACCACAAAAACACACTACAACTACCACCACCACCACAATCTACCACGCCACCACCACCACCGCCACAACCACCACCACTACCAGCAGGACGACCCACCAGCACCACAAACCACCACACCACCACCACCATCACCGCAACCACCACCAGCACCACCTTCACAAACCACCACCACCACAACCCACCACCACCACCACCACAAACCACCACAACATCCCCACAATACCACCACCACCACCACAACCCACCACCACCACCACAAACCACCACCAAACAACCACCACACCACCACCACCACCACCACCCACCACCATAACCACCACCACCACAACAAACCACCACACCACCACCACAACCACAACCACCACCATCGCCACCACCACCACCGCCACCACCACCAACACCACAACCCATCACCACCACCACCACCGTCGTCCTCGTCGACGCTCCCCGCCGCCCCTGCCCGCCGCCGCAGGCGCCGGCGCCGGCCCAAAACAAAACATCGTCGCCCCCGCCGCCGCCGCCAACCGAGGAGAAGGAGAGGGGAAACGTAGGGGGGGTCTCGTGCCACCCCCCCCCGTCCAAGCGACCACGGACCGCGATTTTCGTATGTATGTATACATACATGTATGTTTGCGTGTGTATGCGTACGCATGTATATGTGTAGGTGGATAGGTCGATGGGCAATACTATATGTATGTATGTACGGATGTATGTGGCATACATGTATGATTGAATGATTGCATGTGTATGTATGAATACATGGTTGCATTAATGTGTGTGCATGTATGTGTTTATGGAAATATTCACGTAATCGTGTGTATGTAAATCACACATGTAACGTATGTACTGTATGAAGTGGATGTATGATATTGTGTATATGTGAATGGATTGCTGTACGGGCGTACGTAGGTTTATACGTATGTAAAAAAGGCCGCGTGTGTATGTGTACGTATATACGCACGCACGGTCGCGCGTACGTACATACGTACGTATGTGTGTACGTATATGGTTATGAACGTTTGCATGTACGAACGTATGTATGTATGCATGTATGCCTAATAAGGAGGCCGGCAGACATGCGTGTATATATGTCTGTATGCATGTATGTGTCTACATGTATTCATGTATGTATGCCTGCATGAATGTATGTATGTGCATGCATATGTATGCGTATGTGCGTATGTATGCATACTTGCTTGTGCGCAAATGCGCCAACGCTCCAAACATTTATTCCGATTTGAGAGGCACGGCGCCGCGCGAATGCAGCGCAAACGTTGCGCTGGAAGGGCGCGGCAATTCGTGTCCCCTGGACAGGCGAGAACAGCCGCGCCCCCGTGCGAACCCCGATCCCGCGCAGGGCGCACTCCCGCTGACAATGGTTCCCCTGGGAAGCTGTTTCTTGCGCGGGACGTCCTGGGCGGTCTGCCCATCGGCGGTTCCTTCGGACGATGCCCGGAACCACAGAGAAACCGTTTGTCATGGGATGTTCCCGGCGATTTGCCCACTTTCGGTTTCTTCGGAGCGGGCCCGAAGACCTCGACTCGAGAAATACGTTTTTGCAAAGAGACCCAAGCGGTTTGCACACGTCCGGGTCGTTCGAACAGGGCCCGGATTTTTTGTTGGACGCAAAACCTATGGGATTTGGCCACTTTCAGGTCGGCCGATAAACTGTTCGGGTCGTCGCATGACCGAGCCCGAAAGTTTTTGTCGAGTGCTCATTTTCGGGTCAATACACCGTATGGGATTAAACATTTCAAATTGGGACGGGGAACCCGATCCCGCGACCCTGGGCGGGGGCAAGGCTCTGCCCTTGCATTGTACTGGGCCCCTCCGGCCAAACGGGGCGCTGGGCTGCCCGTCGGCGCGCCGACTATGCCCTCGCGACATCGCCCCCGTCCACCCTCGGGCCCCGCGAGTCGTATCCTGCGCGCGCCACCCCAGATGGCCGCGGCGAGCACGGTGGCGAAATTGGGGGAACTTTCGGATCGGCGCAGTATGTATGTTTGTATACATTACAAACTAGAGCCATGCGCGCGCTTCACGCGCGCTTAGGTTCCGTTGTGCCAATCAGCGGATAGGCACGCACACCACCCAACCAAAATCGCCACGCGGGAACACCATCGCAAACGTGAACACACACAGTTTATTCCTTCTCCGTGCCGCCGTGCACGGAACGAGCGTGTCCCAAATCCCCTGAGCCTCAATCCTCGATCAAGAGGGCTCGTGAAGGGCCCGGACTCCAAAATTGCAGATCTCCATGGGTTTGCCGAAAGTTGGAAGGGGTCGGGCGGCCCAACCAGCAGCTTCGCCTAAGGCGAAGCCCAGATCCAACTCTGTTGTACCGCAGCAGCGATAGCCCCAGAAGTAGAAGATCGTCGCGGGAACGACGGGCCATCTCCAGCGAAAGTGCTTTCGGTCTCGATAGCAAGCGGCGCGCCTCCCAACGAGGTGCAGTCGTATCTTGGCGGTCGGCCGGCCACGGACAGACGCTCGCTATCTCTCGCTTTTGCCCCAGCCCCCTTTATTGGAGTCGGGGGGGGTGCGATGCGTCAGTCCGCCGCCCGCTAAAGGCAACACTAAAGGCAGTCGCTACAGGCAAACTCAAATGGAAAGTGAACCCGGGCGCAAGTACCCCTGCGCGCAACTTGCCTTGCGAGCGAATCGTTCTGCAAACGAATACTCGCCAGGCGGCCTCAAACGGCGCTGTCTGGCCAGCCCGGCATGGAGCATGACGCTTTAAGTCGCGCGTGAAGGATTGCGTTCCTCTCGTGACCTGTGAGAGCATACTTACGCAGGCCGCGGGATTTTCCTCTTGAGCCCCACATGTCGGAAGCCACCCCCTCCTCCTCCCACCTCCTCCCTCCTCCTCCCACCTCCTCCCTCCTCCTCCTTCCTCTTTCGTCCGTCCGCCTCCCTCTCTCTCCTCCCTCCTCCTCCTCCTCCTCCTCCTCCTCCTCCTCATCCTCCTCCTCCTCCTCCTTTCCTCGTCCTTCCTCCTCCCCCCCTCTCTTCCCTGATTGTTCCTCCTCTCTTCCCCCTTGCGCCCCCTCTGTTCCCATCCCACCTCCTCGTGCCTCTTCCCTCATCTTTCCCCTTTCATCCTGGGAAGAACCCCCATCCCCCGTAGAATCATAGCATGGGTCTGCAGATTCACAACTCCGTGCATAGCATGCTGCTTCACTTGCGGTGCTCCGCGGATCCCATTTTCCCTGGGTCCCGGATGTTAATTATTATTATATAGTTATTCCCGGGAAATAAATGGATCCATCGTTTTTTTCATACACAAGAAACTGGATCCGCGCAACACAGAAATATGATCCACGAAACTCCCCCACACCCGAAAAGGGATCACATTGGACCCATTGGTGTTCTCATTTTTTCTAATCCAAGAGGAAAAACTTTCGGCCTGGGGATGTATCTTGTCAATGCTCCCTTTGGTGTGACCGTCCGTTGTCATGTCGCTAGTGTCACACCAGTGTATACTATGCGCGATACCTCGCTCCATCATCTGTCGTGCACAACTGATGTGTCCAAAAAGAGTGCACTCGGTTGGTTCTTCAGGTCTTTGCATGGCAAGGACTTCAAGACAGATTCAGCATCCATGGCCAAAGTGACCTTAATGCTCAGGCTCCCCATCCCCAGTATATCCTTCCACTGAGTGGGTGTCAGCGGCCCAGCGTGGATTTCGTGCAGCGTGGCAATCGCGGGTTAGCAGTCCTCCGAGTTTTGGGCTGCTGCTCGTGTTTCTGCGGAGTAGCTCGAGCGGGCCTGCAAGCGGCGCGACTTGAAATGCGCATCGATAAAATAGACGACAGGCGCACCAGCAGGCGCGCTTCCATGCCGTAGCAAGTTTGCCCCGCGAATGCAATTGCCCTTGACCTCACCATCAGCGTCTCCGCTCAGACGTCGGTAGCCGGAGTCGCCGTGCAGGTCGACCTCACCCGTTGGAGTCATTGATTGAAAGAAAATCTTCTTAGGGCAGGCCTGCAACTTCCTGGTGATCGCGTTCAGTCGTCGCACCTGTATGTTGTTCGGTTCTTGGTCGCGCTGTAGGACAACGACATATACCATCAACAACTCCTGTGTGATTGAAACGCACGCCAACGCGCCTCCGAGGCTGACCAACATGTCAGTAACCGTCGTTGGTGCCTTGGCGTCAGCGTCTGCACTGGCGGGTTCGGGATATTGCACTGAACGGAGCTGTTTGATGTAATCATCTTGATCAAGTGTGAGGTGGCCGCCCCCATCCCTGGTATACCTCGCAGCACAATTTGTGTGCGCATGTTTGTCGAGTTGCATTTCCACGAGAATCCCCGACGCACTTGAAGCACCTGTCGATGGTGACCTCGGCACCGGCCACGTTGATATCATCGACGTGCTTGGCCGTGATCAAGTTGTTGATTGTCTCGAACCCCCCATCGTAGGACGTGGGTCTCAGGCTCTCAGGTGTCCTTCGGCGTCAACTTGTCGGCCTCTGACTCGGGCGGGCTTCGCGTCGGCCTAGCTCTTCCAAGGCTCGCGCCGGTTGGTCATCCTGTCGTAGTCGGCGTGGGTCTGGGCGAACTCTTTGAAATCCCACCAGCCCTTTGGGCGTGAGTGGTTTAGAGAGCCCGCTCTGTTCTCAACCCCCTTCTTCCCCTTCGGGGAGGGGTTTACCCCTCCCCATACCGCCTCCCCCTGGGCCTGGAGAGGGGCTCCCGCGGGTCGCCAGGGGGGTCTTTTTCGACTCCTGGGAGGGTCAAAAAACGACGACCCTCACGAGGATTGTGGCCCCGACGGGGGGGCCGAGTTTGGCCCCTCTCCTCTTCTTTGAAGCCAAAATCATTGACTTTACTACGGTTTGGGCCCAATTTTGGCTTCCTGATGGGGGCCGCGCTCATCTTCCTTCATAGCAGAATCATTGATTTTACGAAGGTTTTGGGCCCATTTTGTCCTTCTCAGGGGGCAGCGCTCCTTTGCGCTTCAGAGGAGGTCGCAAGAGGCCGCAAGATGGCCCCAAGAGGCCCCCAGGAGCCTCCCAAGAGGCCCCCAAGAGGCCCCCAAGAGGCCCCAAGAGGCCTCCAAGAGGCCCCAAGAGGCCCCCAAGAGGCCCCAAGAGGCCCCAAGAGGCTCCCAAGAAGCCCCCAAGAGGCCCCCAAGAGGCCCCCAAGAGGCCCCAAGAGGCTCCAAGAGGCCCTTAAGAGGCCCCACGAGGAGCCCGAGCGACTCACACCAGGACGAGGGGCCCGAACGACTCACACCACGCAGAGCCCGAACGACTCACACCACAAGGAGGGGCCCGAACGACCCACACCAGGACGAGGCGCCCGAACGACTCACACCACGAGGAGCCCGAACGACTCACACCACGACGAGGGCCCCGAACGACTCACGCCACGAGGAGCCCGAACGAGTCACACCAGGAGGAGGGGCCCGAACGACTCACACCAGGACGAGGGGCC
This sequence comes from Prorocentrum cordatum, assembly GCA_963575745.1. NCBI lineage: Eukaryota > Dinophyceae > Prorocentrales > Prorocentraceae > Prorocentrum > Prorocentrum cordatum. The sequence continues at coordinate 117,985 of CAUYUJ010021176.1, forward strand.
CGAACAACTCACACCACGAGAAGCCCGAACGACTCACACCAGGACGAAGAGCCCGAACGACTCACACCACGAAGAGCCCGAACGACTCACACCAGGAAGAAGGGCCCGAACGACTCACACCAGGACGAGAAACCCCAAACGACTCAAACCACGAGGAGCGCTTTCTCCCCCTCCTCCTCCGCCTCGCCCTTCGCCCGCCCCCCCCACAAGGAGGATGTGCAAGGAGGCGGGGGGAAGGAGGGACAGGGGAGATATGCGGGGCCAAGCGGACACACGCCCGAAAAACACGACTGTCGGCATGCTTCGCGAGAGTTGCTGCTGCGAGATGGGCTGGCGGGGATGCGCGAAGCGTAAAGAATTCATCTTCGCGTGCTGGTCGAGAGCCATTGTCTCGAAGCTGAGCCGCTTCTCGGTGCTTGCGCAGTCATGCTTGGAGCGCTTGTCCTAGTAGTTCCGCTCCTGAAGCTCGTCGTAGGCGATGTCGGCGGTGCGCTTGAGGCTCCAGCGCCACTTGACGACCGCTCGCGCGGTGGCCCGCGCGCGGTCAACGCCCTGCACCACGGCGGCGCAAGTTGACGAACTGGTTGGCCATGTGGGGGGGCATCTCGAGGGGCTGATCGGCTGGCGCGCCGGGTGAGAACTCGTCGCCCCGCTTCTCGACGGGTTCGAAGCCCTTGCTGATCGGCAGCGCGAGGTCGTGGAGGCGGAGGAGCTCGGATGGGGATCTCGGGGCGGGCCTCGCCAGCGCGCTCGGCGTAGGAGCTGGAACTGAGGCGCCGGGCGCTCTCGGGGCCGAGCTCGATGTCCTTCTTCTTGGCAAGCTCGAGCATCTTCGACTCGAAGCTCGGCGCGAGCCAGAAGTGGTTCTCGGGCGGCCCCCCGCGATTCTCGAAGACGTCGCAGAGGCGGGCGTCTTTTTCGCAGTAGGTGTTGCAGAAGAGCGCCAACGCCAGCTCGACGCGCCTGTTGCACATCCGGTTGAAGACGCGCCCGCGCTCGATGCTCTTGAGAGACCCGCCGTTGCATGCCATCTCGGAGGCAGCGCGCTGGGCGCTCGCCGATCACAAAGCGCAGTCCACCTTGAAAGAGCAAGCCGTCATTCTTGCTGCGTCAGTGCCTTGCGCGCAAGATTGACACCGGCGCATCTCGGCAATCGAGATCCTGTCCGCGACGAAGGACAACTCGTCGAGGATACTCTCGCTCTGCTTGGCCATGCGCTCCAGAATCTCGTTCGAGCTCGGGCTCGCGACCCCTTGCGGCGCCGCGACAGGCTGGGTCGCCGCCTGGGCGCGCTCGGTGGCCTGCCTGGGACATGGCCGAGGCTCGCGACGCACTCGTGGGGAACGACGCGGGGGGGGGGAGGCACCGGGGGGAAACGTCGACCTGGAATCGGCGATGCATCGGCGATGCGCGCCCCGACACGAATCCGCGCGGTTCTGGGCAGGTTCGGGCCATCGAAGCACTCTCTGCGATCAATGGGCGATTGGGAACCGATGCGCCCCCTCATGACTTACCCCCCCAATCGTTGCCCCTGGGGGAGGCGCAGTTCGGCGCCTCGAAGAGGCTCGAAAGCATGGAGTCTCGGAGACTCGGGGAAGCTCGGGCGCGGGCAATTGCGGGGGGAGAGGAGGGGGGTGGGGGGCAGGGGGAAGAGGCGGAAGAAGGGTCATGAATCGTGTGAGGGATGCGCTAAGCAAGTAACTCCAATGCTCTGTCTGCTCCAAAAACGCACGCGGCAGCCCCCGCGGCCCTGCCGCGCGATCCCGACTCGGGAACGGCTGAGACACTGAGAATCCCATGGCCCTGCCGCTCGTTCGTGGCTTGGGAAAACTGAAGTGGCGAGAGCCCCACAGCCCTGCCACGCGCTCGCGATTGCGGAAGCTGACATGGTGATGGCCGTGCTCGGTGCTTGTGATGTCGTTGCAAGTTAACATAAGAGAGTAGCAACTTCGATGTGCAACTTCCCCTGGGGATTATCAAGTTCGGCTGCCGCGCCATTCCCCACGCTGAAATCCCACTGACATGCGATAGAAAGATGGGGCATCGCTTTTATTTTTTTTTTGGGGGGGGGGGGGCATTTTTATCGCGGGCGCCCAGTGAATTGCCCTGCGACGCCTGCTCCGAGCTCTGAGACGGCAGGGGCCTTGGCGAGAGCCGCTTCGGGATCGTCGGTTCGCTCGAGGTCAGGCTGGCCCCCCTCGCGGATAGACCCGCAGCCCCCGCCGCCCGTCCCTGCGCTAGCCCTCGGAGGAGACGATGGCTCTGGCCGCCTGGGGGAATGCCATCTCTGCAATGGCCCGCGATGCCGACGACGCCCCCAGCCCAAGGGAATGCGCGTCTCTGGCCCCCCCGGGGGACGCCGCCCCAATCGTTCCTGATGCCGTAGGCTCCGCGACGGTAGGGGCCTTGGCGAGAGCCGCTCTGAGATCGGCGGTCCGCGCGAAGATAAGCCGATCTCCCTCGCGGTTCGACCCGGGCCCCCCCCCCCCCGCTCGTCTCCGCAAGCGGCGCCTGGGTCGAGGTCTCCGCGGCCGGCGCCCCCGAGCCTCCAGCCCACCCCGCCGGGGCCCAGCGGACCGAACGAAGGGCCCCAGCTTCCCCGAGACCTCCGCCAGCGCCGTCGCGGTCCTGTCGGGCCCCCCCTCGACTGCGTCTCCTCCGAGGGCGCCCCCGCCAAAGCAAATCCACCGTGGCCCCCCGACTCCCCCTTGACGACCCCAGGCTGCGTCGCGCGCGCCCGCCGCCAGACGCAGGCAGCACGCGGGCGGGAGGTCGCGGGCGAAGGGGCCGAGACTGGCGGCAGCTTCAACCTCTGCGGGGTTCGGCCCACCATCCTTCTGCCCGCACGCGCCGACGAAGACGCGGGCTCTCCCTGACGCCGAGCGGCCAGGCTGGCCAAACATCACGCAGAGCTCGCCGACCGCGACAGGCGCCTTGCCCAAGGCGCCGCGGAGCTGCGCGGGCGCGGCGGATCTCCTCGCCCGCCGCCGGCCGCCCCCGCACGTTGGCCACCCGCTTGACGGGCGACTGACTTGCAGACGCAGCAGCAGGCTGCGCGCTCGCAGCCGCGCCCCCCTCCTCTCGAAAAAAAAGCCACTGCTTGGCTGCCGCCTGGGGCTGGGTCTCCTTCGCTGGTCTCACTCTTCCTGCCCCCGAGGCGGGCCGCGCGCTGGCGCTGCTCCTCCATGGCGGCCCGGGCTTTCTCCGGAGCGCCCTTGAAGGTGCTGGAGAGGGCCGCCTGGATCTCCTTAGCAGCCGTCTGCTTGCGCTGATCCAATTCCTCGCGATCCGCGGTCTCCAGGTCGTAACCGCCCGAATGAATCGCCCGTGCCGAGGAAGTCGCCCACCGCGAAGATCTGCTCCAGTTGACGAGATCCCTGCGCCAACTCGCGGACTCTGATGGCAGGTGGCGCCGCCGCCCCGCCGCTGGGGCGGAGTCGACGCGGATCTCAGCCAGAGCCTGGTGCACCTCCGCGCCGGCATGCTGCAGCTGGCGATGCAGTTCAGCGGTGCTGCCGACCAGATCCTCGACACCTTTTCAGTTGTCCAGCTTGCCCAACTCTGCACCGAACTTCGTCTCCAAAGCTGCCTGGCGCTGCTCCGCGCTCTGCCATCTCTGGCGGGCCGTCGGAGCCTGGGGGGGGCGCAGGCGCCCTCGCCGCCAGAGCCCTGTTGCGTTCGGCGCCCTCTGCATCGCCGGCCACGTCGGCCAGAGCGGCCAGCACCTTGCACTTGTCGAGGGGCAGAATGGCCACTGGACCAGGCGGAAGAGCTGCCTTGTCGGCCGTGTTCGCGTCGGTGCCCGCGCCGCGTCCTCCTCCGCGGCATCCCCGCCCGAGTTTGCTACCTGTTCCTTCTCCCTCGGCGACTCTGGCTCCGTCGATCTCGGCGGTGCTGCGCCTGGGGAAGCTCCCGCAGCGCTTGCAGCACAACGCGCCTTTGGGATGCATGCTGCAGCCACAGGCGGGGCAAACCACCACGTTGGCCTTAGTACTCTGGGTATGCCATGTCTCCTCAACAACGACGACGACGACGACGAGGACGACGACAGCGATGGGGACCACGGGCACAGGCGATGCCGAACGACGAAGAGGACGAATGCACATCCAGGCATGGCGTGGGGGCCGCGGCCTCAAACATTGAGGCATGGTAACAATTTTTCTCACGCCAACCAAATCTTATACCTCTTCATGTCTTGTTTTTGGTTTCCGGATCTCGGTGCCCAGATCTGCGCCCATCTAACTTTTTTCAGCGCCCGCCTTTTCGTTCCTCCGATTCGGCCTCGCGGAGGGTGCCGCGGGCGGGGCTCGGGGGCTAGGCGCAGAGAGCCACGGCGCGGGGGTTCCGCCCTGGCGCCGGGGGCGCGGGAGGGGGGGGTGCGACGCGGGATAAAGCGTTCGTGGCGGAGGGGGCATTGAGCGGGGCCCCCGCTGGGGCGCTGGGGGCGCGGGGGGCTCGGGGCAGATAGGGGGCAAACAAACCTACCTCGCTTTTGACCACCCTCGCTTCCAAAAGATACCTAGCGATGCCAAACTACGGCCTGTACTGGTCAGGCCGCTTGACGAGGAGGCGCGTGGTATGACTTGGTTTTGTCTGGAAGCGAAAGCGGGGTTGGTAATTCACGCTCTGAGCAGAGAGCCGCGGCGCGGGGGCCCCACTCTGGCGCTGGGGGCGCGGGGGGGGGGGCGACGCGGAATGCAAAGTGTTCGTGGCGGGGGGGGCAGTGGGCGGGGTTCCTGCCGGGGCGCTGGGGGCGCGGGGGGGCTCGGGGCAGAGAGCCACGGCGCGGGGGCCCCACTCTGGCGCCGGGGGCGCGGGGGAGGGGGGGGCGACTCGGAATCAAATGGTCGGAACTCTAGACACCCTGTGCAAGATAATAAAAATGTAGGGGAATAAGGGATCGGGGCGGATGGGCGCGCCGTGCTGAAATAAAAAGATCGGGGCATAGGGGCGCGCGGGCTGGCGGGCAGGGGGGATGCGGAAAGGGAGTGCGCCGTGCCGAAATAAAAAAAAGGGGCAGAGAGATGCGCCGTGCCGAAATAAAAAGTGTCGGGGCGGAAAGCGCGCTGGCTGGCGGGTGGTGGGGGGCGGAGGGGGCGCGCCGCGCCGAAAAAATGGTGCCGGGGCGGAAGGGTAAATAAAAAGGCCGGGGCTGAGGGGGCGCGCGGGAGGGGGGGGGCGTGCCGAAATAGAAAAGTCGTGGCGGAGGGGGCGCGCTGGCTGGTGGACGGGGGGATGCAGGGGAGGGGGGGGCGCGCCGAAATAAAAATGTCGGGGCGGGGGGGCGCGCTGGCTGGCGGGTGGGGGATGCGGAGGGGGCGCGCCGCGCCGAAAGAAAGTTGTCGGGGCGGACGGGCGCGCCGTGCCGAGATAGAGGGGTCGGGGCGGAGGGGCGCGATGGCTGGCGGGCGAGGGGGGGAATGCGGAGGGGGCGTGCCGTGCCGGAAATGAGAAGTCGGGGCGGAGAAGTGCGCCGTGCCAAAATAAAAGTGCCCGGGCGGAGGTCGCGCTGGCTGGCGGGCGGGGGGGCGCGGGCGGGGCGCGCCGTGCCGAAATAAAAAGGTCGGGGCGGAGGGGTGCGCCGCGCCGAAATAAAGACATCGGGGCGGAGGGGCCGCGCCGCCAGGGGGGGGCTGCCGGAATAACAAAAAGTCGGGGCGGAGGGGGTGGCTGGCGGGCGGGGGGGATGCGGGGGGGGGGCGCCGTGCCGAAATAAAAAGGTCGGGGCGGAGGGGGCGCGCTGGCTGGTGGGTGGGGGGATGCGGAGGCGGTGCGCCGTGCCGAAATAAAAGGGTCGGGACGGAGGGATGTGCCGTGCCGAAATAAACTGATCGGGGCGGAGGGAGCGCGCTGGCTGGTGGGCGGGGGGGATGCGGAGGGGATGTGCCGTGCCGAAATAAAAAAGGGGTTCGGGGCGGAAGGGCGCGCTGGCTGGCGCGCGGGGGGATGCGGAGGCGGTGCGCCGTGCCGGGATGAAGAGGTCGGGACGGAGGGGTGTGCCTTGCCGAAAATTATCCTGGCGAAGGACCCAACCATATGCAATTGTGATTACTGCAATTGTGAATATCTTCTCGGTGGAGCCCCCTACGGGGCCACGAAACGTGCGAGGGGTGTGCCGAAATGGGTGTGCGGGACGCATGCGGGCACACCCACTGGGGCCTTCGGTGGAGCTCCCTATGGGGCCACGAAGCGTGTGAGAGGTGTGCCGAAATGGGTGTGCGGGGCGCATGCGGGCACACCCACTGGGACCTTCGGCGGAGCTCCCTATGGGGCCACGGAACGCGTGAAGGGGTGGTGCCGAAATGGGTGTGGCTGACGCATGCGGGCGCGGGCGCTGGGGCCTTCGGTGGAGCTCCCTATGGGGCTACGAAGCGTGTGAGGGGTGTGCCGAAATGGGTGTGGCTGACGCATGCGGGCGCGGGCACTGGGGCCTTCGATGGAGCTCCCTATGGGTCCACGAAGCGTGTGAGGGGTGTGCCGAAATGGGGGTGGGTGACGCATGCGGGCGCGGGCACTGGGCCTTCGGTGGAGCTCCCTATGGAGCCACGAAACGTGTGAGGGGTGTGCCGAATTGGGAGTGGGTGACGCATGCGGGCGCGGGCACTGGGGCCTTCGGTGGAGCTCCCTATGGAGCCACGAAACGTGTGAGGGGTGTGCCGAAATGGGTGTGGGTGACGCATGCTGGCGCGGGCAATGGGGCCTTCGGTGGAGCTCCCTATGGAGCCACGAAACGTGTGAGGGGTGTGCCGAAATGGGTGTGGGTGACGCATGCGGGCGCGGCACTGGAGCGTTCGGTGGAGCCCCTATGGGGCCACGAAACGTTTAATTTGTGGGGGTGTGCCGATATGGGTGTGGCTGACGCAGGGGGCGCGGGCAATGGGGCCTTCGGTGGAGCTCCCTATGGAGCACGAAACGTGTTTTGTGAGGAGTGTGCCGAAATTGGGTGTGGGTGACGCATGCGGGCGCGGGCACTGGGTGCCTTCGGTGGAGCTCCCTATGGTGCACGAAACGTAGTGAGGGGTGTGCGAAATTGGCGTGTGGGGTGACGCATGCGGCCGCGGGCACTGGGGCCTTCGGTGGAGCTCCCTATGGAGCCACGATACGTGTGAGGGGTGTGCCGAAATGGGTGTGGGGGACGCATGCGGCCGCGGGCACTGGGGCCTTCGGTGGAGCTCCCTATGGAGCCACGAAACGTGTGAGGGGTGTGCCGAAATGGGTGTGGGTGACGCATGCGGGCGCGGGCATTGGGGCCTTCGGTGGAGCTCCCTTGGAGCCACGAAACGTGTGAGGGGTGTGCCGAAATGGGTGTGGCTGACGCATGCGGGCGCGGGCACTGGGACCTTCGGTGGAGCTCCCTTGGAGCCACGAAACGTGTGAGGTGTGTGCCGAATTGGGTGTGGGTGACGCATGCGGCGCGGGCATGGGGCCTTCGTGGAGCTCCCTATGGAGCACACGAAACGTGTGAGGGGAATAATTCAACTCTCTTCTTAAGTCTGTGTATGCCGAATTGGGTGTGGGTGACGCATCGGGCGCGGGCACTGGGGCCTTCGGTGGAGCTCCCTATGGAGCACGAAACGTGTGAGGGGTGTTTTGAGTGTGCCGAAATGGGTGTGGCTTGACGCATACTGGGCGCGGTCACTGGGGACTTCGGTGGAGCTCCCTATGGGGCCACGAAACGGTTTACTAGGTGGGTGAAAGCGTGCAATAGCGAGAGGAGGAGAGGAGGGGAGGAGAGGAGGAGAGGAGAGGAGAGGAGAGGAGAGGACAGGAGAGGAACGCGGGGCACCGTCTCTTCAAAACGAGGACCCAACACCACAGGATGGTTGGGAAAAAAGGGTCTTGGCGGAGGGGCGCGCTGGATGGTGGGCGGGGGGGATGTGGAGGGGGTGTCCCGTGCCGGAATACATGGGTCGGGGCGGAGGGGTGTGCCGTGCCGAAATAAAAGGGGTCGGGGCGGAGGGGCGCGCTGGCTGGCGGGTGGGGGGGCGCGGAGGGGGCGTGGAGGGGGTGCGCCGTGCCGAAATTAAGGGGTTGGGGCGGAGGGGCGCGCCGTGCCGAAATAAAGGGGTCGGGGCGGAGGGGCGCGCTGGCCGGTGGAATGCGTGGGCGATGGAAGGGGTGCCGTGCCGAAATTAAGTGGTCGGAGCTCTAGACACCCTGTGCAATAGAATAAACCCGTCGGAAGTCTGGGTTGGGGGCAGCCGAATGATTCCAGACAGAGATGGGTTGTGGTATGGCCCCGTCCGGCGCCCTCCACGCGCGGTCGAGGACAACTCGCTGCCAGCGATGATCCTGGGTAACTCTTATGCCGAGAAGGCGGCGCTGGACAGAAGAAACACTCGACAGCTGACCCTCGAAAATCGGAGGGGAATGGCATCCCACGGAAAAGATGGAACACAAATGGGGGGCGCGGCTGCGGGCAGCGGCTTTAAAGACGCCTGCCAGAACTGGTTTTTACAGGCGCCTGGAAGTGGCGTTTGAAGGACGCCTTCGGTTGACAGAGGCCTAGCGTGGTATAGGAGTGGCTGCCGATCGGGAGGTGGCCCTGGAGAAGCCTTCGGCTGGCACACACGTGCACGGTGTACATCACATTGCTCCGCCGCCGGGGGGCGACTGCCGCATGGCGCCTGGGAAATCTGTGCCCCCACGCGTCACCGCAGGGGTGCCAACCTTCAAGCCGCCAGGGGGCAGGCGCCCCCGACGGTACAAAATGTTATGGTATGACAGCTGTCAGGCCGGGCACGTCCCCCACACACAGGCAGAGCTTGGGCGAAAGATAAGACACGCCCCCACAGATACAAGACACATGCTGAACAGACCCAGAAACAAAAAGAACCGTCCCCTGACTATTATGTATCACTTGTTGTCTTCGAACTTGCCTCCTCTAGAGGGACACGCCCGGCTCACGAGACAGTGGCTCCCCCGCTGCGTACTGAGCTGGAGAGGCTCCAACTACACATCGGAGGGGGGGGGGCCATGGGGAAAGCGGCGGCTCTCCCGCCTGGCCCCAAGGCCGCCCCGAGTGGGAGTCGGTCCCCAGGACCTCCCTCGGGATCCCTCCTTGCAAGGGGCCCAGGGACACGCCAAGACGTGCACGCCAAAACCCCAGGACCCCCCATGGTTTCCCAGAGGTTCTGGGCTCTCGTCCTCTCCCCCCCACTCCCCATACCTTCCCACACTTTCCTGGGGATCGCCGATGTTGTGTCTGTGTGCTTCTTTTGTACTCCCCTCCTGACGCCTGGGCCGCGGCGACGGGAGGCCTCCGGGAGGCCCGAGCGAGAACGAAAAAAACCCGAGGTCCGCCGCCGCCTCGACCGCTCTGCGCCCGTTGCCTCCCTGGCCGCGCGCTGTGGTCCCGTCGTCCTCCGTGGAAGCTGGGCGAGGGCCGGCGAACCCATGGCTGCTACAATGGTCTTCCCCGAAGAGAGAAAAACAGACTCGCGGAATCAAGCTCGGCGCACCAAACAGTACACGGGCGGCTTCCCGGAACGAACAAGCACAATTTCCCGGAGCTGCGTTCTAGCAGCCACGGGTTTTGCCAGCCTTCGCCCGGCTTCTGACACTGGCTGCGCGCTGTGGTCCCATCGTCCTCTCTCCTGCGAGCGCGCCCCAGTGCGGACAAGCTGGACCTGACCATCGCCGAGTTGCTACCGAGACGGGCGCAGAGGAGAGAACCTCCCTTTCCACGCCCTGGACTTCGACCAGGCTGTTTCTGTTTGATCTCGGTGTCATCCTTCATTCCTGGAGAAGGAATCAACTGCACAACGATGCAATGTGGGAACATCACGCGCATTTCCTGGACCGGCGCTGGACACCCAGGGACGGCGCCAGAGGCGCAGCCAGCATGGTCCTGGCGCCGATCCAACGAATCCGCGCGGAACAACGAACAGTTGTTCTGCAATTTGCTAGTCCTCGAGGCGGGCTGATGTTTTTTCTATGGAGCAGGAGAGCACTACCGCAGGCGTCGCCCGAAGGGGCGTACTTGTCATACCGACGTTTCAAATAATCCAGCATGGTCACGCGAAGGTTGCCGTTGCAACTGACGACTCGGAGGCCTGGCCACTCGTCACTACTTCTACCAAAGAAATGTGTTTGGTACAAGACGCCGGGGGGGTGGTCACGTCCTTGTGGTCGTCTTCCCCCAGCAAACCTCCGACGGCAAAACCTGATCGCCCTAAATGCTTCACATACACATTCAAGTACAGGATGCCACGCTCTGTGCGTCCATGGACGACCTTCAGCTCTACCTGACCAATAGCAACCCATTGCGGAATCGTCGTAACGCTTTGCCGTGCGCCGTAGTGATACCCTCCAACTTGCTTAGCCTCTGCCCACGAGCCTGTAATGTTCAGTTCTTGAAAATACATATCCGAACAACTTCCGCCCAAGCGGCGCGCATCGGCCTGCACACGAAGCAATGCGTCTTCAGCGCTCACTCCACGAGGGATGTTTATCAGAACATGTTTGCCCGCCTGCATTAAATCGAACCGCTCGCCATGAACATTTTGAAGGTGGGGATCGCCAGTGGCCGCCACGCCTCCGGCAACTCCGCCCGCCATAGGAGCTGCGGGAGGAAACGTTGGTTGTGGCGTCGGCCAACCCAAAGGATATGTCGGGCTGGGCGTCGGGCTAGGCGTCGGGCTAGGCGTCGGGAAAGGCGTCGGGTAGGGCGTCGGGAAAGCGGTCGGGTAAGACGTCGGGAAAGCCGTCGGGTAGGGCGTCGGGAAGGCCGTCGGGTACGGCGTCGGGAAGGCCGTCGGGTACGGCGTCGGGAAGGACGTCGGGTACGGCGTCGGGTACGGCGTCGGGAAGGCCGTCGGGTAAGGCGTCGGGAAGGCCGTCGGGTACGGCGTCGGGAAGGCCGTCGGGTACGGCGTCGGGTACGGCGTCGGGTACGGCGTCGGGTTCGGCGTCGGGTTCGGCGTCGGATACGGCGTCGGGTACGGCGTCGGGTTCGGCGTCGGGCTCGGCGTCGGGTACGGCGTCGGGTTCGGCGTCGGGTTCGGCGTCGGGTTCGGCGTCGGGTTCGGCGTCGGATTCGGCGTCGGCTTCGGCGTCGGATACGGCGTCGGCCTCGGCGTCGGGTACGGCGTCGGGTTCGGCGTCGGGTTCGGCGTCGGCTTCGGCGTCGGATACGGCGTCGGGTTCGGCGTCGGGTTCGGCGTCGGCCTCGGCGTCGGGTACGGTGTCGGCCTCGGCGTCGGGTACGGCGTCGGCCTCGGCGTCGGGTACGGTGTCGGCCTCGGCGTCGGGTACCGCGTCGGCCACGGCGTCGGCCACGGCGTCGGCCTCGGCGTCGGCCACCGCGTCGGCCACGGCGTCGGCCTCGGTGTCGGGTCAGGCCCTTTCGCCGCCAGAGACCTGTCCAACGACTGCTGATCATCCGCGTCCCGGAAGCCCTTGGAGCTCCTGTCCATCAGCACCTTTGCCGCCGGGGAGCTGCTGGGGCTGGCCACCCTGCAGAGGCTACACGTTGCAGGGCAGGTCGCCTGCACAGTGCTGCCATACTTCACATCTCCGCAATAAGGCTGCACTTCAGCACAACCACTGATCGTGACGCCAATGCCGCTGGCCAGCGCAATGATGTGGGCGTCGTCATCTTCACACTTCGACTTGGAACTCACACCTATCGAGGTCGCAGTGGGTACGCAAATGCTGAGGACGAATGCGACCGCGGACCACACGATCCAAGGTGCCTTCTGGACCGCCATCCCACGGAACAGAAATGAAAGGACCCGCAAGCCAAATGTTTTCGCGCGTGTGTGTATTTAGATTACGGACAAGATGAAGGTTGCTCCAAATCTGCCGAAACCGGGATGCATTGAGCCAAAATGACAAGGGATCGAGGCGGGCTGTTGTTGGGCGTAATATGGGTCCATCACAAAGTCCGCTGAAGCGGAAGACGGTCCACGGTTGGGGGGAGACGTCGAAGATGCGGGTGTCCACCTTATCTGTATATATATACACATACATAATATGTGTATGTATGAAATAACGCGTTTCACGGACGCTTGCCTTGGGAACATTCGGCCGGCGCCAGCGGCCGCCAGCAACGCCGACGGCGGGGACGCAGCGACGATGACCCGAGGCAGCCCAGAAGGGGGGGGTTCAAGCCCCCCCCCCTGGCGCCGGCGGCGGCCAGCAGCGCCAGCGCTGGCGCCGGCGCCGGCGGGGGCGCAGCGACGATAACCACCACTACCACCACCACCGCCACCACTACCACCACCACCACCAACCCACCACACAACCACCACCACAACCACAGCCAACACAACCACCACAAGCACTATCACCACAACGCACCATCACCACAACCACCACCACAAAAACACACTACAACTACCACCACCACCACAATCTACCACGCCACCACCACCACCGCCACAACCACCACCACTACCAGCAGCACGACCCACCAGCACCACAAACCACCACACCACCACCACCATCACCGCAACCACCACCAGCACCACCTTCACAAACCACCACCACCACAACCCACCACCACCACCACCACAAACCACCACAACATCCCCACAATACCACCACCACCACCACAACCCACCACCACCACCACAAACCACCACCAAACAACCACCACACCACCACCACCACCACCACCCACCACCATAACCACCACCACCACAACAAACCACCACACCACCACCACAACCACAACCACCACCATCGCCACCACCACCACCGCCACCACCACCAACACCACAACCCATCACCACCACCACCACCGTCGTCCTCGTCGACGCTCCCCGCCGCCCCCGCCCGCCGCCGCAGGCGCCGGCGCCGGCCCAAAACAAAACATCGTCGCCCCCGCCGCCGCCGCCAGCCGAGGAGAAGGAGAGGGGAAACGTAGGGGGGGTCTCGTGCCCCCCCCCCGTCCAAGCGACCACGGACCGCGATTTTCGTATGTATGTATGCATACATGTATGTTTGCGTGTGTATGTGTACGCATGTATGTGTGTAGGTGGATAGGTCGATGGGCAATACGATATGTATGTATGTACGGATGTATGTGGCATACATGTATGATTGAATGATTGCATGTGTATGTATGAATACATGGTTGCATTAATGTGTGTGTGCATGTATGTGTTTATGGGGATATTCACGTAATCGTGTGTTTGCAAATCACACATGTAGCGTATGTACTGTATGAAGTGGATGTATGAAATTGTGTATATGTGAATGGATGGATGTACGGGCGTACGTAGGTTTATACGTATGTGAAAGGCCGCGTGTGTATGTGTACGTATATACGCACGCACGGTCGCGCGTACGTACATACGTACGTATGTGTGTACGTATATGGCTATGAACGCTTGCATGTACGAACGTATGTATGTATGCATGTATGCCTAATAAGGAGGCCGGCAGGCATGCGTGTATATATGTCTGTATGCATGGATGTGTATACATGTATTCATGTATGTATGCCTGCATGAATGTATGTATGTGCATGCGTATGTATGCGTATATGCGTATGTATGTATACTTGCTTGTGCGCAAATGCACCAACGCTCCGAACATTTATTCCGATCTGAGAGGCACGGCGCCGCGCGAATGCAGCGCAAACGTTGCGCTGGAAGGGCGCGGCAATTCATGTCCCCTGGACAGGCGAGAACAGCCGCGCCCCCGTGCGAACCCCGATCCCGCGCGGGGCGCACTCCCGCTGACAATGGTTCCCCTGGGAAGCCGTTTCTTGCGCGGGAAGTCCTGGGCGGTCTGCCCATCGGCGGTTCCTTCGGACGATGCCCGGAAACACAAAGAAACCATTTGTCATGGGATGTTCCAGGCGATTTGCCCACTTTCGGTTTCTTCGGAGCGGGCCCGAAGACCTCGACTCGAGAAATACGTTTTTGCAAAGAGACCCAAGCGGTTTGCACACGTCCGGGTCGTTCGAAAAGGGCCCGGATTTTTTGTTGGACGCAAAACCTATGGGATTTGGCCACTTTCAGGTCGGCCGATAAACTGTTCGGGTCGTCGCATGACCGGGCCCGAAAGTTTTTTTCGAGTGCTCATTTTCGAGTCAATGCACCGTATGGGATTAAACATTTCAAATTGGGACGGGGAACCCGATCCCGCGACCCTGGGCGGGGGCAAGGCTCTGCCCTTGCATTGTGCTGGGCCCTTCCGGCCAAACGGGGCGCTGGGCTGCCCGTCGGCGCGCCGACTATGCCCTCGCGACATCGCCCCCGTCCACCATCGGGCCCCGCGGGTCGTATCCTGCGCGCGCCACCCCAGATGGCCGCGGCGAGCACGGTGGCGAAATTGGGGGAACCTTCGGATCGGCGCAGTATGTATGTTTGTATACATTACAAACTAGAGCCATGCGCGCGCTTCACGCGCGCTTAGGTTCCGTCGTGCCAATCAGCGGATAGGCACGCACACCACCCAACCAAAATCGCCACGCGGGAACACCATCGCAAACGTGAACACACACAGTTTATTCCTTCACCGTGCCGCCGGGTACGGAACGAGCGTGTCCCAAATCCCCTGAGCCTCAATCCTCGATCAAGAGGGCTCGTGAAGGGCCCGGACTCCAAAATTGCAGATCTCCATGGGTTTGCCGAAAGTTGGAAGGGGTCGGGAGGCCCAACCAGCAGCTTCGCCTAAGGCGAAGCCCAGATCCAACTCTGTTGTACCGCAGCAGCGATAGCCCCAGAAGTAGAAGATCGTCGCGGGAACGACGGGCCATCTCCAGCGAAAATGCTTTCGGTCTCGATAACAAGCGGCGCGCCCCCCAACGAGGTGCAGTCGTATCTTGGCGGTCGGCCGGCCACGGACAGACGCTCGCTATCTCGTTTTTGCCCCAGCCCCCTTTATTGGAGTCGGGGGGGGTGCGATGCGTCAGTCCGCCGCCCGCTAAAGGCAACACTAAAGGCAGTCGCTACAGGCAAACTCAAATTGAAAGTGAACCCGGGCGCAAGTACCCCTGCGCGCAACTTGCCTTGCGAACAAATCGTTCTGCAAACGGATACTCGCCAGGCGGCCTCAAACGGCGCTGTCTGGCCAGCCCGGCATGGAGCATGACGCTTTAAGTCGCGCGTGAAGGATTGCGTTCCTCTCGTGACCTGTGAGAGCATACTTACGCAGGCCGCGGGATTTTCCTCTTGAACCCCACATGTCGGAAGCCACCCCCTCCTCCTCCCACCTCCTCCCTCCTCCTCCCACCTCCTCCCTCCTCCTCCTTCCTCTTTCGTCCGTCCGCCTCCCTCTTCTCTCCTCCCTCCTCCCTCCTCCTCCTCCTCCTCCTCCTCCTCATCCTCCTCCTCCTCCTCCTCCTTTTCCTCGTCCTTCCTCCTCCCCCCCTCTCTTCCCTGATTGTTCCTCCTCTCTTCCACCTTGCGCCCCTCTGTTCCCATCCCACCTCCTCGTGCCTCTTCCCTCATCTTTCCCCTTTCATCCTGGGAAGAACCCCATCCCCCGTAGAATCATAGCATGGGTCTGCAGATTCACAACTCCGTGCATAGCATGCTGCTTCACTTGCGGTGCTCCGCGGAACCCATTTTCCCTGGGTCCCGGATGTTAATTATTATTATATAGTTATTCCCGGGAAACAAATGGATCCATGGTTTTTTTCATACACAAGAAACTGGATCCGCGCAACACAGAAATATGATCCAAGAAACTCCCCCACACCCGAAAAGGGATCACATTGGACCCATTGGTGTTCTCATTTTTTCTAATCCAAGAGGAAAAACTTTCGGCCTGGGGATGTATCTCTGTCAATGCTCCCTTTGGTGTGACCGTCCGTTGTCATGTCGCTAGTGTCACAACAGTGTATACTATGCGCGATACCTCGCTCCATCATCTGTCGTGCACAACTGATGTGTCCAAAAAGAGTGCACCCGGTTGGTTCTTCAGGTCTTTGCATGGCAAGGACTTCAAGACAGATTCAGCATCCATGGCCAAAGTGACCTTAATGCTCAGGCTCCCCATCCCCAGTATATCCTTCCACTGAGTGGGTGTCAGCGGCCCAGCGTGGATTTCGTGCAGCGTGGCAATCGCGGGTTAGCAGTCCTCCGAGTTTTGGGCTGCTGCTCGTGTTTCTGCGGAGTAGCTCGAGCGGGCCTGCAAGCGGCGCGACTTGAAATGCGCATCGATAAAATAGACGACAGGCGCACCAGCAGGGCGCTTCCATGCCGTAGCAAGTTTTTGTCCCGCGATTGCAATTGCCTTGACCTCACCATTTCAGAGTCTCCGCTCAGACGTCGGTAGCCGGAGTCCCTGCGGGGTTCGACATCTCACCCGTTGGCCTTCTTGCCATCTTGGCTTATCTTCTTTAGGGCAGGCCTGCAACTATAATTCGAACTTTATAATTCTTTTCTTAAGCAATTTTTCTCTTTTCCCTGGTGGATCGGTTCAGTCGTCGCACCTTGTATGTGTCTCGGTTCTTGGTCGCGCTGTAGGACAACGATCATATACCATCGACAACTCCTGTGTGATTGAAACGCACGCCAACGAGCCTCCGAGGTTGACTGTCGGGATATTGCACTGAACGGAGCTGTTTGATGTAGTCATCTTGATCAAGTGTGAGGTGGCCGCCCCCATCCCTGTATACCTCGCAGCACAATTTGTGTGCGCATGTTTGTCGAGTTGCATTTCCACGAGAATCCCCGACGCACTTGAAGCACCTGTCGATGGTGACCTCGGCACCGGCCACGTTGATATCATCGACGTGCTTGGCCGTGATCAAGTTGTTGATTGTCTCGAACTCCCCATCGTAGGACGTGGGTCTCAGGCTCTCAGGTGTCCTTCGGCGTCAACTTGTCGGCCTCTGACTCGGGCGGGCTTCGCGTCGGCCTAGCTCTTCCAAGGCTCGCGCCGGTTGGTCATCCTGTCGTAGTCGGCGTGGGTCTGGGCGAACTCTTTGAAATCCCACCAGCCCTTTGGGCGTGAGTGGTTTAGAGAGCCCGCTCTGTTCTCAACCCCCTTCTTCCCCTTCGGGGAGGGGTGTACCCCTCCCCATGCCCCCTCCCCCTGGGCCTGGAGAGGGGCTCCCGCGGGTCGCCAGGGAAGTCTTTTTCGACTCCTGGGAGGGTAAAAAAACGACGACCCTCACGAGGATTGCGGCCCCGACGGGGGGGCCGAGTTTGGCCCCTCTCCTCTTCTTTGAAGCCCAAATCATTGATTTTACGACGGTTTGGGCCCCATTTTGGCTTCCTGAGGGGGCCGCGCTCATCTTCCCTCATAGCAATATCATTGGTGTTACGAAGGTGTTGGGCTCATTTTGTCCTTCTGAGGGGGCAGCGCCCCCTTGCGCTTCAGAGGAGGTCGCAAGAGGCTCCAGGGTGGCCCCAAGAGGCCCCCAGGAGCCCCCCAAGAGGCCCCCAAGAGGCCCCCAAGAGGCCCCCAAGAGGCTCCCAAGAGGCCCCCAAGAGGCCCCCAAGGCGCCCCAAGAGGCCCCAAGAGGCTCCCAAGAGGCCCCCTAGAGGCCCCCAAGAGGCCCCCAAGAGGCCCCAAGAGGCTCCAAGAGGCCCTTAAGAGGCCCCACGAGGAGCCCGAACGACTCACACCAGGACGAGGGGCCCGAACGACTCACACCACGCAGAGCCCGAACGACTCACACCACAAGGAGGGGCCCGAACGACTCACACCAGGACGAGGCGCCCGAACGACTCACACCACGAAGAGCCCGAACGACTCACACCACGACGCGGGCCCCGAACGACTCACACCACGAGGAGCCCGAACGAGTCACACCAGGAGGAGGGGCCCGAACGACTCACACCAGGATGAGGGGCCCGAACAACTCACACCACGAGAAGCCCCAACGACTCACACCAGGACGAAGAGCCCGAACGACTCACACCACGAAGAGCCCGAACGACTCACACCAGGAAGAAGGGCCCGAACGACTCACACCAGGACGAGAAACCCCAAACGACTCAAACCACGAGGAGCGCTTTCTCTCCCTCCTCCTCCGCCTCGCCCTTCGCCCGCTCCCCCCGCAAGGAGGATGTGCAAGGAGGCGGGGGGAAGGAGGGGCAGGGGAGATATGCGGGGCCGAGCGGACACACGCCTGAAAAAAAACACGACTGTCGGCATGCTTCGCGAGAGTTGCTGCTGCGAGATGGGCTGGTGGGGATGCGCGAAGCGTAAAGAATTCATCTTCGCGTGCTGGTCGAGAGCCATTGTCTCGAAGCTGAGCCGCTTCTCGGTGCTTGCGCAGTCATGCTTGGAGCGCTTGTCCTAGTAGTTCCGCTCCTGGAGCTCGTCGTAGGCGATGTCGACGGTGCGCTTGAGGCTCCAGCGCCACTTGACGACCGCTCGCGCGGTGGCCCGCGCGCGGTCAACGCCCTGCACCACGGCGGCGCAAGTTGACGAACTGGTTGGCCATGTGGGGGGGCATCTCGAGGGGCTGATCGGCTGGCGCGCCGGGTGAGAACTCGTCGCCCCGCTTCTCGACGGGTTCGAAGCCCTTGCTGATCGGCAGCGCAAGGTCGTGGAGGCGGAGGAGCTCGGATGGGGATCTCGGGGCGGGCCTCGCCAGCGCGCTCGGCGTAGGAGCTGGAACTGAGGCGCCGGGCGCTCTCGGGGCCGAGCACGATGTCCTTCTTCTTGGCAAGCTCGAGCATCTTCGACTCGAAGCTCGGCGCGAGCCAGAAGTGGTTCTCGGGCGGCCCCCCGCGATTCTCGAAGACGTCGCAGAGGCGGGCGTCTTTTTCGCAGTAGGTGTTGCAGAAGAGCGCCAACGCCAGCTCGACGCGCCTGTTGCGCATCCGGTTGAAGACGCGCCCGCGCTCGATGCTCTTGAGAGACCCGCCGTTGCGCGCCATCTCGGGGGCAGCGCGCTGGGCGCTCGCCGATCACAAAGCGCAGTCCGCCTTGAAAGAGCAAGCCGTCATTCTTGCTGCGTCAGTGCCTTGCGCGCAAGATTGACACCGGCGCATCTCGGCAATCGAGATCCTGTCCGCGACGAAGGACAACTCGTCGAGGATGCTCTCGCTCTGCTTGGCCATGCGCTCCAGAATCTCGTTCGAGCTTGGGCTCGCGACCCCTTGCGGCGCCGCGACAGGCTGGGTCGCCGCCTGGGCGCGCTCGGTGGCCTGCCTGGGACATGGCCGAGGCTCGCGACGCACTCATGGGGAACGACGCGGGGGGGGGGAGGCACCGGGGGGAAACGTCGACCTGGAATCGGCGATGCATCGCCGATGCATCGGCGATGCGCGCCCCGACACGAATCCGCGCGGTTCTGGGCAGGTTCGGGCCATCGAAGCACTCCCTGCGATCAATGGGCGATTGGGAACCGATGCGCCCCCTCATGACTTACCCCCCCAATCGTTGCCCCTGGGGGAGGCGCAGTTCGGCGCCTCGAAGAGGCTCGAAAGCATGGAGTCTCGGAGACTCGGGGAAGCTCGGGCGCGGGCAATTGCGGGGGGAGAGGAGGGGGGGTGGGGGGCATGGGCGAAGAGGCGGGGCCAGAAAGGGTCATGAATCGTCATTCCTATTGTGGGGGGATGCCGCTCTAAGCAAGTAACTCCATTGCTGTGTTTTCTGCTCCAAAAAACGCACGCGGCAGCGCCCCGCGGCCCTGCCGCGCGATCCCGACTCAGGGACGGCTTGTGAAATTGTGAGAATCCCATTGGCCTGCCGCTCGTTCGTGGCTTGGGAAACTGAAAATGGCGAGAGCCCCACAGCCCTGCCACGCGCTCGCGATTGCGGAAGCTGACATGGTGATGGCCGTGCTCGGTGCTTGTGATGCCGTTGCAAGTTAACATAAGAGAGTAGCAACTTCGATTTGTAACTTCCCCTGGGGATTATCAAGTTCGGCTGCCGCGCCATTCCCCACACTGAAATCCCACTGGCATGGGATAGAAAGATGGGGTCTCGCTTGGGGGGGGGGGGGGGGGGGGGGGCATTTTTATCGCGGGCACCCAGTGAATTGCCCTGCGACACCTGCTCCGAGCTCTGAGACGGCAGGGGCCTTGGCGACAGCCGCTTCGGGATCGTCGGTTCGCTCGAGGTCAGGCTGGCCCCCCTCGCGGATAGACCCGCAGCCCCCGCCGCCCGTCCCTGCGCTAGCCCTCGGAGGAGACGATGGCTCTGGCCGCCTGGGGGAATGCCATCTCTGCAATGGCCCGCGATGCCGACGACGCCCCCAGCCCAAGGGAATGCGCGTCTCTGGCCCCCCCGGGGGACGCCGCCCCAATCGTTCCTGATGCCGTAGGCTCCGCGACGGTAGGGGCCTTGGCGAGAGCCGCTCTGAGATCGGCGGTCCGCGCGAAGATAAGCCGATCTCCCTCGCGGTTCGACCCGAGCCCCCCCCCCTCCGCTCGTCTCCGCAAGCGGCGCCTGGGTCGAGGTCTCCGCGGCCGGCGCCCCCGAGCCTCCAGCCCACCCCGCCGGGGCCCAGCGGCGCGAACGAAGGGCCCCAGCTTCCCCGCGACCTCCGCCAGCGCCGTCGCGGCCCTGTCGGGCCCCCCCTCGACTGCGTCTCCTCCGAGGGCGCCCCCGCCAAAGCAAATCCACCGTGGCCCCCCGACTCCCCCTTGACGACCCCAGGCTGCGTCGCGCGCGCCCGCCGCCAGACGCAGGCGGCGCGCGGGCGGGAGGTCGCGGGCGAAGGGGCCGAGACTGGCGGCAGCTTCAACCTCTGCGGGGTTCGGCCCACCATCCTTCTGCCCGCGCGCGCCGACGAAGACGCGGGCTCTCCCTGACGCCGAGCGGCCAGGCTGGCCAAACATCACGCAGAGCTCGCCGACCACGACAGGCGCCTTGCCCAGGGCGCCGCGGAGCTGCGCGGGCGCGGCGGATCTCCTCGCCCGCCGCCGGCCGCCCCCGCACGTTGGCCACCCGCTTGACGGGCGACTGACTTGCAGACGCAGCAGCAGGCTGCGCGCTCGCAGCCGTGCCCCCCTCCTCTCGAAAAAAAACAACTGCTTGGCTGCCGCCTGGGGCTGGGTCTCCTTCGCTAGTCTCACTCTTCCTGCCCCCGAGGCGGGCCACGCGCTGGCGTTGCTCCTCCATGGCGGCCCGGGCTTTCTCCAGGGCGCCCTTGAAGGCGCTGGAGAGGGCCGCCTGGATCTCCTTAGCAGCCGTCTGCTTGCGCTGATCCAATTCCTCGCGATCCTCGGTCTCCAGGTCGTAACCGCCCAAATCGCCCGTGCCGAGGAAGTCGCCCGCCGCGAAGATCTGCTCCAGTTGACGAGATCCCTGCGCCAACTCGCGGACACTGATGGCAGGTGGCGCCGCCGCCCCGCCGCTGGGGCGGAGTCGACGCGGATCTCAGCCAGAGCCTGGTGCACCTCCGCGCCGGCATGCTGCAGCTGGCGATGCAGTTCAGCGGTGCTGCCGACCAGTTCCTCGACACCTTTTCAGTTGTCCAGCTTGCCCAACTCTGCACCGAACTTCGTCTCCAAAGCTGCCTGGCGCTGCTCCGCGCTCTGCCATCTCTGGCGGGCCGTCGGAGCCTGGGGGGGGCGCAGGCGCCCTCGCCGCCAGAGCCCTGTTGCGTTCGGCGCCCTCTGCATCGCCGGCCACGTCGGCCAGAGCGGCCAGCACCTTGCACTTGTCGAGGGGCAGAATGGCCACTGGACCAGGCGGAAGAGCTGCCTTGTCGGACGTGTTCGCGTCGGTGCCCGCGCCGCGTCCTCCTCCGCGGCATCCCCGCCCGAGTTTGCTACCTGTTCCTTCTCCCTCGGCGACTCTGGCTCCGTCGATCTCGGCGGTGCTGCGCCTGGGGAAGCTCCCGCAGCGCTTGCAGCGCAACGCGCCTTTGGGATTCATGCTGCAGCCACAGGCGGGGCAAACCACCACGTTGGCCTTA
This sequence comes from Prorocentrum cordatum, assembly GCA_963575745.1. Taxonomy (NCBI): domain Eukaryota; class Dinophyceae; order Prorocentrales; family Prorocentraceae; genus Prorocentrum; species Prorocentrum cordatum. The sequence continues at coordinate 139,772 of CAUYUJ010021176.1, forward strand.
GTACTCTGGGTATACCATGTCTCCTCAACGACGACGACGACGACGAGGACGACGACAGCGACGGGGACCACGGGCGCAGGCGATGCCGAGCGACGAAGAGGGCGAATGCACATCCAGGCATGGCGTGGGGGCCGCGGCCTCAAACATTGAGGCATGGTCGCAGTTTTTCTCACGCCAACCAAATCTTATACCTCTTCATGTCTTGTTTTTGGATTCCGGATCTCGGCGCCCAGATCTGCGCCCATCTAACTTTGTTTCAGCGCCCGCCTTTTCGTTCCTCCGATTCGGCCTCGCGGAGGGCGCCGCGGGCGGGGCTCGGGGGCTAGGCGCAGAGAGCCACGGCGCGAGGGTCCCGCCCTGGCGCCGGGGGCGCGGGAGGGGGGGATGCGACGCGGAATAAAGCGTTCGTGGCGGAGGGGGCATTGAGCGGGGCCCCCGCTGGGGCGCTGGGGGAGCGGGGGACTCGGGGCAGATAGGGGGCAAACAAATAAACCGACCTCGCTTTTGACCACCCTCGCTTCCAAAAGATACCTAGCGATGCCAAACTACGGCCTGTACTGGTCAGGCCGCTTGACGAGGAGGCGCGTGGTATGACTTGGTTTTGTCTGGAAGCGAAAGCGGGGTTGGTAATTCACGCTCTGAGCAGAGAGCCGCGGCGCGGGGGGTCCCCACTCTGGCGCTGGTGGGGAGCGGGGGGGGTGGGCGAACGCGGAATGCAAACAGTTTGTTCGTGGCGGGTGGGGGCAGTGGGACGGGGTTCCTTTGCGGGCGTGGCGGGCGCGCGGGGGGGCGGCGGGTCAGAGAGCGCGGCGCGGGGGCCCCACTCTGGGCCGGGGGCGCGGGGGGAGGGGGGGGCGACTCGGAACAACTGTCGGAACTCCCGCCACCCTGCGCAAAAGAAATATGCGCGAATAAAAATGTCGGGGAATAAGGGATCGGGGGAGGGGGCGCACGTGCTGAAATAAAAACGATCGGGGCATAGGGTGCGCGGGGTGGCGGTCAGGGGGATGCGGAAAGGGAGTGCGCCGTGCCGAAATAAAAAAGTAGGGGCAGAGAGATGTGCCGTGCCGAAATAAAAAGTGTCGGGGCGGAAGGCGCGCTGGCTGGCGGGTGGTGGGGGGCGGAGGGGGCGCGCCGCGCCGAAAAAATGGTGCCGGGGCGGAAGGGTAAATAAAAAGGCTGGGGCTGAGGGGGCGCGCGGGAGGGGGGGGCGTGCCGAAATAGAAAGGTCGTGGCGGAGGGGGCACGCTGGCTGGTGGACGGGGGGATGCAGGGGAGGGGGGGGCGCGCCGAAATAAAAATGTCGGGGCGGGGGGGCGCGCTGGCTGGCGGGTGGGGGGATGCGGGGGGGGCGCGCCGCGCCGCGAAAGAAAGTTGTCGGGGGGAACGGGCGCGCCGTGCCGAGATTAGAGGGGTCGGGTGCGGAGGGGCGCGATGGCTGGCGGGCGAGGGGGGGAATGCGGAGGGGGCGTGCCGTGCCGGAAATAAGAAGTCGGGGCGGAGAAGTGCGCCGTGCCAAAATAAAAGTGCCCGGGCGGAGGTCGCGCTGGCTGGCGGGCGGGGGGGCGCGGGCGGGGCGCGCCGTGCCGAAATAAAAAGGTCGGGGCGGAGGGTGTGTGCGCGCCGAAATAAAAGACATCGGGGCGGACAGGGGCCGCGCCTCCAGGGGGGCGGACTGCCGGAAGGACAAAAAAGTGGGGCGTGAGCGAGTGGCTGGCGGGCGGGGGGTTATGCGGGTGGGGGCGCTGTGCCGAAATAAAAAGGTCGTGGCGGATGGGGGCGCGTGGCTGGTGGGGGTGGGGGATGCGGAGGCGGTGTGCCGTCCGATTTAAAAGGGTCGCGGACGGAGGGAAGATTTTTTTGCTCGCGCGGAAATAAACTGATCGGGGCGGAGGGAGCGCGCTGGCTGGTGGGCGGGGGGGATGCGGAGGGGATGTGCCGTGCCGAAATAAAAAAGGGGTTCGGGGCGGAAGGGCGCGCTGGCTGGCGCGCGGGGGGATGCGGAGGCGGTGCGCCGTGCCGGGATGAAGAGGTCGGGACGGAGGGGTGTGCCGTGCCGAAAAAAAAGGTCTTGGCGGAGGGGCGCGCTGGATGGTGGGCGGGGGGGATGTGGAGGGGGTGTCCCGTGCCGGAATACATGGGTCGGGGCGGAGGGGTGTGCCGTGCCGAAATAAAAGGGGTCGGGGCGGAGGGGCGCGCTGGCTGGCGGGTGGGGGGGCGCGGAGGGGGCGTGGAGGGGGTGCGCCGTGCCGAAATAAAGGGGTTGGGGCGGAGGGGCGCGCCGTGCCGAAATAAAGGGGTCGGGGCGGAGGGGCGCGCTGGCCGGTGGAATGCGTGGGCGATGGAAGGGGTGCCGTGCCGAAATTAAGTGGTCGGAGCTCTAGACACCCTGTGCAATAGAATAAACCCGTCGGAAGTCTGGGTTGGGGGCAGCCGAATGATTCCAGACAGACAGGGTTGTGGTATGGCCCCGTCCGGCGCCCTCCACGCGCGGTCGAGGACAACTCGCTGCCAGCGATGATCCTGGGTAACTCTTGTGCCGAGAAGGCGGCGCTGGACAGAAGAAACACTCGACAGCTGACCCTCGAAAACCGGAGGGGAATGGCATCCCACGGAAAAGATGGAACACAAATGGGGGGCGCGGCTGCGGGCAGCGGCTTTAAAGACGCCTGCCAGAACTGGTTTTTACAGGCGCCTGGAAGTGGCGTTTGAAGGACGCCTTCGGTTGACAGAGGCCTAGCGTGGTATAGGAGTGGCTGCCGATCGGGAGGTGGCCCTGGAGAAGCCTTCGGCTGGCACACACGTGCACGGTGTACATCACACTGCTCCGCCGCCGGGGGGCGACTGCCGCATGGCGCCTGGGAAATCTGTGCCCCCACGCGTCACCGCAGGGGTGCCAACCTTCAAGCCGCCAGGGGGCAGGCGCCCCCGACGGTACAAAATGTTATGGTATGACAGCTGTCAGGCCGGGCACGTCCCCCACACACAGGCAGAGCTTGGGCGAAAGATAAGACACGCCCCCACAGATACAAGACACATGCTGAACAGACCCAGAAACAAAAAGAACCGTCCCCTGACTATTATGTATCACTTGTTGTCTTCGAACTTGCCTCCTCTAGAGGGACACGCCCGGCTCACGAGACAGTGGCTCCCCCGCTGCGTACTGAGCTGGAGAGGCTCCAACTACACATCGGAGGGGGGGGGGCCATGGGGAAAGCGGCGGCTCTCCCGCCTGGCCCCAAGGCCGCCCCGAGTGGGAGTCGGTCCCCAGGACCTCCCTCGGGATCCCTCCTTGCAAGGGGCCCAGGGACACGCCAAGACGTGCACGCCAAAACCCCAGGACCCCCCATGGTTTCCCAGAGGTTCTGGGCTCTCGTCCTCTCCCCCCCACTCCCCATACCTTCCCACACTTTCCTGGGGATCGCCGATGTTGTGTCTGTGTGCTTCTTTTGTACTCCCCTCCTGACGCCTGGGCCGCGGCGACGGGAGGCCTCCGGGAGGCCCGAGCGAGAACGAAAAAAACCCGAGGTCCGCCGCCGCCTCGACCGCTCTGCGCCCGTTGCCTCCCTGGCCGCGCGCTGTGGTCCCGTCGTCCTCCATGGAAGCTGGGCGAGGGCCGGCGAACCCGTGGCTGCTACAATGGTCTTCCCCGAAGAGAGAAAAACAGACTCGCGGAATCAAGCTCGGCGCACCAAACAGTACACGGGCGGCTTCCCGGAACGAACAAGCACAATTTCCCGGA
>CAUYUJ010021177.1:0-143513 GCA_963575745.1 Prorocentrum cordatum
GAGGAGGAGGAGGAGGAGGAGGAGGAGGAGGAGGAGGAGGAGGGGGAGGAGGAGCAGGAGAGATAAAGGAGGAGGAGGAGGAGGAGGAGGAGGAGGAGGAGGAGGCGCAAAACGGACCTCTCGGGGTGGCGGGCGCTGGCCTCTCGGGGCGGGGAGCTCATGCCCGGCAGGCGGAGGTATGACCCCCCCAGCCGCCCTGGGTCAAGCCCCCCCCGATCGCGGAACGTGATCGACCCACGAGCCCGGAAGGGAATATAGAAGTGTGAGGCATGGCAATCGCAATGCTGAGTTTACCGATCTTGATGTACCGTGCCAAGGGCTGTGCTGTGCAATGCTGCGCCGTGCCGAATTGCGATGTGCCATGCCGCGATTGTGCTCTATAGCGTAGTGGATCGAGTCCTCCTTTGCATCCGAGTTATGTCCGAACTGATCTAGATCTTAAGCTCGAGCTGCCTGAGCACGTCGTAGCAGCCCCAGAGCTAGTTGAAGTGAAGACGTGAGCCCGCTGAGCCTCGGCTTGCTCCTGCTCGAGCTTCCTCTGCACCGCGCGGAGCTCCGCCTCCAAGCGCCGGCGCTCGGCCTCCTCGCGCTCCACCGCCCTCCACATGCGGCCGGCCTCCGCCTGGAATGTGCGGAAGAGCTCCGAGTCGGGCGGGTCGCGCGAGGGCTGCGCCGCGTCCGCCGCGCCTCCCACGTACTGTGCGCTCTCTGCCGACTCCCGATTGCTGGACGCCTCCCGCGTGTTGTCGTGCTCCTCGGCCTCGTCCTCGCTCGAGGATTCGTCAGCGAGCTGCCGGACACGAGCGCGCCGCAGTCGTCCCCGCTTGCATCCAGACACGAATGCGCCAGGAACGCCGTGCGTGAGCTGGTGGTAGCTGTGCTCCATCTGCGCATTCAGGTCGTTGTCCAACGGGCGGCCGAAGGCTTCTGAGAGCGCGTGCTTGAAATTCCGCTCGCGCCCTCTTGTGGGGCACTATGCCGCGGAGAGGACCTGTTAGAGCACCACAGTATTCTAGCAATTTAGCAGCGCAATGTCGCAACCAATCATATGTCTGTGTACGTGTTAGCCAGCGTGGACCCCGAATCGTGTGTTTCTAGCAGTCTATGCTGTGGAATCTTTGTAATGCAATCTTTGTGATGCAGTGCATGTGGTACAGTATATTCGGTGCAGCGTATGTAATGAAAATACCGATGGTGCGATTTATGTTGTGCCACCTATGTTGTGTAATTTATGTCGTGCAATATATGATATGCAATAGATGTAAGGGAAGAAATATTGGACTACCAATGTGGATCAATATATGTGGTGCGCTCTCAGTGGCACTTCTGAACTTCATACACGAGTTGACACATCTCATGTTCTTTCAATTCGGCGGCGATTGCGATGAGTGCTTGGGCGTTGGCTGGTACATCTCTGCGGCCGCGCTCGCCAGCGCACTCCAATGCGAGTCGGTGACCTGGGCGGGCGCGGTATCATGGCGACGCCGACAACGGTAGACATGATTCTGAGAGCGGCGATGGTGGTGACGATGGTGGCGATGACGCCGGCAAAGCCCATGACGGCGCCGATGCTAATCACGCCCACCGATAACGATGACGATGTCTTCGCGTCGGCCATGAAGGTTTTTGAAGGAATTTGACATGCGCGCGCGGCCGACGCGCGCGAGTGGCCGGCGTGGTATAACTTGACATGGATCGTGCTTCCCCAGCACGCGCGCAAGGGCGTTCGAATGAGTTCGACATGCGGCGCGAGAGGCCCGTTTGGCAGAATCTGATGAAAAGGTTGGAAAAACCGATGTTTCCCTTAAGAATCCACAAACCGCGATCGCAAGTTATTTTGAAAACTGATGTTGCAGCACTTTGTGTTCTTATATGTTTTCGGGGATCATTCGTTTTTGAAATCCTTGCGAAGCCTGAAGCTTTTGAACGATTTCGGCGTGCGCGCGACGACGCGCGCGTGTGCACGTCGTCCCGGTTTTTGCAAGGGGTTCTTGCGACAGCATGCGCGCAAGGGCTTTCGACCGATTTCGACATGCGCGCGCCTGAACGGCCCACTTGGTAGCATATGATGAACATGTTCAAGAACCGATGGCTTTCTCAAGAATTCGCAAGAGCGTGGGCGCACGCTTTTTTTGAACACCCTTGTTGGGAAACCATTTTTCGTATATATATATATAATGTGTCTTCGTGACTATCGACTTTGAAACCCTTACGAAAGCTGACATGTGTGACATATTTCGGCATGCGCGCGCGCGACGACGCGCGCGTGTGCACGTCGTTCTGGTTTTTGTAAGGGGTTCTTGCGACAGCACGCGCGCAAGGGCTTTCGACCGATTTCGACATGCGCGCGCGCGAACGGCCCACTTGGTAGCATTTGATGAAGCTTTTGAAGAACCGATGGCTTTCTCACGAATTCGCAAGAGCGTGGACGCACGTTTTTTTGAACACCCTTGTTGGGAAACCATTTTTTGTATATTCGCCGGCCCAACGGGCGTGCTAAGATCTCCGGTAACTGGTTCACAATGTTTCTAATTCGCGCGCGCGGGGCGGCCCCTGGGGGTCCCCGGACGAACAGTACCCCGGCAAGGTCTGGGGAGAAGCCCCCAGAGCGCTCCAGAGAGCGCCCAAGAGGCTCCCAAGATGGTACACCAAGGGTCCGAGATTCCACAAGATCGCGCCCCATGACGGCCCAAGAGGCCCCCAACATCGCCCCAAGACGGCCCAAAAGGCCCCCTAAGAGGGCCCCCAAACCGCCCCAGGGGGCCCCAAGACGACCCAAGAGACAGCCCAAGAGGCCCCCAAGACGGCTCCAAGAGGGGGTCCAGACGGGAGACCCGCACGGATATTTCGAGCCCTCGGCCCCGAGAGGCCCCCAGCAGCGCCCAAGAGCCTCCGAAAGGCTCCCAAGATGCCCCAAGAGGCCCCCAAGAGGCCCTAAGATGCCCCCACGAGGCCCTCAGGAGGCCCCCAAGAGGCCCCCGAGCGGCCCTAGGAGGCCCCCCAAACGCCCCCCAAGGCACGCAAGCAAGTGCCAGCGATGCTACAATATGGGCCGGCGGAGTGAGCGAAGCGATTGAATATAATTTGTCTTCGTGACTCTCGACTTTGAAACCCTTATGAAAGCTAACATGTGTGACAAATTTCGGCATGCGCGCGCGACGACTCGCGCGTGTGCACTTCGTCCCGTTTTTTTGCAAGGGATGCTTGAACACTGATGATTATTGATGAGCGAGTTTGCGCGTATACCATTCTTTCCAAGGGATGATGGGGGGGCGAGCTCTGGCCTGGCTGGTCATGAGGAAAGTGAGCAACGGGCCTAGACATGTAAATTGCAATGCGCGAGGCTGGCCTGATAACCCCAGAGGGGTGATGAGGGTATAATCTAACTTCTTTACGGAAAGGGGAACACATGTGGTGGAAGTTATGTGGTGCAATCTTTGTGGTGCGATCTATGCTGTGCACTCTCTGTGGTGCAGTCTATATGCAAAACGCAGCGAAGCGAGGCAAAGCAGCACAACGCAATGCAATGCGGCGACGAGGCGGCGACGAGCCGCCAGACCGACACGCAGGCCCACACGACGGGCGGCGACGAGGCGGCGATGGGACGGCGTCGGCGAGCACGGATCCACCAGACCGACGTGCATGACCAGTTCCTTAGAAGCAAACGCAGTTTGGGGGTATGTGTCTATACCTATAAGACCACGCTTCGGGTGATATGGAAGTTGGGGTGGAAAGAAACAACCGAAGACAACTGCAATGTGCGATGGTTGTGGTGGTGGCGATGCTGGTGATGCGCTCGCGACTTAGCGACGATGCAAGACGACAATGCTGACACCAATCGGGACACCGACGGGACACCAATCGGGACATTAATCGGGACACCGATGGGACACCGACGGGACACCGACAGGACACCACGGGACATCGACGGGACACCGACGGGGCACCGACGGGGCACAGACGGGGTACCGACGGGACACCGACTGGACACCACGGCGAGGCACCCCGGGCCACCGCACGCAGACACCGAAGGGACACCACGGCAAAACACCACGGCGTGACACGCCCAGCCACGATGGCCCACCGGAGGGGCGGTCTTTTGTCTTGATCCGCCCTGCATACATCGGAGTCGTTCTTCTCGCCCGCCCACGCAGCTTCGCCTCGCCCGCTCGCACGACACGAACCCGACAACGAAATCGATTTCTAGGTGGGGGCTTTCCGTTCCACTTCGATCTCGCCCCCAACCTCCGATACATACGTATTTACAGATATTCAGACATGATTTAATGTCTCTTTCTCTATACATATGTAGGTATGTATATATGTATGTACGTGTGTGTATGTCTGTGTGCATGGATGCGCGTGTGTGTACATATCTATATATATATATACATATCAGAATGAGGGGCCAAACGGTCATTCATTGTCCCTGGGCGCGTGGTTGAAACGGGGTTCCGAGGTGCGGATTGTTGTTGCGTTTTCGTCGTCCTCGCCCGCAGCCCGCCCGCGACCCACCGGCGACCCACTGGGTGACCTATCCATGTTGCTTTGACGAAAAAAACCGACGTATGCGGCAGGTTCGTAATATAATTTATAAAAGTTTCGGCGCGGCGGGCTTCCTCTGAGCCTTGCAGACTGCCGACGACCCCGACGCCCCCTCACTCTTATCCGCAACAGCGGGGTGCTATGTGTGTATGTACGCATGCACGTGTGTGTATATATGTTTGTATGTATGTATGTATGTATGTATGTATGTATGTATGTATGCATGTGTGTTTGTATGCATGTTTGTATGTATGTATGTATGGATGTATGTATGTATGTATGTATGTATGTACGTATGTATGTATGTATGTATGCATGCATGTATGTATGTATGTATATATGTATGTATGTATGTATGTATGTATGTATGTATGTATGTATGTATGTATGTATGTTTGCATATATGCATGTATGTCTGAATGTAATGCACACGCATATAGGTATACATATATGTATGGGTGGTATGCGGGTGTACTTTTTGCATATATGTATGTTTATGCTTACGTCAATCTGTATGTATGTGCGTACGCACGCGTGTCTGTTTGTAACATCTAGATGTACATTTATGTTTGTTGAGTACATCTACACATCAGAATGACGGATCTGAGCGGTCATTCGTTGTCCATGGGCGCGTGGCTGAAATGGGGTTCTGCAGTGCTGATTGTTATTGCATTGACGTCGTTCCCGTTCGCTACCCGCCCGCGACCCACCCGTCGACCCAACCCGTGACCCACCCAGTGACCCACCCGCGACCCACCCACACTGCTCTGAGAGAAAATCGACGCCCGCGGCGGGCTTCTTCAGAGCCTCGCACACTGCTGACGACCCCGCCGCCCCCTCGTTCTTATCCGCAAGGTGCTACGTGTGTGTGTGTGTGTGTGTGTGTGTGTGTGTGTGGAAGTGGAGGAGGCCCACGGAACCACGGCTCCCGAGGAATCGACTGCCGTTTCTCCAGGACCTCCTCACGGCTCTTCTCGCGCTCCCTGCCCTTCAGGAGAAATTGAAGAACGGGATGAGGAGGGAGGGAATGCTTTGCTCTGGCGTCGCGCCCGGGTGGGCCTGGCGCTGGAATGGAGTCCGCACGCGACCCGTGTCCTGTCGCATTTCGTGAGTGACGACCATGGCTCGCATTATGCTCCCTGCTCCCCAGGAGGAGCTGAAGGACGGGATGGGGAGGGAGGGAGTGCTTCTGCTCTGGCGTCGCGCCCGGGCGGGCCTGGCGCTGGACTGGAGTCCGCACGCTCGTCTCCGATCGCATTTCGCGACGACCACGGCTCACACGACGACCGCGACCGCGACCATTTGGCGCATTTCGCATTTCGCGACGACCGCGACGACCGCGATCGCATTTCGCGACGATAACGGAAGGGTCAGCAGGGCGCTGGCCCTCCGAGGGCCGCGTCGGCCTCTGGGCCCCAGGGGCCTGCCCGTGACCCCCTGGACCACAGGAGCGAGGGAGACGTCAGCAGGCCTGCGCCCCTTATAGATCCCCCCACGGCCGCACGCAAGCACCCCCCTTGCGAGGAGGAGCGAGGAGGGGGGAGGAGGAGGAGGAGGAGGAGGAGGAGGAGGAGGAGGAGGAGGAGGAGGAGGAGGAGGAGGCTTGCACCCCTGGCCCGTCGGATCGCCCGGGTGGGTTTTCCGACAGCTCTGTCTCAAGCAACACTGTCGCATTTCGCCGCGGCGTACGTGGCCCCCCCCCACGTGCCAGCCTCTGCCTCCGACCCCTCTGCTGGCGATGCCTTCGGCTCCGCAGGTGCCGCCGGCTGCCCTGGCCACGGCAGCGATGGCGGTGACAGAAACCAGCGGGCCTCCCCTGAGCCTCACGAGGGCCGCGATGGAACCTCCATTTCCCCCCGACCTGGTTGCAATGGCGGTTGCAGAGGCCTGCGGCCCGAACCTGGTTGCGATGGCGGAATCAGAGAGCAGCGGGCCTCCCCGACGCCTCGCCAGGGCTCAGAAGGAACGTCCATTTCTCCCGCTCTTGCCGCGTTCCGTGGCACCCCTGACCCTGGCAGCACTTGCGGTGTCAGAGGCCAGCGGGCCGAACCTGGCAGCTTCACACCCGTGATTGCGGCATTCCGCTGCGCTCTCAGTCGCGACGTGTCGGAGGCTAGTGTCTGTTCACCTGGTAGCGTGCTCAGTGACACGGGGGGCCCTGGCGGTGTCAGAAACAGCCAAGCTGACGACAGCGACGCCGAACCCGACACGCCTGCACCCGGCGCGCCCCCCGACACCGCTGCTGGCGCCCTGCCCTGTACCCTCCCCCGCCTGTCCGCTGCCCCCTCCGACGCCCCCGCTCGCCCCCTGCCCGCCCGTCGGGGCGTTGTGCGGTCTCCGCCACTGCGGCCCGCCGCGACGGCTGCTCGTGCCGACGTCCGGGTCTACGCGGACCCGCCGCACGCCCACCCCCCGCTGGCTCCCGATGTCCGCTGCCCCGCCGCGACAGTGGCCGTGGACGGTTCCGGCGCCGCGGGCAGCTTCAGCGCCAGCCAGCGGGGGGGACCGCCTCGGCCTGCACGGCGTAACCTCTTGCTGCTCGTCGCAGCACACCTGGACCGCGGCGCCAGACGCCCGTGACCAACGGGACTCGCTCGCTTCGGACTATAGGAAAAAGGGCAAAGGGCGGGCGCGTCCCAGGGATGTCCCAAACCCCGTCCTGCTCGACTTCCTCGGCTCGACTGGCCGTACTCTTGGCCTGTTCCAGGACGACCGCACTCCGGTCCAGCCGCGCGCCGCCGGGCTGCCCGAACCGAGCGCAGCACCCAGCGGGCCGGCATCCAACGCCCCCGCACATGGCCACGGCAGCGACCCCAACTGGATGGAAGAGGCAAGGCAGGCCGCAGCCAGCGCCAGGCGCGAAATCGACAACGGTCCCGCCTCGTGTTTAAGCGCATGCACGCCCGAGGCGGCCCAGAGGGCTGGGGTGCCGTCATCAGGCGTCTCCAGATCGATGCTGGCTCCTACTTCGGCGAAGGTTGGAAGCGCGCTTGCGACAAGCGTGCCAACAAGGGCGTTGGCAAAGGGCGATGCGACCCGCTTGCCAGCGAGGACTTGTGCCGAAAGTTCATGGCCGATCTGTGGCACTGGAACTTCGACATCAAGAAATACTGCTGGTGGGAAGGTATCCACGTGGACTGGGATCAGGCATGGTGCAACCAGCAGGCCGAGAACACTCGCAGACAGGAGTCGCGTGAGCGCGAGGCCGCCGAGCAAGGCAAAGGGCGCGACACAAGCGGCAAGCCTGGCAAGCGCCGCTTTGACACGGCCTGTGACGACGCCCCCAGCGCTCGCCCTCGGCGCTAAACACCTGCTGTAGCCGCCACCACCTGGCTGCACCTGGCACCTCTACGGGGCGTGCTGCCCGCGGGCACCGCGCCCTCCACACATGGCCCTCCTCCTCTTCCTCCTCCTCGCCCTCCTCCCTCCTCTCCTCTCCTCTTTGCGACGTACCTCCCAGGTGGGAGGCGCGTCGCGCACGTACTGACCCTACACCACTTCGGTGCCTCCCCCGCCCCCGCTCCTCGCGTCGTACCTCCCGGGTGGGAGGCGCGTCGCCCGTTCGCCGTCCTATGCGCCATTTCGGTGCTCCCCCGGCACACCACGCTCGCCCGCGCGTGTGCCGCCCTGCTTGGCCCCGGCTTCCGCACCCGTCGGTGCCCCCCTCTCTGTGGCGGCTCCACGCCGTCTCTTCCTGTTGCGGTGCAGTTCCGCCCCGCTCCTGCGGGATTCTTAGGCTTCGTGCCTCCACGTTGAGGCAGTCAAGCGGCCCCAGACGGCGTTGCAGCTTTCGACAAAACCGTTGGCCTGATCGACCGCCCGACCTCCCTTATCCCTCCTCCTCTCCTCCTCATCCCTTCTCGTTCTCTCTCGGGTGTTTCTCAATTTGCAACAAGGTTCTGCCATGCCGTCCTCTGTATTCGACCTGCGGCTCCTGGGACGTATCCGACCCTTGAAACCTTCAGTGCTCCTCCTCCTCCTCCTCATCCTCCTCGTCCTCCTCGTCCTCCTCCTTCTCCCTCCTCGTCGTCCTCCTCCTCGTCCTTCTCCTCCTCCTTCTCCTCCTCCTCCTCCTCCTCCCCGTCCTCCGCCTCCGCCTCCTCCTCCCCGTCCTCCGCCTCCGCCTCCTCCTCCTCCTCCTCCTCCTCCTCTTCCTCCTCCTCACCCTCCTCGTCCTCCTCGTCCTCCTCGTCCTCCTCGTCCTCCTCCTCCTCCTCCTCTTCCGTTTCCTCCTCCTCTTCCTCCTCCTCCTCCTCCTCCTTTTCCTCCTCCTCCTCTCACCCTCCTCGTCTTCGTCCTCGTCCTCCTCCTTCTCCTCCTCCACCCCCTCCTCCCTCCTCCTCCTCCTCCTCGTCCTCTTCCTCCCTCCTCCTTCTCTCCTCCTCCTCCTCCTCCTCCTCCTCCTCCCTCTCCTTTCTCCTCCTCGTCGTCGTCGTCGTCGTCCTCTCCTCCTCCTCCTCCTCCTCCTCCTCTCTCCTCCTCCTCCCCCACCTTCTCCTCCTCCTTTCTCTCCTCTTTCTCCTCCCCCGCCTCCTCTCCTCCTCCTCCTCCTCCTCCTCCTCCTCCTCCTCCTCATCGTCCTCCTCGCCCTCCTCGTCCTTGTCCGTGTCCTCGTCCTCCGCCTCCCCCTCGGGCGCGGGCTGGCTTGGACCTCGGGCCATGGGGCCGTGCGGGCGCTTGGGGCGCGGTGGGAAACGCCACGCCCAGACCTCCACCGCCTCAAGGAAGTCACGCCGCAGATGCCCCTTGCGTTTTCATGGCGTTGGGCTGTCTCAGGCCTACTGCCCTGGCCCCCTCCTCTCTCTTGGTCTCCTGAGCCCCCGCCCTTCCCTGCTCCCCTCCCCCCACCCCTGGTCGCCCCCCGCCTTTTTGCCCCCTGGGTCCCTCCCCTCTCCTTGCCCCTCCCCTGGCTCATTTCCCCTGGTCCCGTCTCCTCAGGAAACCGTCCAACCGCCTAACCCGCCAGCCCGCTTCCAACCAACCAGCGAGCCAACCAATCAACCAGGCATTCAATCAAGAAACGGGGATTGCAGCATGCGGCGAAGCCCGTCGGATATCTTGGTCACGGTGTCCGCCTGCGTCTGAAATGGCCGCTATCACGATGACATCCCGCATGCACCGCGCGATGCGGGCAATGGTCTGCTTATCCTCTCTACGGCAGCGTCGTTGCACGAGCAACGTGTGCTCGTAGGCGCTTGCCACTATACGGGACGCTGCCAAGTCCCACGGCACACCTGGATGCATCACCGCATTCGTAAGCCATTCCCACATGCTCGGGCCTCTAGAGGAACACAACAACGACATAAACATAAACCTTTGGAAGTCCGCGCGGGCGTGTTGGATCCGCGCCGGATCCTCCAATCCCACCGGCCCTTTGGGCGTGAGTGGTTTAGAGAGCCCGCTCTGTTCTCATCCCCCTTCTTCCCCTTCGGGGAGGGGTTTACCCCTCCCCCTACCCCCTCCCCCTGGGCCTGGAGAGGTCCTTCCGCGGGTGGTCGGAGGGGTCTTTTTCGACTCCTGGGAGGGCTAAAATTCGACACCCCTCACGAGGATCGTGGCCCCGACGGGGGGGGGGAGAAAAATGCTCGCCCCATCTGTGATCGATCGCCCGAAAGATGGCCCCAAGATGCCTCCCAGACCCCTCCCAAAGAGCCCCAAGAGGGCCCTAAGAGCGTCCCGGGAGAGCCCGCAAAAAGGGCTCCGAGACCTCCAACATATCGCTTAGAAGGGCCTAGTATATCTTTAAGATGTCCTCACATATCGTCAAGAAGGCCCTAGTATATCCCCAAGCGCTGCGACAACGACAACGACTACGACTTCTACCGCTACTCCCACCGCTACCACCACGCACTGCAAGAATGACGCGCGGAGTCTCTCGCGCATCTGGAAACCGGCATGCGGCAGGACCTTTCAGCAAGCTTTTCGACCCGTTCCGAGACGGATGCGCGCAGCTAAATTCCAAATCTTGGCTTTGCGACGGACCGCCACCATCGATCGATGCTCCAAACGTGTCCCGCATGAACTCGTCGAAGGACGTGCCCTCGCGCTGCCCTCTCCAAGGGGCCCCCGTGGCTAGCAAGGTTACCAGAGCGTACGGGCGCTTCTCCATGACTACGGAAGCGATTGCTGGTAGACGGAAGCGATTGCTGGTAGGCGGAGCTAAGCTCACAGCCACGCTGCAACACTGTGAACCAGAATGGCAACAGCGACGACAACGCTGGAGGAAATATAGACTTGGGCCTCTCGTCGTCGTCATCGTCGTCGTGGTCGTCGTCGTCGTCGTCGTCGTCGTGGTCGTCGCCGTCGTCGTCTGAGGCGTCGCCGTCATTTGAGTCGTCTAACTCGTTCGCGTGTGTGAAACGACGACGACCACCCTCTGTCTTCCATCCCAACACCTTCTCTCTCCCTCCTCCTCCTCGGACTCGTCCTCCTCCCGCTCCCCCCACTAGGTGGATGTGCAAGGCGGCGGGAGGACATAGGAACAGGGTATATATGCCAGAGCAGACAGAAATACGCCAGAAAAAACACGACTGTCGGCATGCTTCGCTGGAGTTGCTGTTTGGGAATGGGCTGGTGGGGATGCGCGAAGCGTGAAGAATTTCAAGTATGTCGCTTCAAGTCATGCTTGAAAGATAGCATCCCGTCCATAACCTGTAAGAGCAGTTTTCGGTCAATGCTCCACTTGGTGTGGCCATGTGCGGTCGTGCCACGGGTGTCGCACCACTGCGCGCTATGCACGATACCGCGCTCCATCATGTGCCGTATCCAAATGATGTGGCCCAGGAGGATGCACTCAGACGGCTTCTCCAGGCTTTTGCTTGACAAAGGCTTGAAGACATGTTCCGCGTCAGTGGTCAGGGTAACCTTGATGCTGGCGCCGCCCATGTCAATACAATTCTTCAACTGAGTGGGTGTCGGCGGCCCTGCGTGTAGTGCGTGTGACGTGACGATCGTGGGGTAGCAGTCCTCCAAGTTATGGGCTGCTTCTAGCGTTTCAGCCGAATAGCTAGAGCGGGCCTGCCAGCATGCGTGTGCCCACGCCATAGCAGGTTTGCCCCGCGAATACCATAGCTTTCGACCTCGTCATCGGCATCGCCGTTTAAGCGACGATAGCCGGAGTCGGCGGAGTCGCCGTGCAAGTCTACCCCACCCGTTGGTATCATCGCTTTATAGAGAATCTTCTTTGGGCAGGCCTGCATCCCGGTAATCGCGTTAACTCGTCGTGCTTGCGTATTCATCGGTTCCTGAGCACGCTATACTGATACAACATACACCATCCGCCGTACTTGTGTAATGAGAGCGTAAGCCAAAGCGCCTCTGAGGCTGACAAACATATCGGTGACCATCTTGGGTGCCTCAGCCTCAGCATCTGCACCTGTGAGTTTGTGGTGCTGGATAATAGGACGGAGTTGTTCTATATATATATATATATATATATTCGTCTTGATCAAGAGTAACATTACCGTCGTTATCCTTCGCGTACCTCACATCGCAATCGGTATGTGTATATTTGTTGAGTGTACATTTCCCCAACGTATTTTTAACACACTTGACGTATTTGTCGATTGTGTCCTCAGCGCCAGCCATGTTTATATCATCAACATGTCTGGCGGTGAGTAGGTCGGTAATCGTCTCCAACTCCGCGTCGTAAGAAATGGCTCCGAGTCCAGAGCCTGTCGTGGTCTTCCTGAGTTTCCATGTGAAAGCTCTTGGCGCATATTTGGTGCCGGTGCCTGGCTTGAAGCTCTGTAGACGGTGTCTTGATTCGCCGTGGTGCTCGAATCCTGGGCGCGATCTGAATGCAGATGCAGGCCCAGGTGGCGGTGCAATGCACGCCGCGCGCTCCTTTTCACCAGTTGCTTCAGCGAGCTCTCGATGATATGTGGGCCCTTTCGCGCAAGCCATGTTGATGTCAAGGGAAGCGATGATCCACTGCTTCCTGCGCGCTGCCGTGCTGGCGAGTAATTGCTGGCTTGGCCACGGCGCTGTTCCTGAGTGTTTCTCGGTCGAAAGCTTCGAGGTCCATGGGGCCTTGGAGTGCCGGCGCAACCTGATGGTGCGTTCCATTTCGCCCTGCTCATCCGTGACGAATCAATATGTGTGCGTGTCTCGAAATCATGATGTTTGACGCTGTGGATTTGTCTTGTACATTGAAACGCTTGTTGTCAGACCATGTCTTGATTTCAGTATATAGGGCTTTTGACACCTTGACTGGGTTCGCCTGGATATCTGCCCCCGTGAGAAGGTCGTCCTCCTTGACGACCGCAGCTCGTTTAGCCGTAGCGGTCGCAGATGCTCGCATCGTAGTGGCGCGGTCGCCGTCCAGTATCCTACGTTGTTGTTCGGATATCACTACCTTCGACATCTCTGCCGTAAAGCAAAGCTCCACGCAGTGTCCGTGCTCGTCGAAGTCTAGTCCATAACTGTCGTCGTCGTCTCTGGAGCACAGCAGGACATGATGTGTCTCGGCTGTGCTAGTACTCTGTGGGTTACCCCGTGCAGGCAAGTGCTCTTGCTGTTCGTCAGCAACTGTGACCAGCGCGCTGTTGTCAGAGGTCATATGTGTGGGTATGGAATCGAATTCTTCTACTGGGGTTGCTTGCAGTAGTTCCCTTTCGTCTTGTAATTCTGTATGCCACACCTCAATAATATGTGCCTCGAGGTCTGCCTCTGATTCCCCATGAATTGTAGGAAGCAGGCCATTATCGTGTAGTTGTTCGGCTTCTGGGGCCGCTCTGGCATTGCTGCCTTGTGTCGACATGTCTACCAGCTCTTGGAATTTTGTCATGTCTTGATCGAAACCCGCTTCTGTTTTTTTGGACTTCAGGCATTGGGTGATTCTCGAGTGTGCTGGTCCAGGAATATCTTGGATGTTTAAGGCAG
Source organism: Prorocentrum cordatum (assembly GCA_963575745.1). Taxonomy (NCBI): domain Eukaryota; class Dinophyceae; order Prorocentrales; family Prorocentraceae; genus Prorocentrum; species Prorocentrum cordatum. Next base: position 13,429 of record CAUYUJ010021177.1, read on the forward strand.
TGCCTTCAGCTTGATAATAACGAATACCTGGGTTCACGTCGTTGTCATAACGCACCAGCGTACGACTGCAGACATGTCAGCATGCGTGGCTGGGGGTAACTTGTGGATGCTCTTAGCTAGCCAAACAGAAAGAACATTCAATGCGGAAGAAATTTCGGATGAAGAACTGGAGAGCTAGATGTACCTTCGGAGATACTCGGCTCGCACTTGCAATCTGAAGTCATCCTTTTCTGGTCGGGAGATAGCCAACGGTCATAGCAGGTTTCCCCGCAGGCAAACTAGCTACGAGGACCAGCGCAGTCCGCGAGGCTGTGTTGTCCGAGCCAATTTCGCGAGTGACCAACGCTACTCGCACTATAACTAGACCCCTCGACTGGGGATGTTCCATTCCAGCCACCCCAGTTGTCCTTCGTGGTTGTGGGTCGATGGTAGTCAACAAGGTCACCCTCGTTGTAGTACTGCTGACGAATGATGGTCGTCTTGGTTTGTAGTGCACGGTTCGCCTTTGCTTTTGTTGTGGCTTGTGTGATAGCTCTGGTGCTTGCGCGATGACTTCGTAATGAAGGGCCAAAGCGTTAGAATAATCTGCAGTGCTTTGCAATGCATTTGTACAATTCATTTTATAGGAACATTATTCTGTTTTTTTGCATCAGAAAAATTAAGGCACAACAGAAATCAAATGAGAGCAGATCACGCCGTGATTTCAACGAGAGACTAAATCAAGTAAGATAGAACAGGGGAGATTGGTATGAGGTTATCCTTTAAATAAGGTGGGCATTCCGATAGCAGGAGGCAAAATAAAAGGAAACATCCGACAGCACGTAGAGAGCGCGCCGCCAGCTATTGAGATGGGCAAGCCCGCCTGACAATGCAGGATACAGCGCTTGCCCCGCCTCTATCCACTATAGGCAAGCAAGCATGGCAGAGCGGTCTTACCGGCGCTAGTACCACGGCTGGGGCTAATGAACCGAGCTCATCGTCCCAGCTGGGGGTGCAGGGAGAACATCACGCCTGTCCTCGGTTGTGATCGGATGTCTCCGTCTGTTGTCCGTGATCTAGAACAGGCATGTCGGGAAGCGTAGCTGGCTGTCGGCCAAACAATGCGTTGTGCGGTGATTCTTCGTTGTAGAAGGTAAACGCATTGCTGGCAAACGAAGCCTCATGCAATAGTCGGGTGAACACGAGTGGCGTGTATAACCTATTGAGATCAGCCTCCATGGCGTGAAGCAGGTGTCGTAATATGCCGTTTGTGGCTTCAACGGTGGTGGCGTGCTGTCCACGCGCGCATATTCTCAGCTCAGTGCCCTTTGCCTTAGGGACTGCCTTCGCGGTGTCGTTATTGAGAGCACCTTCCCCGTCGGAGTATATTACTTTGGCGGGCCCAACTAGCATCCTGCACTGATGGTGCGCATCTAGGATGCTGGTCATAGTTGTGTCTGGTATCTCAATGCCAGCGCCGTGTCGAATGCAGCGATCAATATAGTGAAATGCCTTGCGTTCCTGTGTTTAAGCATTATGTCGCACTCAACTTCATCATTGAAGTTGCCGGATAGTGGGGTAGATGACACGATTGTCTGCCCAGGCTTGTCCAGTCCGTGCGCTCTCGGCATGTGCCGCAGGCGCCTTTTATCAGGTTCAGCCGCGCATTATCCAGACCAACCTTGGTTAAGAAACTCCTTAGCGTGGGACCATCGTAAATTCGGGGAGACGTAAGACCCGGGTACGGGGGACTCGGAAATCCCCGACGAGGTCGTTAAAAAAAATGACGAGGCCGAGCCTGCATTTTGACGAGGCCTCCCGCTGCAGACATCCCACGAAACTCCTCCTCGTCAAAATCCGAGGCGCGGTCGTCAAAAAACGATGGCGAACCCGAGTCCTGGCAAACCCAGGTCTTGCGCTCCCCCGATCAATGTGGTTTCCGTAGCTCGCGAGTTACCGCGTTTGGGTCGAAGCTGCGCAGGTTCTGGGGACTGATCTGCGCGTCAAATCTTGACCAGTCTGGCAGTCTTGGCCGACCAGCAGGGTCACCCGCAGGAGGCGGTGGAGGTGGATCACCTCCCTGCTGTCGCCCACGTCTGGCTGCTACCTGTGGTAATCGTCTGCGGTCAGAGCTGCCGGCGCCACTAGGCCCTGAATCATGCGTGCCTGCTGTGATATCGTGGCTGCTGGCGCCTTCGATCGGACGAGCTCTGAAGCCAGGCTTCGGGGCGCGTAGCCGCGCAACTTGTTTGGCGGCTGGTGCCTCAGAAGCAGCTGCCGCCACACTTGGTGGTGCATCAGAAGCAGCCGCCGCCGCAGGTGGTGGCGCTGCCGGTTCAGCAAGGGCTGGTGGTCCCTGCCGTGGTTGTCTGGCAGCTTTCACGGTTGGGCAAACTTGCATTTTCCTGGAGTCAGTAGGTGGCCAGGATGAGTCTTCCCATGGTTATGATGGCAGTCTGGGCATTCACAATAATGATCATCCTTGTCGCACCACCTGCAGTGTTTGGGGTTTCTGCTATGTGATGTGGAGTGCATGTTGACATTGTCAGCACGTGCAGGACATCCCCAATCCCCTGATGTTGATTGCACCGTGCGCCCGTCAGGATGTCTAATGATCGTCGGGTCGTCCAAGTCAAACCCGCGTGCGCTGGTGACAAGAACAGATGATGTATGAGGGTGTTTATGAAAAAGGGCCGCGATTCATCGCGAACGTGTCATGTGCAATTTGAACTGCCTCGACGGAGAGGGATTGCATCTTCGGAATATATTGCGCTGCCTTGGCCAAACCCCTATTGCAAGCTGAGGCGTGTTGATGGTGGCCAGTGCACCTTTTGCTGTCAAATGGTGTCAGTAGTGAACGGTGATGGGCGATTATTTCTGAAGGTTTACGTATCAGTACGCCATGGGAGTCGCGAGGTCCTGTGGTGCATTGGTCCATATTGACCTTGCGAGCGCCCTCGCGTTTGGCAAGTGTCGTCCATGGCGGTATTGCATCCACTCAAGTACCTACTGGATGTCCTCGTAGGTCGAGTCGTCGGAGATCGTCCTGACGTGCGGCAACCTTTCCACATCACTTAACGTGTGGAGGCCTTCCTTGTGATGTTCGTACCACGTGTCGTAGTTGACCTCTGCGTTGAGGTGGGATGGTAGTCCAGTAGTTCTGCAGTTGAGTTGTAGGGTTACTATCTTCACAAAACAAACGTCGAAGTAATGTATTACTGTATCCTGGACTCCCTCGTTACCAAGGTCAGCGTGAGAACGTTTGTCGAGGTTCCCCACTGAGGATAGACTTCGGCTGAATGCTAAGTGTGATATTCCCCAGTTACCTCCGCATGATCCCAGCTTCTCTACCTTGTTGTTGCGTCCGTAGCATAATGTTGGTATGATGGGAAACACATCGGCGTGTGTATCCGCAGGTAGCCCCGCTGGTAGTTTGATGAAGGTTTCCTCGTCTTCATTACTGTCGGAGTCCAGAGGAACACCAGTGTAGTGCGCTCCACTTCCACGGCCCTTTAGGTCCTCGACGCAGTCGTCATTGCCATCTTCGATATGTCAGGGTATCTTGCGTGGTTGGATGCCGGCCTCTTCATCAACTTTCTGCTTGCCCTTTTGTTTTATCCCGGCATCATTAATTAATGCTGTCTGTTGTTGCTCATTGCCGGGTGTAGTGAGCGTCGGGAATTCTGGAATAGGGGGTGGCGCGCGGCCCCGCTTAATCGAGGGGGGAAGATGTCGATCGTCATCGACGATCGTAACCGCCTGGGGCGTGGTCGCTGCATCTTATCGCTGAGCAGTGCTAGGGCCGGGGGCTCCCAGTACAGTCGAGTGCATAAAATAGTCACTCCACTCGGCAATGGATCTGTCCAGTTGTGTCCTCCAACAGGCTGGTTCTCGACCCTGCTATCCTATATGATAAAATTATCGTCAAGGTCTGCAGTTACCCATCGTGCAACATGGTTCCACCGAGGGCCATTGTTAGGAGACTAAACGTAAGTCCGAACTCCTTTGTAAACTCGGGTGTGTACGTTGAGATATACAGCACTTTTATCGTTTCTCTGTGTCTCGTGCGTATCGATCTGGTCAAGCAGTCGTGCAAGCATGACAGCGAATGTTTGGTTTCGCCATTCCGCCCACTGGGCGCCTTGGCCGTGCCAGTCTCATTCGCGTTCTACTCGTTCGGCAGGTTTCACCGCAACTCGGCGAGTGCACTTCCACAGGTTAACTGGGATGCGCGCGCGCGTCGTCGCCTGTAAGTATGAGCCACTTGGCGAACGACTCGAACGATCGAACCTAACTGAGGCCGGAATGGCAACATCGCAGTCGCATAACCTGCAGGCCTAAGTCTTCGATGTCATCGCGTATGGGTCCCAGTTTCCAAGAGTAGCCTGGGGTCCCATAAACGCGATAGACTTACGCGAGGCCCGAGCTTTGACCATGAGATTCTGGATGCGCTGGCATTGTGGCCCCGCCCGCCCGCCAGGCAGTCGTGCATGCCAATCAGCAGGTGTTGCAAGCCGTAGGAGTTGATAGTCCCCAGACAGTAGACCACCCAAGTATTGTATTCCCGTGGATGTCATGACCTCTGCATGTGTTATACGATCGCACGTGTATCCACGGGCTCGGAGTTCAGCGCAAGCTGTTTTAACATCCTCAATGACAAGAGCACGGTAATGATAACGATGAGATGAGCGTTCTTTGCCTCCAGCGGCCCACGGGGCAAACGTGCCGGGCCCGCTGTTGCCCCTGGCGCTCGCAGCTGGTGCATGGGAACATGAAGCAGATGTCCCCGCGTTTGTAGACAGAACCCCAGGTGTCGGCCTGTCTATGCAAGCGAGTGTTGCCGTGGCACTCGCCTGCCCCCTTCGCTCTCTCGAGAGTGAGGGTGGTGTCCGCGTCGCCGCCTGATTCGGATCCGTGTCTGGGCTCCCGCGGAGTCATCTGGCGAGAGAGGCGTCGCGCTTCTCGAAGTACCGATTTCATAGCTCTCAACAGCTGTGCCGCACCGCTCGCAGTAGCAGGTTGCCCCGCACGGACGTCGCGTGACATCCACCGTGAGCCCTTGTTCTGGATGGCCTGGTAGACCTTCGCCTGGAGCGCCTTCGCAGCAGTGTCCTGATCTTGAGGCGTAGGCGAGCTTCCCCATAGGGTTTTCTTCTTGTACCAGGTCGCCAACGTGTTGTCCACCATGGTTTTGATAGCGAACGTGATCGTGTCCTCGTTGATGCTGTGACTGGTGCCCCTCGTGTTCTGCATCATTATATACGTCTGGGCATCCATGGGGGCAGGTTGCCCCGCGCTGCTTGACGCAGGGTGCCCCGCTGTAAGCGCCGTGTCGATGGTCTCCTCGACGATGTGACGTTAGGGTGTACCCTCGCGTCTGGGCGCGGCCGTGAGGGTGAACTCTGTCTCCCTATCGGCGTCCGTCGCCCCGTCGTACTCATCGACCCTGATCGCCAGGTGTCCTGATGGCGTCTTCGCCAAGTCAATCACCCGAGCGCCCTTTCCAAGGAGGAGCCTGTGCATGCCGGGGCCTGGGATGACCATCTTCTCGTCGCCGTTCTCCAGAATCAAGATGGCCCGCATGGGCGACGTGCTGCTCAGTCCCAGGAAAGCGGGCAGGTTCTCACCGGACCCTTCGGCCACGTTGGCTGAGTAGGTGTCCAGCTTTGCGGCGACAGGCTGCCCCGCAAGGTTACCCCTGAACGCGCAGGCGATCTCGTAGTGACCTAGCGTCCATCGCACTGCAACTCCTGAGCCCGCCCCAGTCACGTACAATGGTATATTTAAGTTCAACCTTTCCATGTCGTGGCCGTGGGCGCGCGAGACCCGCTCATACGTTTGCGCAGTCTTGAAGTCGACGATGTGGATGGTGCTGCCGATGTCCAGCAGGATCGTCAGCATGCCGTCAATCATGGTGCCGCTGTTTACCGCTGGGGCCCACTCGTGGCGATCGTCAGAGTAGCCCTGGACTGTCGTCACCTTTGCGCCAACCGTATCCTTCAAGCGTCTCTGGTCCAGGACTCATTAACATTTACGCATTCAAGTGAACGCACTCATGTAGGTTCGTGACTCTTCCTCTGTGATCGGGTATTGTTGGAAGATCCAAACATGTGGGTACTCACCCCATCGAGGCGATTGATGTGTTTGTGAGTGTCCTGGAAGGTATCCTCGCTGGCACGCGCCGTCATCAGGTCATCGGTATTGACCATCGGCGCTGTTTGTAGCATGTCACGCTCGTACATGGCATTGTATCTGCAGCTAGCTCAGCTTTCAGCGGCATCTGCGAATCTGCGGCTGGCATCCCTGCTGGTGGCTCTGGCCGCGCATATGGCGGTGGCATTGCCGTTGGCGACGGCACTGCGTGCTCGGCAGGCTGCCCCGTAAGTGTCGCAGGTGACCCCGCTGGCGCTGTGGGCCTTGTCATCATGGCTGTGATCCTGTTCAGCTCCTCGCGGAGGTCCCTGAGCTTGTTCGCCCCTCGGAGTATTTCCTGATGTCCTTGTTCAGCGTCTTGTCGTCCCGCAGGGGCGTGGCGAAACTCGGCCGTGCTCAATCCGATGCCGCGGCACGCAGCGCATGCTGCCTCATTGGGGGCTCCCTCGATCTGCCGGTCGACGTGCGATTGGGCCACTCTGTCCCGGCGCACTGCGTGGAATATGTGGCCGCGCTGGAGCCTCGATACCTTGTCGCGGTACTCGGACTCCTCGAGGCAGATCGCGCACTTCGTGAAGTCGTCGTCGTTGATGATGGATGGTGTGGCTGTTGGCCTCGTGCGGCTTTGCCGCTCCGACGTGGTCTCGCCCATCCCGTATCGGCTAGGCAATGCTCCTGGGCCCAACTGCATTGAAGCAGGTTGCCCCGCAGCTACAAACCCGGAGGCAGGTTGCCCTGCGCCGCGGCCCATCATGCGTCGTGCGAGTCGTGCCTGGTTACGCTGTTGTCGTGCATGTTGGGCTGAGAGGTTCGCCTGTTGTGATTCGTGTATTGCTGGTCGCTCACGACGGAGCTCTCCCAGGGACAACGGGATCATCAGCTGAGGACTATGTGCGGCGACATCCTGGTCCATCGATGGCGCCATATACCCGTGGTGCGCTACCTGTCCAGAGACACCTGGCTCGTATCCTGCGCCTTGCGTGATCTGCGACCGGTAGAAGTCATCCGCTGTTGCCCTGGCATCCAGGTTTTCAGGCTGACTTCCAAACCGATCTACCCCAATGGTGTGCGCGACGTAATCAAAGCACATTGCCGAATCCATCTGTGGAGCCGCCGGCCTGTTGGGCGCCGTCGGGTCGCACGTCGGGTGGTTAAAGAACGCAGGTGTGTACGCGTGCCGGTTCGGATGGTCCAGCGACGGATTCGCAACTGGAGCGCATTCCCAGGCTGGGGTCCAGCTGGCATGTGGCAAGTCGACTCCGTCACGCCTCATCTGCTCCATCGCGTCCCGCATCTGGCGGTGCATCCGCTGTTGCGGCGATAGCATGCGTTAAGCCGGCTGAGCCGATTCAGTCATGGGCTGCATGTTACCATGCTGGTCCGCAGCTACTGGGTGCCATTTTGGCAGCTGCCCACTTGGCGGTCCTGCAGCACGTGGAGATGCAAATGGCGATGTAGCCTGCAGGGATTGGTAGAATTGTGGGTCCATCCGCATGCTCTGGAGCCTCGCCTGGAGGCCGTTCAGACTCCCAGCGCTTGGTGTTCCAAACGGTGTTGTGGGCCCGCTCATAGGAGCGAATATCGCAGGCTGCTCCGCAGGAGTTGGCACTTGCTGTGCCTGCGTGAGCCGCGGGTCGTTGGCGAAAAGCCCATCGCTTGGGGCGACGCCGCTGGAGGTGATGCCTGCTGCATCTGCGCTCTGGGCCTGGGTCCAAGATCCATCTGAGCCGTCTGCAGGTATCCCCGCTGGATTCACCTCCTGAATCATGAGCACTGTTGCATGGTGCACTTCAGCTGTGGGTGCAACTGGCGCGGGCGCGCGCAGATTGAACGGCGTCTCTGGGGTGATCCATCCCTTAGCGTGGTCGCGTCTAGGTGATATTCGTAGTAGTAATACGGCACAGACGTAAGCATGTTACCGCGCTGGTCGTGGGTCTACAGCTCGGTCACCCAAGCCTGCCCCACAGTATTGTGCGTGCAGTCGTGTGTTGCCCACGATGCCAATGAGCTGGACGATGAAACGTGCCGGGATGCGACCTTCCACCCCGGAGGTCATGATGATGTCGTTTGCAGATCGCCATGCAGGGATGTTGTCGCGAATTAAGTTCTTGATGTTGATCATTATCAATACCTCGGCGTCTGCACGTGTGCCCGACTGGATGCGCTTGTCGCCTGGTAAGTAAGGGCATCCATGAATCATCTGCCTTCTGGACTTCCCCTTGGGGTTGTCGGGTCCGCGGCGCGATCGTCCGATCTGAAGTATGCTGGGGATGTTCCCACACTGAGTCCCATGTGCGAAGAAACGTGGTGCTCCTTCTACTGTCAGATCGGTCACCGGCGAGTGCAGTGACTCTGGGCAGTGAATGCCAGGACTACTGTGCCCACTACTGGGACGCAAGCAGTGGGTCGGGTAGGTTTCCCCGCTGTGGGTAATCTTCTTCAGCTGGAGTCGGTTCTTCTGCATGCCAGTACTGAAGTCAACCACGTCGCAGATCTTCAACACCACAAATGCCCGGTATGCCCAGTGTCTGTACTTGAGGTGTTGCTCAATTTCGTCGAGAAACTTATCATGCCACCATCTGCAGTGTTGTGGTGGCCAATTGGCGGGCAAATTCCCGAGACGTACCCAGCCGTCGTACTCGTCATACGAGGTTACCACATCCGTGGATCTTCGTGATCTGTTGTCGTTATGGAAAGGCTTGTGCCGGATGGCTGTGGTGAGCCTTTCTGAGCAGTGCCGCTGCTCACGGTGAGGCGGTCGCCGAGTTGACTCGTGCTGCGCCCTGAGGATCCTTGTCAGCTCGTCAGCCTCACCGCTGTGGGTGAGGGCTGGCTCCCGGCGCGGCTTGTCACGAACTCGCTGGCGATCTGCAGCTGATTCGCGTTTGCACGCAGCCGTGCATTCATTGTATCGGCTTGTGCCGTCATCTGCCTTTTCGTCGTATGCAGGGTTCACTGGCGTATGTGGGGGTGCCCAGCAGTTCCCAGTAGCGCCTGTATCCGAAATCCACTTCAGGGGTATTAGCAGGTTGCCCCGCAGACGCAGACGCTGACGCAGCAGGTGGCCCGCAGACGCAGATGCGGACGCAGCAGGTGGCCCCGCGCATCCACGTGAATCCGTCTCGCGAATGTCGTTGTACTGGCAAGCACTTGCCTCAGCCTTCGGAGGTGGTGCGGGTTCGCTCTTGGCAGCCCCTGGCGGAGATGCCGTGGTTGTGGTCTGGGGCGTCTTCTTTTTCCGCCTTCTGCTGTGAGGCGCGATGAGCAGTGGAACCATCCAGTGAAGGTGACCAGCTGGCCCCGCGATGGGTTAAGCTAGGAGTGGCACCGCGTGCTGCAACGCGTTCTTTCGGCATAGGCGCGCTACTGCCTTGGGGGGGCTGCAGCAACGACTGCAACAGCTGGTCCCCTGGAGTGCTGTCTACGAGCAGGTTCCCCCGCAGGCGGCTCCTTCGGTGATCCTGCCAGGGGCCCGTCCACCAGCGGCTCCTCGGATCGCGTCGCTTTGCTTCGCTGGCGGCGCCCGAGGCTTGCGCCCTCTCCTGAACTGGCCCGCTCCTTCGAGCTCGGCAGGCTTGAAGACGGCGATGCACTTTTGAAGCCGTTCTCCTTCGACGAGCGTTTCGGGGGCTCATCCGCGAGATCAGCAGGTTTCCCCGCGTCCGCAAGCTCAGCAGGTTTCCCCGCACTTTCGTGTAAGCAGTCGTCCATTCGAGCTCGCTCCCGTCGATGGACCTTCATGTCGTGGATCTTGCCGCTGCTCTTGCCATCCAGGTCGTATCTTCCGTTGGGCAGCTTGCGTTCCACGGGGGCGTGCATCCGGCCTTCGCGTCGGCTTTGGTGCCATGCCGCATCGCCCCTCTTCAAAAACGGTGTCCTCCGTGACCTGTGTGCCTGTCTCCACGTCGGTGTCCGTGTCGTCGGTCTAGCTGGACTGATACACACATAACGGGATTCTAATGGAGGTCGGGCAAAGGCGAGAGGTAGCGAGCGTTTGTCCGCGGCCGTTTGTGCCCGCGCGGACGGCAATATGTGACTGTGCCTCATCGCGAGGCGCGCAATTTGCCATTGAGACCGAACGCATCTTCGCTTGACATGGCTCGTCGCTCTCGCGACTCTCTCCTGCCCTTGGGATTATCGTTATTTCGGTATAACAAAATTGGATATGAGCTTCGCCTTAGGCGAAGCATCTGGTTGGCCTCTCGACCTCCTTAAAACTTGGTAGAGGAGCTGTCCTGTGGAGGACAGCTATCGCTCTACTCCTCACCGTCCACGGCGCTATCTGATGGACTACCGAAATGGTAGAACATCAGGGTGCAGTGGCTCTGCGCGGAGAAATGTACATGCATGCGCACAATCGCAGGGGCACTTGCAGTGATGCCTCTGCCCGCGCGGAGGTCTCCTACTTGAGTCCTTCCTCTCTGCTCCTGAAGTCCACCCACCTACTCCACTTGGTAATTTCATCGAAGAACGAAGCATGGCAGCGTGCGGTGCGACGCCGTGCCGCCTCCGCCCCCGCGCAAGCTGGCGGCGACGTCACCGCGCAAGCAACGGCAACATACAACCGACTACGACCTATCATTGGATTGGTACTGCTATATTTGGATTTCTATGGGTCGCTATCGGATATGCTGTTGGACATATGCAGCGTGGCGGAAACGACGCACGTGCTGCCGGCCCCAACTGGAACCCTGCTGGTGACGGAACTTTCCACGCATGTGTTCGCGAGGTACATGCCTGGATCAACGTGGCCACGGGCGGTGTGGCCCCCTCCCAACAGGCTGCGGCTCTACAGCGTGGTCTGGGAGGGCTCGCAAGGACCATGGACGTGAGAGCCCCCCGGCAGTGATGTCAGTGGTCGCCTCGCCGATGGCGTCACCTATATCGCGTTCCTCCTCGGCACCAGGTCCAGAAACCTGGGGCAGGAACGCCGACTCAACTGGGGAGCGGCTCTCATTGACTTTCGCGTTCATGCGGGAGAACGAATCGACCGAGCGCTGGTCCGCTTCGAGATGGCGCGCTTCGAAGCCGACGCTGCCGGTTTCAACGTCCCGAACTTCCGGATCCTAACAAGTATACTGTTCAGATCCCTAGGTGTTGGTACATCGCGCGCACAACAGCTACTACAAACATTGAACCACCAAATGTCACGGACCAGCAGCAGTTCGACGCCTTGCTAGAGCGCACGAGGGCTTATGCCCATATTGCTGAGCGAACCCCCGGCAACATTGGCGGTGTATTCAGCCAGGGCCACCGCGCTGATGTCTTTCGTGGCGACACTCATGCAGGGCAACCTGCCAGCAACGTCTGGAATGGCGATCCACAACCAAACGAGGCCACCATTTTATTGGGCCAACAAGGTGGCCAGCCCGCGGGGTCGCAAGACTCCTGGGCTCGATGTCAGGGGCAGTCGGCAACGGCGGCCCCTGCCCAAGCCGCTGCCCTCTTAAGCTCGGCGGGGTGACCCGCTGAGTCCGAATGTGATTCTGGCACCGACACTGACGCCTGATCAGATGAGGGAATTGGTGTAACCTGGACTACCCCGACGCATCTCACTACTGAAGAGCAGCAGGCGCAGTGGATATTCCTAGGATACAGGAAGCACATGCGCCGATGGATACGTTTTATTAGGAAACCAATTCGAAAGGTGCGACGTGCAGTCCGACGGGCGTTCAGGTCAAAGGGTATGGGTGTAGGTGAGGGTAAACAGCGGAGATTGCAATGCAAAGGAATGCTAACATTCTTGGCATTCCTTACGGGACAACAGTCTGAAGAAATCTTCCCGGGGAAAGGTAGAGGCCGTGGGCGCGCCTCAGGAGAGGGGCGGGGCGTCGGGGCAACCCGGAAAATGCCGCTGGTAAAACCATGGAATGTGATATCTGCCATAGTACCCAGCGTTTTTGTCGTGAATGCCCCCGAGGCGATGGGGGAGGCAGGGGTCCGTCGATAGATTTGGCTCACACCGATCTCGACATTCAGTATGTCGGTTGGGCGACTCTTCTCGCCGAGCCGGAAGACAACCCCGCAGCCGCTGTCCACTTCATGTCCGCGAGGTATCTGAGCGCCAGCTTATCGCTCGAGAGGTGCGACGACGAGCTCTTCGAGGGGAACTGCGTTGGCCGCGATGAGATCGACCTTGCAGATTGGCTGGGAAGTCTTATCGCGGGGCAACCTGCGCGCGTGGAGTTCATCGAGGACTACCGCGTGCCCGCAGACTCGGGTCACGAGATGGCGGGGGCACCTGTGCACTCCGATGATGCTGTGTCAGCTGCGGAGGAGGAGCTCGAATTGGCGCTCCGACCGCAGGTGATTGGGAACCCCGCGTGCAGGGAAACCTGCGACGACGATGCTTCGCGGGGCAACCCGCGTGACGCAGAAGACCTTTCTGAGCGCGTTCACTATGGGCTCGGACGCAATGGAGGCTCCAACTTCACTTTCGTAGTACACGACCGGTCTTCGAGCCGCCCAGTCTGGAGACGCGCGTGTCGGACTGATGCTGATGATGATGAAGAATGGGAGGTCGGTAGTCGTCCGTCATGCCGCCATCGGCGGAGTCATTCGCGTGGGCGCTCGCGCGCCCGCTCGAGCGGCGCGTGGCGGCCTCGCCCGCGTGATCAGAGGAATTCGCATAGAAGGGAACGTTCGCGGGGAAGCCCGCATCATGACAACGAAAGCCCAGGCGAACCCGATGGCCCGCGTCAAATCAGACTTGTGGGTGAACGAAACGACGGGCTTACCCGCCAATATATATATATATATATATGCCAGACACAGATATGGATTATTGGCTGGGCAAGGGTTACACCGAGCACCAAATCCGCCACTGGTGGTCATTGAATAATGTGAAGCGGGATGGCCATGGCAAAATCGTCCGCGCCGACAGAAGAGGCGGCGCCAATACCGCGGCTACGTTACAAAGGAAAGACGCAAAAAGAGCCAACCTTGCGGATGGGAAGGAATGCCGAGAAAAGGTCTGTGGATGCGAACATTTTGCAGACCACAGACCGAACTGCCCCATGGGGCGCCCTTCAAGGGGCCCCAACTTCGAGCGGGCCCCGTGGGTCTGGTCCCACGGGGAAGGCCTAGGGTGGATTCAACGTGCAACCCCAGCGAAGAATTTCTGACCAAGGAGGACCACCAGCCGCTAGGCGATCATCAGGCACAACGTGTTGAGCAAGAACGGAAAACAACTCGATGATAATCACCGCTTGAAGCGGTGCAGTCGAGGATGCCGCGAGGCCATGCGTGAAGCGCAAGCGGCCTCTTCTGCGGGGCAACCCGCTTCTTCCTCTGACGAGGGTGCTGGCAAGTCCGAGGCCAACAGAAAGGACGAAGCTTCTGGCCTCGCACCAGCTGTTCATCCCACTGTACCTGTGTCTGGGTCGGAATATTCATGCGAATCCTCCAGCGGTGAAACCGCTGATCCAAACTTTGACATCGCTGCTCCAATAACGGAGGACATGAGCCTGGAAATAAGCACAACAGTGACGTATCAACCTGGAAGTAAGGTTACTGTTAAAACCAAAAAAACATGGCACTCTACAAACCTGCGAGGAAGCCTTCGCCAGACAGATCCTCACCCACGGACGCGGGGACATCTGCTGCGCCCGCTAGTGCGGGGAAACCCGCTGAGGAAGTAGACGAGCCCCCGAAGCCCCCGAAGCGTCCTGTAAGAAGCGCTCTGAAAAAGAAATGGATCTATCTCCATCATCAAGTACACCAAGGTCACCTAGGTCGAAGAAGAGAACCGGCTCGGTAGAGGCCGACCCTGGAGGCGAGAAAGCACGAATATTTGCAGGGAAACCTGCCCGTAGATCATGCCCCAGGGGGCCAGCCGCGGCGGCGGCAGCGGCAGCGTTCCAGGGCAGCAGCGCACCTAAGCCCAAGGAGCCCGTTGCGCTGCGCGGTCCCACTCCTGGCAGGGCCCGCCGGGCAGCTGGCCGGTCACCATCATTGGACGATTCAACATGGCCCCATGCCTCGCAGCCTGATGCGGAACGGACGGCGCTCCAGACTACATCCATGGCACCGGGTGCAGCTCCGAAGGTGAGCAGGTGCCAGTTCTTTGATGTCCGCGAAAAGAATAACAACCCATCTGGAAGTGCAAATTCGTCCGCAACGGCAGCTGCTGCTTCGGCTTCTGCGGGGGCGCCCGCTGCGTCTGCGTCTGCATCTGCGGGACAACCTGCTATTATCCTTGGAGTCAATGAGGGAAGCAAGCGTTGCTGGGAAACGCCGGGCACCCCCCAGAGTATGGTTAACCCAGCGTGCAGGGCCAATGCTGACGACGGTTCGAGCCGATGCAGAATGGTAGGGCGCCCACTTGTATGCAACGCAACGTGCGTGACAGAAAAAGCCATCGAACGCCGGCGTGTCCGCAATCAGTTGCGGCAAGAGCCTGTCCTTAACTACAGCAGTGAGGCTGAATGCCTGTCGAGGACACTCTACCATGCGCACGTGAGTTCGCAGCTACAAAGAAAAGAAAAACCACCGCGCGTGCTCGGAGTGGCTCACCGCAGCCACCCGGCACAAACCATATTACAGATATGATATCTCGTCCCCCTTGCGGAATCTGTTACCTCGCTCGACGTGTTCGACGGTTGGGCATGCCTCAGTGACTTGCCGGAAACTTGGCCATCAAAGACATGCGAATCTTTATTGTGATTCTCACCTGAACGCCGTCGAGAAATGCCTCTGGGGTAGGCATTGCCAAGCACTAGCTGTACTTAAAATGTGTCAGATGGTCGACCACAGTTCTGGTATGCAAAAGAATCGACTCCAGGTGGAATGGCCCGCCCGACTTTTTTCCTGCGGCCCAGCAATGGGCGCAGCAGTCCAGGCATTAGATGCCCAGAATCACTGTGCTCTCGAGTGACAGAGCACACCGCTATTTCATGCACGGGACCAAATGGGCGAGCATCCCGAGTACATGTCATGCCGGTCTGTCATTCCGAAGCCAAGACGATCTTCAGAACAACTCAGGCAGACAGATGAATCATGGATGCCCATTCTTGCCTGGCGATGAGTGTGCCCAGTCAGGCCTGCGGATGGACTGCGGAGTTCTGATCTTAGTAAGCATCGAACTTATCGGCATCGAGCACAACGCATAATAATGTGTGCGCGGCCGAAATGGGCAAGTCTGGGTCAATGATCTGTATGCTGACACTCAGCGGGGCAACCGGCCAAGGTGTCATTTCGTACCGATGGAGTGGTACGAAACTCCATGCGATCCCTCCACGCTGAAGGGATGGTTCATACCAGACACTCCTTGCAACTTGCGTGTACCCACGCTGAACTCACCTTTAGAAGAGGTACATGATGCCTCGATATTCATGCTACAAGAGGTGTACCCAGCGGGGGCACCTGCAGAAGGCTGTGATGGATCCTGGATTCAGGCCCAGTGTGCCGATGTGTCGGGTATCACATCCAGTGTATCGCCAAACGATGGGCTCTTCGCTAATGATCCGTGGCGGAATCAGGCGCAGCAGCTGCCTGTTCCCGCGGGGCAACCCGCCGTTTTTGCGCCGAGGAGCGGGCCCGCAATTCCGTTTGCTACTCCACAGAGTGCTGGTAGTGCAAAGAGTCTACAGGCCAGACTCCAAAGCATGAGGATGGATCCACAGCTCTATCAGGCTTCAAAAGCCGCATCTCCCCTTGCATCTCCACGTGCTGCGGCGCCGCAAACTACGCCGACGTGGCAGCCGGTGATCATGGACCAGCGCGGCAGCATGGCCCGCGACGGAGGCTGCCCAGAGGGCCGACAGTCTGCTGGGACTGCAGCAGTGGATGCACAGACAGATGCAGGAGGCTATTGAGAGCATGGGGCGGGATGAAATCGACCTGCCAAATGCAAATTTGACTCCGCCATGGGAGTGTGTGCCTGACGCAAATCCGTCGCCGAACTATCCGAATCGTTATGGATGCATACCTACGGTCTTCAGCCACCTAACCTGTGATCCGACAGCTGCCAATAGGCCGGTGGCACCGCAAATGGATTCGGCCATGTTCCCTGACTTCTACGCGCAGACGACAGGGGTTCCTCGGGTCGGAAGTCAACCCGAAAACCCGTGCGTCAGGGCGACAGCGGATGACTTTTGCATGTCTCAGCTCGCAAGGGGAGCGGGATATGAGGCTGGTATCTCCGGCCAGGTGCTGCACTGCGGGTACCTGGCGGCCCCTTATGGACCATGACGTGAATCCACGTGGTCCAGAGCTGGTTGTACTTGCGTCGTTGGGAGAGCTGCGTCCGGAAATATTGGCCATGCGTGAGTCGCAGCAAGCACATCTCTCAATGCAACTCGCACGCCAGCTGCGTAATCAGGCGCGGCGGGCACGCCGCATGATGGGCCGCGCAAGGACACCCGCTGCATCTGAATTTGCGGGGCAGCCCGCTATGGGTCTCTCAGCAATGCTTGCTATGGGGCCGATACCTGCGGGGCCACCTGCAACTCCTGCAGTTTCAACTAGCCGCTGCGCAATGGAGAAACTAAATTTAAGCGACAACCGCGTACAAGGCCAGTAGTTACGCCACCGATCATCAGTGATGGTGATTGCACGAAGTGTGCCATATGCCTCGAAGAGTTTGCATACCACGATAAGGTATGGAGGCTCCAGTGCGGCCATCTCTTCCACGCGCTGTCATGGGGCCGTGTTGCGCAGGCACACGTGGACAGACAGCTGGGGGGCGCCCCAGGCGAGGCACCGTGTGCCGTATGCCGAGGCGTAGGTCTGATCACAGCTGTGTTTCATCACGCCCTCGCAGGATAGCACAATGCGGAGGGCCGACGCGAGGAGATACTCAGCGGGGCAAATGAAAGCAGGGACCTTCGTGAAGAACTGAACAGGATCACGGCCATGATGGCTGGCTCCACGGCGCCAGCGGGGACACCTGCTGCTTCTGCGGGGTAACTTGTTGCACCTTCATATATGCGGTGAAGCCCGGCAGCAGCGACGCCAACCGCGGGCGCGCAGATGCCGCTGATTGCCGAATCGGCTGCCATTGCAAAGGCACCTGCTGCATCGACGCCTGCCGGGCTACCTGCAAATGGCGCATGGCTCAGGCGCATGGGAAGATCCAACGCACCATATGGCAGAATGCGGGGGAACCCGCTACGCTCGCGTAGGACTGAGTGCCCAGTCAGCGTAAGTAGTGGCGCCAGCGCCGTTTCCGAGCGTGACAACGCGGAAGACCAGAACGCAGCGCGCGCCGATGAGGACACCTTTTTAAAACGCGCCACCTACGCAAGAGTACCCGTTTCAGTATGATGAAAACCCCTCTGAATGGGTTCTTCAGCATTATCCAATTACAGAGGAGGAGAATCGGGCGCTCATGAACGCATTTACGTCTATGACGAGGGCACCATGGATATTGGACCAAAGGCGCCGCAAGGGTACGCATGGAACAACGTTGTCCACTGTGCTGGGTATATTCGGCGATCGACATGAGTTAGCTCTTACAGCAAGCAGTGTGATCATGATTTATGGAATGTTGACTATATTGCTGGGCATCGGTAGCAACCAAAACTTCATTGGTTTGAAAACTGCGCAGACATTTGAGCGAGTCTCCCGCTCGCATGGTCACGACATTAAGAAGCTGAGCCTAAGCAAACCATGATGCGTGACCGGAGCGTGCCAAGGAGCCGCAGTGTGCAGGGCATCAGAGCATGGCAAGATTGCCTGCGCATAAAAAAGACCTCTGCGGGAAAACCCGCTATCGCGCGGCTGGGCACTTATTCGGCCAACGTGGCCGAGGGATCTGGCGAGAATTTGCCCGCAGTTCTGGGGCTGAGGAGCGTGGCAAACATGCGGGCCATCCTGATCCTTAGCGAGGGGAACGAAAATATGGTCATCTCAAGTGCGGACATGTGCGGGCTCCTCCACGGTAAAGGGCGCTAGGGTGCTTGCTCTGGCAAAGACGCCATCAGGATATCTGGCGATCATGGTTGATGAGTGCGGTGTAGCAACGGAGGACGATGGAGCGACAGCATTCACCATCGCGGCCACTCCTCAATGCGAGGAAACGCCCGTGCCCATCAAGGAGACTGCAGACATGGAGCCGATTTCGGGACAACCTGCTTCAAGCAGCGCGGGGACACCTGCTCCTATGGGCACCCGCGCATATGTGATGTTCCAGGACACCGAGGGCATCAGCTACGCCGTCAATGAGGATACATTTGCATGTGCGATTCAGTCCATGGTGGACAGCACTCTGAAGACTTTGGTGGCGCAGGAACACCTTATATGGTGGCAGACCCACGTCCGCGGATCAGGGCTTCGCTGTGAAAGCCTGCAGGCGAAAATCTATCAGGCCATTTACAAAGAGGGCAGCAAGTGGACGTCGCCCAACAGCAATGCGGTGCTGCCTGCTACCGCGGGGCAACCCGCTGCGTCGAGTCACACTGCCGAGAAGTGAGATATTTACACCTCGAGCAATGATTCCGTGGCCCATGGCACGGGCATTTGGACGCCCCCATCGCTTGAAAATGAATGACGGGGGCAGGCGCGTGCCACGGCCGCTCGCGCTTGCCCGGGCAGGCCGACAACTGAGGTGCTGTTTACAGACGCGGGGGCACCTGCGTAGTTTCCCCCGGCGCCGGCTGTGCGCGCCAAGGACAGCGGCGGACCCAGCTGTGCGGCCGCCGCTGAAAAATATCACGTCTCATCAATGCCACTCTCGAACTTTCGCCATTGAAGATATGCGAACAGACGAGGTTATACCTCTACGGGTACACAGAACTTATGTGGTCTACTTTCGGGAGACTATCAACTGCTATGGGTGGCGACGCCCGCTGACTGGTATGAACGATTGCCTGGAAAGCGGGCGGCGCCGCATTATCGGCGTATCCAAAATTTTACGATCGAAGCTCGGGCCTTGCGTATGTCAGCTGTGCTATGGGGCCTCCAGGTTACTTCTGGAGACTGGAACCCATGCTTGATACTATTGAAAACTTAGGCCTGCAAACCATGCGACTGCGATGTTGCCACTTTTGTCTGAAGTTCGATCGTTCGGCTCGGCGAGCGTTTCGGACTGGCAGGTGGCAACCACATGCACGCGTATTCCAGCCAACCTGTGGACATGCGCGCGCCAGATTGCGGGGGGACCTGCTAATTATCCCAGTGCGACCCTACCTAGGAGTTGGAACCCCTAGGAAAGCAGCATTAGTAGTAACAGTAACGCTAAGCTAAAGCCTACCAGGCTTGGCCACGATTACACCTTGACCACGAACCCACCTGCGGTGGCCGTCACTCCCACCCGCAAGCCACCCCAC
This sequence comes from Prorocentrum cordatum, assembly GCA_963575745.1. Classification (NCBI taxonomy): domain Eukaryota; class Dinophyceae; order Prorocentrales; family Prorocentraceae; genus Prorocentrum; species Prorocentrum cordatum. The sequence goes on from CAUYUJ010021177.1 coordinate 32,829, forward strand.
CATAAAGATCATCTCTCCCCTCGTTATAACCACATCGAATACAACGTCGACGACGACGACGACGACGGCGACGACTGATGTGCGATCCAGTTGGCACGCGAGTGCTCTAACGGGCGGGAAGAGTCGGGCAAGCGGACACCAACGGACGGGACGGGTCGGGTCCGGCGGGAGGAGCCTACTTTTGGGGACCCATGATGTGCTATGCCATGCTATAGTCCGGTGGCGGGATAGGCCTGGGATAGGAAGGAGTAAAAGACAACGCGCACATAGGAGTCCCCCACCTTTTGTCGAACCCATGCCGAGCTATGCCATGCCATAGCACGGTGGCGGGAAAGGCATGGGGCAAGTAGAGGTAAAAGGCAACGCGCGCATAGGGGTCCCCACTTGGTGGGAACCCATGCGGTGCTATGCCATGCTATAGCGCGGTAGCGGGATAGCGTCCCTGGTTGGTAGCCCGAATCCAGTCGTAGAAGAAACCCCGAAATACAACCCAATGCATAACGAACAGTGCGACTGGATAGGCACAGTGTGGCAAGTTCAGTCGGGACACTCAGAACAAACTGGATGGTTAAGACACGCTTCAGTACAGAGTCTGGGGCCCTTTTTTGGTTGCCATAGTTCACAGGCCACGCGAATACATACCCGCGCAGAGAAGGTCCCAGCATGCGCAGATCGCGACCCTGACACTTACGATCAGGGATAGTCAACCCCGCTTGCTAGGGATAAATCTGTCCTGCAATACCCTAACACGTAACATGACTCGTGAAAGTACAACCACGAACACGAAGGCGAGGCATAGAAGCAGCACCTCCTCTGCGACACACGCAAGCGGAGCTGCGTGGCAGGAAAAACCAAGTGGAATCATTGAAACAGCCCTGACTGCTCATCCGCTGGACGGATCAGGCCTGCGGGTCGCCAGTGTCCGCCTCTTCAAAGAGAGGATCCACGGCTACTTCCAACTCATAGAGGTGATTCAAGACATGGTCCAATGCAATGTCCAACGTAAGGTCCAGAGCATAGTCCAATCCATCAGGTGGCTCGATGCCCATGATAGCGGCGGTGTGGGCCCACCTGTTACGCGGAACCAGGCAATGCCCATTCTGGTCCCGCGCAACGCCGCCACGATAGTCGGCGCCCGCGGCAGGATCATCGTACAGAAACCCATCCGCTGGAACCCACGAGTTCAGGAGTGGGCTCCTGAAGCTCATGTACAGCGACTCCCACAGAGGGCTGAACCAGCGAAAGATGTAACCATTTGGGAGACTAGAATTGCCCCCATGAGATCGGCAATGCCTGCAAAGTATACCATCACAAAGCACGCGCTGAAGAGGGATATAGTGATCCTCGACCCATTCGCAGTCGGTGACCGAGCCAATGGCTCCATGCCAGACCTGCGTCATGATCAGGTGCATGCCCATGGCATAGAATATGCGACCCGGGGGGCTCTGCCGCCGGTACCAGGTGATGAACGCGATGAGCATAGCGGACGAGTCAACGTTCGCCATGGGAACCCAGCGCGGCATGGGATTCGCGGGCTGGGACATTCGCAGTCAGTTAGAACGATCCTGGGAACGCTCTATTGAACGAGAATCTCTGCCCACCTGGGACACCCGAACTCTCGATCCGAAAAGGCTGCATCGGCGAATACCTCTTTTTGAGGACCCAGGGCACAGTGGCACAGTGGCATGCTGTGCTATGCCATGCTGTAGCACAGTGGCGGGATAGGCCTAGGGCAAGTAATAAAAGGCAACGCGCACATAGGGGTCCCCACTTTTTGGGGACCCATGCTCTGCTATGCCATGCTCTAGCACAGTGGCGGGATAGGCATAGGGCAAATGGTAAAAGGCAACGCGCACATAGGGGTCCCCACTTGTTGAGGGCACATGCTGTGCTATGCCATGCTATAGCACAGTGGCGGGATAAGCCTAGGGCAAATACAAAAACCAACGCGCACGTAGAGGTCCCCACATTTTGGGGACCCGTGCTGCGCTATGCCATGCTATAGCACAGTGGCGGGATAGGCCTAAGGCAATAAGAGTAAAAGGCAACGCGCACATTGGGGTCCCCACTTTTTGGGGACCCATGCTGTGCCATGCCATGCTATAGTACAGTGGCGGGATAGGCATAGGGCAAGTAAAAATAAAAGGCAACGCGCACATAGGGGTCCCCACTTTTTGGGGACCCATGCTATGCGCCCAGGGCTAGTAGGAGTAAAAGGCAACGCGCACATGAGGGTCCCCACTTTTTGGGGACCCTTGCTGTGCTATGCCATGCCGTAGCAAAGTGGCGGGATAGGCCTAGAGCAAGTAGTAGTAAAAGACAACGCGCACATAGGGGTCCGCACTTTTTGGGGACCCATGCTGTGCTCTGCCATGCTATAGCACAGTGGCGGGACAGGCCTAGGGCACGTAACAGTAAACCCACAACACATACGGGTCCCCACTTTTTGGAGACCCATGCTGTGTTATGCCATGCTATAGCACAGTGGCGGGATAGGCCCAGGGCAAGTAACAGTAAAACCAACGCGCACAAAGGGGTCCCCACTTGTTGGGGGCCCATGCTGTGCTGTGCCATGCTATAGCACGGTGGTGGGAATGACATAGGGCAAGTAACAATACAAGACGACGCGCACATTGGGGTCCCCACTTTTGGGGGACCCATGCTGTGCTATGCCATGCTATGGCACAATGGCGGGATGGGCCCAGGGCAATAATAGTAAAGGACGACGCGCACATAGGGATCCTGACTTTTTTTGGGACCCATGCTATGGTATGCCATGCCATAGCACAGTGGCGGGAGAGGCCTAGGGCAAATAACAGTAAAATGATGTGATGCTCGTTAGCACGCACAGTATTATTGCACAGCAGCCTAGGAGTCCCAGACACACGTGCATATCCCCAAACAGGCCGCCATGCGGCGAGAGGGAGCCGCAAAGCACGGGAGGCATAGTGCGCACTGACGAATGCGCAAGTGCAAACACTGCTGGGGAAAACAGAACCATAGAAAACAAGATGTCAAGACAAATGGATGGTAGCACGACAACTGGTTGAACGACACATTTTCTCTCACACGTGCAAAAGGAAGTTGCGCCAGTATGCGTCTTAAATGAACGCGGACAGATCAGACGAGCCCCGACTCGCAGCCAGCTCCTCGAACATGGCGGCGCGCTGTTCCTCGTCCACCTCGCCGCAATCGGAATAGACATCAGAAGAACCGGCCTCAGAGTCGGACTCCGTGTCCATCTCCCACAGTCGAGGGCCGTGCTCGTCGTCGGACTTGCTCTGAGCCGTCCGGTTAGTCTGCTCCTCGGGATCATCGCGCTTCATGCTGACAGGCAGCCAATCGGTGCGACGGATACAGCCAAAGTGATAGATGTTCTCGGCGCACTTGAAGCGGCTCGTGCCCACGTGCCCGTAGCCCCGTTCAGGTGGGTAGGCGTGGTCGAAATAGAGCGCGCCGACGATGTGGGTGGCCCCCTGCGCTCTGCGAGTTGTAGTCGCATATCCATAAGTGCACGCAAGAAGTCGTCACCGCCGTCGGTGATAGGGTGCACGAGTAGACGCTGCCCAGTGCCCAGCAGCACCACGGTGAAGGTCGTCCTGTCGTCATTCAGCACCGTCTCGATAGAGCCACTGGCACCGTTGACGAAGCCCCGCTCCTTGTCGAGGTTCCTCGTGAGCCGCACGACGACACCACGAGCGATGAATAGCACGTCCTTGCCAGAGGCAACCTGTGCAGGCATCCCAGTTGCGATCGTACGGAGGGGGTCCAAGCTTCGCGTCGCATTGCCGATGCGCCAGCGACCTCGGCGATGCATCGGGGATGCATTGGCACAGCAGCGCGAAGCTCAGAACCCCTGCGCCACGCCCGCATCTGGGAAACCCGACACCTTCGGGTCGCCATAGTAACGAGAAGCGTGCTCGGGCTTATTCAAGCTGTTCGCCGAGAGGCACGCCGCGTTGACCGCCTCGGCGCCCTTGTTGGTGACAGTCAGCCACGTAAAGGTCTCACCCATGTCATCGCAATAGCCTTGCCCTTGGCGACGGCCTTCTCCAGAGTAGTGCGGTCCCAGGTGCGGCCAGCGAAGAAGGCCCGGATGACGCTCTTCGGAGGCTGCTTGACGCGCACCTGCCGCAAGAAGCCCAGAAGACGGTCATCGTTGGTCCGATGTATGGTGTGCAGGGTGATGGTAGTCATGATAGTGATGAAGGTGCGCATCGCCACGGAGCTGCCCAGGGGATTCAGCTGCTGGAAATCTGCAGCGAACAAGACAGTCGGCCGCTGCGGCAGCTCCTTGAAGCCGTTATGCAGGCGCACGGCAACAGCATCCTCGATCTGCACGGCCTCGCCGATGATAAAGAGATCATAGCTGCGGAGCCGCGTGGGAGGGGCGTAGTCCACCACCGTGTCCGCACTGCGGTAGATGTGCCAGGCAGAGTGTATGGTCTCCACGTTGATGTTCTCGTGCTGCACCTTCGTCTTATAGGTATGCACCAGGGTGCCCGTGGGCCCCAGAACAAGCACGCGCAGACCCGCATCAGCAGCCCTGCGAGCCGCCTCGCATAGAACCTGGGTCTTGCCACTGCCTGGCTCCCCCTGCACGTAATAGAATTGCTCGTGGGCAACGTTGGCGTCGGCCCTGGACAGCAGACCGTCCACCACGCGCAGCACCTCCTGCTGGTCGGCAGACCAAGTGAGCACGGGACGCCGGTGCCCGAAGACGCGATTCCACTCTTCCCTGTATTTGTTACAGAAGTGGAACACCCCAACGTTGGACTCTTCCCACTGCTGGCGCAAGGCATGTGGATGTGGTATCGCAAAAGGATTCTCCCTGCAATACTCCATGTAGTTATAGAAGCAGTGCACGGCGAAGAGCCGAGCACGGAAAGACCTGGCGCGACCGGGAGGAACGCGTATGGCAAGATCTACCTGCACAACGTTCGCGAGGTAGTTGGGCGCCGAGTCCGCGTCCTCGAAAGGCTTGCCGCACGCGCCAACGGTGGCATCTGGGAAGCGTAGCGGGTGGCGCTGGAAGCGCGCGTTCTCGGCACCCTCGATCACATGGCTGGGCCAATAGTGAAAGAGCTCCCACGTGTAGGACGCATGGTCGTTGGTGATGGACTCGACAGGCAAAGCGGACAACCACGGGATGTCCTTAGCATTCGAAGCAAAGCCCACCCACCGGGACGAGTCCATAACCTCCTGCAGGCGAGCAGCATAGGCCACGTCGCTCTCCCCCACCGCGCGAGGCAGCTGCTGCGCCAACCGCCGTCGATGCGAGTCCACCCGTCCCGGCGGAGTGCCCGTCGTCCACGCGAGGTGACGCAGGTACTGCAGCGCCCGCAAATAGTACGCGGTGAAGGCAATGACCTCTGTCTCCGACGGCGGCAGACAGGTCGCAGAGTCCAGGTGCGGGAACATCATGGTGCAGAACTGCCCGATGAAGTTGTCCTGCATCTCGAAGGCATAGCGGACGCCGACGGCGACAAGGCAATCCTGCCCGCGGCCTCTGCGCTTGGTCACAGTCTTGGCGTCCTTCCACGCATAGGTGCGGATGTAGCTCAGGAAGCTGCCGTGGAAGTCGAGCTCCCCAGAGACAACCAGACGTGCGACATAGTGCTCATACAGCCGCTTGGTGTCGTTGTCGCCCTGGTCCCGCCTCCCCGGTATGATAGCGTACGCGTTGACCACGGCAAAAGTCCGATAGATGTGCGCAGCGCCCGCGAGGTCGAGAAACCTCGGGAAGGCCAGGGGCCAGCTTGCACAGCATGCGATAGGTTGTGCGCCACGCCGAATGGTCATCCCCGCCGCTGCGCGCGGCATCGGGCTGAAAATCCATAGATTGATTGCCCTTGACCACGTAGCCGTTGATATAGTTCAGGAAACCCTCGCCGTGCTGCACGTCCACGGACCCGCGGAAGACCTCCTCCAGGAAGCGAACGAACGGCGAGATGTCCCCCGTACCAGTGCGGCCAGATAGAACCTGCCGATGGATCACCCAGGCCGCAATGTGGATGTGCTGCGTCTTGCGTCCCTGAAATTCGAGGCGGATGACATAGTCGCGGACCTCGCTGAAGAATTCGTTGGGACGTAGAATCTGCTTCATGGCATCGTACAGCAGCTCATAGATGTGCTCGGACAACATGCCCTGGCACGCAGACAGACGATTCGCGGCCTTCCAGTCCGCGAATAGAGGCTGGTGTAGTAGAACCTTCCATTCAGCCGGAGCGATGGTGATGAACAGGTTGGCAAAGCCCCGACTATAGCGAAGCGTGTGCTGCCGCACGACGTCGCGCAGAAGGTCCTGCTCGTGGCGCCAATAGCTCTCAGACGTAGAGCTGTTGTCCGCGACGACATCGGGAGTGATGCCCCGGTGCTCCGCGACAGCCAGGCTCGCCGAGATCTTCTGCGCGGTGGCCATGTCGTATAGCAGGAAGGCCAGATCAGGCACAGCCTCCGCGTCGCCGTAGGTGCGGCACCGAGAATGCACCTTGCGCAGGAACGCCTTCTTCATAGACGGGAGCTGAGAGCTCTTCATCAGCTTGCGGTCCCCGGCCCAGCCCCGCACGTCGCTGTCGGAATAAACCTCCCAGGGATAGAGCACGGGGAAGAGCGCAACCTCGATGTCCCGGCTCTGCAGGAGCAGCCGGTACGTCGCGATGAACATCTCCCGCTCATCCTCCGGGTAGGACAGCATGCGCTTCTGCTGCATCGCGTGCCGACGATAGGTGCGATTGTGCACCATGAGCCAGTCGTAGGCAGCCCGCGCCCTGGGAGTCATGGCCCCACGTCTCCAGGTCCTCGCGCTTGTAGTTGACGCGGCACACCTGGGTCTTCTTCCAGTTGTAGGTGGGGCCCCTGGCCACGGAGCCGCGCTCCTTCTGCTCGGTGACGACGAGCAGGTAGGGCGTGATAGAGGCAGCCTCTTCCTTCGTGGTGTCCAGGAGGCTGACTATCCCCTCAGCGCCATGCTCGCGAACGTACCGCTCATAGTCAGCAAACTCCCGCACCAAGACCGACAATTCCTCCACGTCCATGGCATCTACAGGGCCGTGGCGCATGGCGTCGCGCATGGACGCCAGACGGGTGCTGAAGTCATAGGCAGTAACGAACCGCTGCGCTGCCGGAAGATAGACGGGCCAGTGCTTCCGCTGCGGCACGACATACAGCTGCTCGGTCTTGACGCCCGCCTCGATCTCCGAGGGCAGCGGCCACAGGAGCGCCTCCAACGGCAAGGAGCACTGCGAAAACTGTCCGCGATGATCACAAGATCGGCATCGAGGAAGATGGCGAACGCAATCGCCGCGGACAGTGTTGCCATAGACATACTTCGACTGCGACTGCTGACCTTTGAGAACCTGCCAACGATAGCCGCACAGCTCGCAAGCGACCCAGTTCTCGTAGCGGATGAAGAAGCGATAGTGCTGAAGCTCCACGGCACCTCGTGCCCCAGACGGAAGCGCAGTGCGGCGCGGCAGTGTGCCATGGCAGACAGCCGTGAACTCCAAGCGACGCTCCGCCTCCCAGCAACGGATAGTGGCTGCCCTGTGGAGCGCCTCCTGCAGCATCCAGACCGGCACCGCCTCGCCGTGAACGGACTTGATGATAGCCTGCAGGGCGGTGTCCTCGTCAGTCTTAGCACCCGCGCGGCGAGCCCGATAGGTGCGAGCGCAGTCGACGTACTTGTCCTGAGGCTGCGCAATAACAAACGAATAGGCCCAGACGGACCAGCCAGGACAAAACATCCTACTGGGAGTGCGAGATAGAGTCGAGCCCTACAAAAACGTGCGTGGTAACAATGCAAGACCCTTGGAAGCCGACTGAATAGATCCCAGAAGAAAGAATCGAACCCATGGCACACTGGACAGATCAGAGATCGGCCAAATCCAACATGCACATAGCAACATGCCGACAAGCACGAAATAATGATAGAAAACCCTGCGGGCCCCCCAGTGGTGAACATCGGATTTGAAGCGCCCCCTCCCCCGTCCTGCCACACTCGCCGCACAGGGCAGCCGCCGCGATCGGGCGCATAGTGCTCAGACATCCAGCGTCCCAGCACCGCAAGAGAGACGCCCCGTTCATAGTGCTCCTGCACGGCCTGCCGCCGCGCCGCAGGCTCCGCATGGCCCTGGACTAGTCCCTGCACCACGGCCACCTGGTCAGCGCCCGACAGGAACTCATAGGACAGAACACCGTGGCGAATCATGATGCGCCGGAGTATGGAAAAGTGGGCAGCGGTTAGCTTCTTCTGGAGCCGAATCTCCAACTCGCCAGCAATGTGATGCCGACCTTTAGTAGGATGCAGCGTCATGAGCTCCTTGATAATGTCCACGTGCTGCCGCAGGTCCCCGATGAAGTCGCAAAAGTGCCGCCGCTCAGGCTGCTGTCGCATAGACACGCCCACCTCCCGACGGCCCTCCGCAATCTCAATCATGATGCGCTTAATGACCAGCTGGTGCGCGGGCGATAGCTTCACCCCGAGCTTCTCCGCCAGCTTGCGGGCAATGAGCTTGTACCCCAAATCGGGGTGCAGAGCGACGAGCTCCTTGATAGCGTCCACGTGCTCCCGCACATCCCCGGAGAAATCCTCGAGGTCCGTCTGCTCTGGCATCGCCACATCCTCAGCCACAAGCTCGATGCCGATCTCGGCCATGACACGAAGGATTCTCCGCTTCTGGGCATCAGATAGCTCCACCTGAAGCTTCTGCTCAAGCTCGCGGGCGATGCCCTCATAATCCATGGTGGGGTGACGCATCATGAGCTCCTTGATGGTGGCCACGTGGTCGCGCACGTCCACAGCGAAGGCCCCATGCTCCTCGCCCTCCCGCTGCGCGCCGGCTACTGCACGGCCCTCCGAGATCCCCGCCGCGATGCGCCTGATGACACTGAGGTGGGCCTGCGATAGCTTCACGCGGAGATGCCGCTGGAGCTCATGGGCAATGCCCTTGTAGCCCATGCCAGGATGAACCACCACGAGTGCTCTGATAGCGTCAACGTGGTCCCGCATGTCCCCGTTGAACTCCTCCCACTCTGGCACGTCCGCCGCCGCGCGGCCCTCGGAGAGGTCGGTCATAATGCGCTTAATGACCAGCTGGTGCGCGGGCGATAGCTTCACCCCGAGCTTCTCCGCCAGCTCGCGGCCAATGGCCCTGTACCCCAATTCGGGGTGCGAGGCCGCGAGCTCCTTGATAGCGTCCACGTGCTCCCGCACATCCCCGGAGAAATCCTCGAGGTCCGTCTGCTCTGGCATCGCCGCATCCTCAGCCACAAGCTCGATGCCGATCTCGGCCATGGCACGAAGGATTCCCCGCTTCTGGGCATCAGATAGCTCCACCTGAAGCTTCTGCTCAAGCTCGCGGGCGATGCCCTCATAATCCATGGTGGGGTGACGCATCATGAGCTCCTTGATGGTGGCCACGTGGTCGCGCGCGTCCACAGCGAAGGCCCCATGCTCCTCGCCCTCCCGCTGCGCGCCCGCTACTGCACGGCCCTCCGAGATCCCCGCCACGATGCGCCTGATGACACTGAGGTGGGCCTGCGATAGCTTCACGCGGAGATGCCGCTGGAGCTCATGGGCAATGACCTTGTAGCCCATGCCAGGATGAACCACCACGAGTGCTCTGATAGCGTCAACGTGGTCCCGCATGTCCCCGTTGAACTCCTCCCACTCTGGCACGTCCGCCGCCGCGCGGCCCTCGGAGAGGTCGGTCATAATGCGTGTGAGGACCTGCAAGTGGGCGCCAGATAGCTTCACCCTGAGCTTCTCAGCCAGCTTGCGGCCAATGGCCCAGTACCCCAACTCCGGATGCGAGGCCACGAGCTCCTTGATAGTCCACGTGCTCCCGCACGTCCCCAGAGAAGAACTCAGAAGCCTGGCGCTCCGCGCCAGGAGCAGCGGTCTCGGCCTTCTGCAGCCGCAGCACCGCTTGGTAGTCAGAGTCCTCCAGCCTCACGCCCAGGAGCTCGCCAAGCCGGGCGCCGACGCGCTTATAGCCCCACTCCGGAAACTCCTCCATGATGTCCCAGACCAGGTCCGCGTGATCGCGCACGTCGCCCACGCGCGGGAGCGCCGCCGCGGGGCGCTTGCGACCAGACATGGCGAAGCTGCTGGGGAGGCAACGCTCCACCTGGCAGCTGGCGCGAGGGCACGGGCGCGCGGCCAGCTTGGATGCTCACTTGCGGCAGATGAAATATGTTAGAAGGAATGTCAAGCACGCTCTGTCTGGATTCTAAGAGAATAGCACAGAGAGATGACCGTCCACTGTGTGTGACGTGCAGCTGTGCTGCAATAACATAACGCATTGAATGCGGACCCCAACTTTTTTTTTTCTGGGGGATGGCCAAGTATTCCAATCGCACACATGCTAAAGAAAAGTCCCCAACTTTAAAGGAAAGGCTGCTGATGTGATGCAACAGCACAGAAACCAGAGATGAATCATCCCCACGTCTTGATCGTGAGTGAACAATAACACAGAACGTAGAGATGCGCCGCGGACGCTTAACAACAAAAGACGACGCGCACATGGGGATCCCCACTTTTTGGGGACCCATGCAATGCAAGAGCACAGCGGCGGGATAGACATAGGGCAAGTAACAATAAAAGACGACGCGCACATGGGGCCCCCACGTTTTGGGGACCCATGCTGTGCTATGCAATGCAGAACACTGGCGGGATAGGCCCAGGGCAAATAACCATAAAAGACGACGCGCACATAGGGGTCCCCACTTTTTTGGGGACCCATGCTGTGCTATGCCATGCTATAGCACAGTGGCGGGATAGGCCTAGGGCCAAGTAGAAGTAAACGAACGCGCACGTAGGGGTCCCGACTTTTTGGGGACCCATGAATAAATATGCCATGCTATAGCACAGTGGCGGGATAGGCCCAGGGCAAGTAACAGGAAAGAGCGCGCACATAGAGGTCCCCACTTTTTGGGGACCCATGCTGAGCTATGCCAGCTGTAGCAAAGTCGCGGGATAGGCCTGAGACACGTAACAATAAAAGACGGCGCGCACATACGGGTCCCCACTTTTTGGATACCCATACCTTGCTATGCCATGCTATAGCATAGTGGCGGGATAGGCCGAAGGCAAGTAAAGGACGACGTGCACATAGGGGTCTCCACTTTTTGGGGACCCATCGTGTGCTATGCCATAGCACAGCGTCGGGATAGGCATAGGGCAAGTGACAATAAAAGACGCGGCGCACATAGGGGCCCCCACTGTTCGGGACCCATACCGCGCTATGACATGGTATAGCACAGTGGCGGGAAAGGCATAGGGCAGGAAAACAATAAAAGACCACGCGCACATGAAGGTCCCCACTTTTTGGGGACCGATGCTGTGCTATGCCACGCTGTAGCACAGTTGCAGGATGGACCCAGGGCAAGTAACAGTACAACAAGTAACAGTACAAGACGACGCGCACGTAGGGGTCCCCACTCTTTGGGGGCCCATACCGTGCTATGCCATGCTATAGCACAGTGGCGGGATAGGCCTAGGGCCAAGTAAAAGTAAACGAACGCGCACATAGGGGTCCCGACTTTTTGGGGACCCATGAATAAATATGCCATGCTATAACACAGTGGCGGGATAGGCCCAGGGCAAGTAACAGAAACGCGCACATAGAGGTCCCCACTTTTTGGGGGCCCATGCTGTGCTATGCCATGCTATAGCACAGTGGCGGGATAGGCCGAGGGCAAGTAGGTGGAAATGCCCCGCACATAGGGGTCTACACTTTTTGGGGACCCATGATGTGCTATGCCATACTATAGCACAGTGGCGGGATATGCCGCAGGGAAGCAACATGATGAAAATAGACCACACTAAGGCCAGCGAAAGTGCCACCACTGTTGAGGACAAAGACGGGAGCATAGCAGAGAGACCAAGTGAGGCAAATGTCTGCAATCGCGGAGAGCAAAAATCAATAATAGACACAGAGCATACAACAATAGAACGTGAGAGAGTGCCACATCAAATATGCAAAGGATGCTCTATAGAACCAACTGCAGACGCATGGGCATAGAGATGTGCAGACAGGAGACACACCTGACCAGACATGATAGCCTTGCGCAGCAAGTGCGCAGACTGCCCGCACGCTCACGCGCAAACCCGGCAGCGCGACTTCGCCGATGATAGTCGCGCCTCTGCGACTTACGCGCAGAGAGGCCGGTCCAAAATATGAAAGTCCGCGCCCAGGACACGCGGGCACAAGGGCATAGCTGCAAAAATAGCGACACAATCATAGCATGCATAGGCCACTCACTGTCCCCGAACCAAATGGGGACCCTGCTGAACAGCCTCGTGAGTAGCATTGAGGGCTGCCTGCGAGATAGTGCCGTGAAGCCGCTCGCAAATGTTCCTCAGCGTGTCCCTCTGGTCAGCGTCGGGCCTCGCAATAGCCCCCCCGTCAACGTGATCTTCGCTGTAGTGGTGCGTCCGGACGTGGGACGCGAACTCGAAGATGCTGTCGAACCGAGCAGCGGGGACCACGGCGTGCAAATGCTTGACCTGATAGTCCTCGTCGACCTCGGTGAGGACACGAGCCTGTAGCAGAGGCATCCTGAAGCCGTGCATGGAAGGGATGTGATAGGCGACGTGAGACATGTCCCTAGGATGAACAAAACAGAGCTCGTTCATCCACGCGCGCTCGATGCTGCAGTCCGACGGGATGATGGCATAGGTGTCCGGAGAGATCGCGGGGACACGCACGTATAGATCGGATGCCCGATCCTGGTGAATATCTTCGCTGTACGCGAGCACCTCCACATCCTGCCCAGACCGGAATACCGCATAGTGCAGATGCAGCGTTGAGTAGATAGACATGTACCCAAGATGATGATATCCACGAGCGCCAGAATAGCTCGTCAAGAGATCGTGCGGCGTCCCATAGCACTGGTAAGCGTCCATGACATCATGGTGGTGGGTACTCACATACATGATAGTACCCCGCCCATGCCAGGCCTCTGTAGGCACTTCGATAGGCTCGTGCCGATCGGCGACCCTTGTCAGGAGAGTGTAAAAATAGGCCAGCCAGGCCGTGGGCTGCGGCAAGAACAGCGTGATCGTGTGGTAGCCGGCCATCCTTTGACTTCCGAAAGAATTGGAAGGACGACGATCGGTTATGACCGCGCGATAGATCCTGCTGAACCAAAAATGGCTGAACGAACATCATAGATTTGACCGCTCCCTCTGCTAGAACATGTGCACACGACAGCATTGAAACAGAAGAACATATAATGACAAATGATGAGGCGGAGATGAGGAGGGAGGTAGACAGACAGACAATCGAGACACACCCGAGAAGACTGTGGGGACCCATGCTGTGCTATGCTATCCTATAGCACAGTGGCGGGATAGGCCTAGGATTAGTAAAGGCAACGCACACATAGGGGCCCCCACTTTGTGGGGACCAAGCTTTGCTATGCCATGCTATAGCACAGAAGATAGGCCGAGGGCAAATATGTGGAAAAGACGACCCGCACATAGGGGTCTACACTTTTTGGGGACCCATGATGTGCTATGCCATGCTATAGCAAAATGGCGGGACAGGCCAAGGGCAAGTATCAGTAAAAGGCGTGACACATAGGGGTCCCCACTTTTTGGGGACCCATGCGGCGCTATGCCATGCTATGCCGCAGTGGCGTGATAGACCTCGGGCAAGTAACAGCGAAAGACAACGCGCACATGGGTGCCCCCTACGTTTTGGAAACGCATGCTGTGCTATGCCATGCTGTAGAACAGTGGCGGGATAGGCATAGGGCAGGTCACAGTAAAGGGCAACACGTACATAGGGGTCCCCACTTTTTTTGGGACCCATGCTGAGCTATGCCATGCTGTAGCACAGTGGCGGGATAGGCATAGGGGAAATAGTAGAAGGCAACGCGCGCGCAGGGGTCATGCCATGCTGTAGCACAGTGGCGGGACAAGCCTAGGGCAAGTACGATTTAAAAGCGAAGCGCACGTAGAGGTCCCCACATTTTGGGGACCCATGCTGTGCTATGCCATGCCATAACACAGTGGCGGGATAGGCCTAAGGCAATAGGAGTAAAGGCAACGCGCACATTGGGGTCCCCACTTTTTGGGGACCCATGCTGTGCCATGCCAAGCTAGAGCACAGTGGCGGGATAGGCATAGGGCAAGAAAAAGTAAATGGCAACGCGCACATAGGGGTCCCCACTTTTTGGGAACCCGCGCTGTGCGCCCAGGGCAATAGGGATATAAGAAAACGCGCACATGAGGGTCCCCACTTTTTGGGGACCCATGCGCTGCCATGACATGCTGTAGCATAGTGGCGGGATAGGCCTAGGGCAAGTGTACAAGGCAACGCGCACATGGGGGTCCGCACTTTTTGGGGGCCCATGCTGTGCTATGCCATGCAATAGCACAGTGGCGGGATAGGCATAGGGCAAGCACAAGTAAAAGGCAACACGTCGGGCGCCGCGGCCTTCCCAGAGCGTTCCCGACCGCTCTGAGGGCGTCCCCTGCACGCGATGACCTGGGGTCGTTTTTTTGGAAGATTCTGAAAGATTTGACAACTCGTTTTGAGAACCCCGAGTTTTCTAACGTGGAGTGGGTTGCGCCGCGGCTGCCTGTCAAATCCTCAGGCCCGCAGCTATGCAACATTACTATCAAAAGACGTGGAAAAACTGACGTCGTATAAACCCCAACACCGGCCACGACCACCACGGCTCCGGAACGGATTTCGCCTCGTCCTGGCCGGCGCCGTCGGAACGGCTTTGGCGCCCCGCCCCGCTCCTGGCGTGGGCTAATAAAACCGACATATCATCTGAAGCAGTCGCGCCGTCTTCCGATTGGCGCTTTAGCTCAGAGTGGACCTTCCGCTAGACTTCGCTCGGACGCCGTCCAGCGGAGGTGCTGGTCGAGAAGACCACATGAAGAAATGACGTAGCAAACAACCTCAAGGACAGACAGCGTCGGTCTCACAGTCGAAAGTGGAGTCCGCAGGGTTGAAGAGCAAGAGAGACCATTGCTGGCAAGTGTTGGTGTAAATGGGAAGTAGGAAAAAGGGATGTAGGAAAGGTGGTCTGATCAGGACACGATCCTTTTACCTGCGCAAATAGCGCAGACTTCGCCGTGGCTTGTCTGTGGGCAAATAGGGCGCCGGTGCCTTGAGCCAGAAACGGCAGCGGATGCGCTCGCTATGAGCTCGCCTTATCCCCCGCCTGTACAAATACCTGCCCTTATAGTCGGGAGGGGGGGAAGACGAAGCGTAACGCTGCCCCGTTGCTCTGTCGCACGGGGCGCCCAGTGCTGAGCCGCGCTGATATGATAACAAGAAGCGGGCGGTGGCTTCTACCCGCCGAGGCCCGCCGCGGTTCGCCCGCAGCCGGCCGTCCTGCCCGGAGCTCGGGGTGGCTTTGCACCCGAACGAAGCAGCTTGCTAAGCAACGAGGCTTGCGCTCGTTTCCGAGTGTCTGCGTGCGTTTACAAGCCGCCGTGCTCTGGGGGGGCGCCGGGGACCTCCGGAGGCAGGCGGCCGCGCCCGGAACGCTACCGGGCGCCCTGCCGCACGTGCACGCCCGCGCCCTGTAGCGAAGCAGGCGTGAGCCGCCTTGTGAGTGGCGGCTGGCTACCTGTATCCAGCGACTACTTCGTGGTAGCCGGACACAGGTCACCCACTTAAAAGGATTAGCTCAAAGTCTGAGCACAGCGCGCAGGGCGCCGACCAAACCATCGACGCGAGATGCACGCATCGTTGAGCGTGCTTGAACACGGCTCCACCGCGCCCTGCTAGTGCTAGGAGCACGCAAGAATGGGGTTTTGCGTCGCAGCCACTCGGTCGCGGTCCCGGTTGAAGAGCCGGGAGGTATTAGAAACTGACGAGTCTCTACGGACGGCGAAGACACCAGTCCCCGCCACCCGCGACAAAACGAGGCTTGTTGCCAAGCGTGCCGGGTGTGTCCTCTTATTGAGGCGGGCTGCCCCGCAGCAGAAGTGCGCCTGAAGGGGTCTTGACGGCCGCGGCAGGCGACCGTGTGCAAGGCGTCGGAGGCACGCACTGTTGAGCGTGTTCCCTCGGCGTGCGCGGGAGCAGGCCAGCATTGTGGCCTGTCTGCTTGTGTCGTGCGGGCTCGTTTCCGAGCGCCTCTCACTGATGTGGCCCTGTCTCGGGGCCCCGCTCAGAACTGGTCCAGCAGAGGAACTCGAACTCCCCCACTGCCCAATGTAGACGGAAGCGTGTTGTACGTGAAGGGTAGACTACGCCTGGAAAATGATTCTGGGTATCGAAAGGCCTGTTGCCAGGCTACCTGTGCCCAGACGCCACGCACCGTATTGCCATGTGTTGACTGCCGGGATGCACCAAGACAGAATGCAGTAGAATCTTTCGAACGTGTGGCGTGCGCGCCATAGATCCCAAGAGACTGCAACTGGATCTTCGACATCTGGGACGTAGTCAGAGGAACCCTACAAAAACCCAGTAATGGGGTCCTGGTTGTCGTAGGTGCACATGCCGTAAATCCGTGCGCCATCAAATAACATGGCCAATACTTCTGTTGTTGCTCGTCTGTTTGTTCCTAGCACACCTGCACAAAGAGAACGAATATGTCCATGCGGATGTGATGGTCATATCGGCCAAATGAGCAGCCGATGCAAGCCCTGTCCATCCGTGTAGACTAGTGTGGCAGGGCTCGTCCACATACGGAACGATGAGCTGGTGTGCCTGGCCGATCACGTCCAGCAAAAGATCGTTGATCATGTGGGTGCCGTTCATGACGCACCCTTCCTTCATGCCGAGCTTTTGGTCGGCATTCACAAGTAGGAGCAACAAACGTAAGTTTCGTCTTCGCGCCGAAGACGCCTTCCAGGAGTGCTCTCATGGCACGCAAAGATAAAATCTACATGTGCGAAAACGAAGGAGGGGAAATGTGAAACTGGTTCAGCTCCTTCACACTCGTCCTTCATACATTTGTACATGGCGTCGTTATCTGTACCTTCGCCAGATTGTGCAAAGTGCCTGACGCAAGTGTGGAAGGCGGCGAAGCTCTCTCCAAGCACTGTCTCCGATGACTCAAATGGTTGTGACCACCGTTCGCAAGCTGCTGGCCGGTGCTGTCGTTGAGCCGGTTCCTGAGCTCAGCTAGGTCAGCACGTCGATGTGACATGGTCCCAAATGTTTAGCAAAGAAACATATAGTCGAGCACCGGGTCGTGCAGTGTCCAAGGACGAATGGGGCCATCTGCCAGCATCTGCAGAACCGTATCATCGCGGAGTAGCTGAACGATGGCACTCTCGAGTGTAAGCCCGAGGAGGTCAAAGTGCATGGGGATCTCGTCCGTGGTGTCAGAAGCGTGTAGTAAGATCCCTTCAGTACATAGTTTCATGCATGTGTCCATATGGTATTCGTTGAAGGACATCATGTTGCTTCTTTACAAGCCACCGCCGGTCTTTGCTTGAATCCCGAGTGTCAACACGCGTGAGCATAAGGGTTTGCACGATAAGCTCGTGGAGCACGATCGAGTCGATGGCAGAAGGAATCGTGTTCGTAACATTGAAAACTCTTTTCTGACAGTACATGCTCATCCGCGCTGAAATCATGGTGGCGTGGGCAATGCTGCGAGGGCCGTATGTGGCATGTGATGATGATGGCAATGAGGCCCACGTAGGACTGGCGGTCCGCATCGAGCCACAAGAGAACTCTTGGATTCGAAAGTGCCCGTCGCTGCTGGAGGGCGCGATCGGGATTAGGCCCATGGAGCTGCGATGGTCGAAGTACACAGAGTGCTGGCCGCCGCTGCCATTACACATGTCGTGCCGCAGCATGACCAAAACCGTGTAAGAGTGCATCATCCTGGATAATGTAGAAACCTTTTTCATTGCACGTGATGCTACTTCCTGTGCAGCACAAAGCCAAGAGAATATTGCTAGATGGGGTAAGAAGCGTCATTGCGTGCGTCGGCGTTCGTCTCCGTGAATCAGGCGCGCGCAGGAACCCCAAGGAAACGAATGTAGTCAAAGAGTCATTCGACGCAGATACCTGTACCTTTTTCAAGGAGAGGTTGCACGTCATGTATGGTGCTCTTCGACTGTCAACAGTGCGTCGATATTGTGAAGTAGCCCCTCCCCCATCATGCCTTCACAAGTGCCCGACCCATGCTGTCTCACAGCCTGTTGTTGCGAAGTGTACTCGTTGTTTAGGTCGGTGTTTGTTCTGTCCGAGTACGTGTCGCCGCATGTTGGCAACCGTCTCGAACGCGCTGCTGTCGATGGCCAGTCACCTGGTGCTGGGAGTGATGTGTCCCAGGTCCTGAACGAGGGCGACCTCCAGAGCAGCGCCCGGTGCCTAATATTGGAAGGGAGGGGAAGAAACGTCGTCCTCGGCATCGTCCTCCCTTTACTCCATGTTGGTCATGGCCATCGCTGCGCAGCGTGTAGCTGTCATCATTTTCACAAAAGTGCGGAGGCGACGCATGCGTATCGTATTCCACGTCGGGCCTGTTGCCAGGCTCAGCGTGCGAGTTGCCTCGCTCGTCGCGCGATGCTGATGCCAGTGCGTATTCGTCTGGCACCGTCGGTGAGGTGGTAGGCGCAGTCGCGCCCATCAGCACCTGGCACAAATATGGCGTAGAAGCCCTGGCGGTGTCAACGAGGAAAGCAATCGTGATTACATGCATGTAACAAGTCGTACATGTCTGCACGGTTAGCGCACCTAGTGGTTGTAGGATATGCAAGGATATGCTTGCAACGTGTTCATGTCATGCATCACGATATTCCCGGTAAGACAAATCATTGTGCCGCGCCTGTGTGTCGGACGGGACGAAGGAACGGTCCGTTATTGATAATGCAGCCGTCCAATGCCGACATATAGGTGCTGGGCAGCACGATCTTGTGCGCCTCGTTCCTGGCGTACTGCGTCGTGGTGCACTTGGCAGTCGATGTGTGCCCTGGAGTGTGCGCACTTCAACGCGTGAGCCTTGGAAGGAAACACCTCAGTCGACCTCATTAGCACAATGGGGCTGCTGCGTCTCAGCAGTCCAAAGGTGCCGAAGGAAGTGCCGAAGGCGACGAGAATGACGTAATCAAGTCGGTGTAGGGTGCCTGCGCATCACTGTTTGCGCTGCGTCTGCTGCTTGGCCACATCTGCTCCAAGCCGTTGCGGTCGAGCTCCAACAAGGACACCAAGTTCCATTAGGTTTGGCGCGTAGGGCGCAGCGTGCTGGAGGAACCACTGGCCACGAATTTCGCTATATACCCTGTGCGCGCCCACATGATCCCGCATCAGTTGCGGCTGCAGCTGCGCGCGATTGCTTCGCAGCGCGGCCGCGGTTGTGCCAGCCTGCCAGCCGGGCGTCGCCAGTCGCGTGTGTTGTGGCGAGTTACCTCACTGGGGCCTGGGGCGTGTCGCCGCGCTGCCAGCTCGGCGCCGGCGTGGCGAGTTGCCTCGCTGGGGCCTCGGGCGCCGAGCTGAAGTACAAGGCCGAATCGGGGAGGGAGAGAGACGAACTTCTTGGAAGTCGTGGTCAGAAGTGTCTCTAGGCCTTGAACTTAAGCTCGGAGGTCATGTCGTAGCAATAGTAACCGCCGGTTAGGGCGGTTGCATGTCCGGAATTTCCTTTGTCGCGGTGGCCATCGAGACGGTGTTCGGGCATGAGTGCTCCTCACGTAGTGCACATTGAGAAGTGTGCATCTTGAAAGTGGCTGCGCCTGAACGTAATCAAATGATTCCATACGAGGTCGTATGTTACTGTGTAAAAGCGCCACAAGTTGTGATCCAATGTGCTCGTGTGAGTGCAAGCGTGTATTTGCCGCGCGTCAGAGACAAGGCATGTTTCCATGCTCGCCCGTCACAATCACCAGTAAGAGGCCACCCGCATTCGGGGCTGCAGGACACTGTCGTCCAGTGCCAGCAATTCAGGTTCGTACTGTCTGGTCCGTCGCATTCCGCAATGGCCTCTGCGGATGCGTCTGCATCCACCTCGGGGAGGAATTGCCTCGAGAGGCGGTCCCGTGCTACGAAATAGAGCATGCCAGAATATATGGCTTGGCGCTCACCTGCAGTGCATGTGGTTTGACAAACGAAACAAGTCGCCCAAGTCTTGTACGAACAGGAAATGGACTACCACACGGTAGCTACGACGCGCTCTCCTGTCGATAGTGCAGAAATATCCAATCATCCGTGAACGCGCACGTCCCGGCCCTTTTTTCTACACTGGCCGTCGCTGGACGCTGTGTCGTCTGTCGTGGTGTGAAGCCATACCAGACGATTTGAGGATAAGACAATCTGTCAGCGGTGTTGAACAAGCATCCGAAGCACGTCGTTGTGAGTATTGCTGCTTGGGCAGCCCCCTTACCTCGTGGGCCGCTGTTCCACCTGGCGTGTGCCAGCATGAGGAGTTGTCAGGTAGGCTCGTGTGTACATGACCTCCTTATCCCCATGGACCGCTGTTCCACCTGGCGTGTGCCAGCATGGGGGAGTTGGCAAGTGGGCTCGTTTGTGCATGGCCTCCTTACCCCCATGGACCGCTGGTCCACCTGGCGTGTGCCAGCATGGGGGGGTTGGCAGGGAAGCCTGCGTACTCGGCGACGTGTCGGCCCGTGATCCCGACTTGAAGGTCATGGTGTGAATCCTCATCTTGGTGAGGAAATGACGCATGATGGAGTCATTGACGTCGGATAGCACACCAGAGGATTGTCAAGGTACCGCGCGTGATGTGTGGTCGTACTTTGTTTATAGTACTGACATCTCTCTTTCGTGAGCGCTGTGAACATGGGCGCTTTGTAAGACGCGCGAAGACATTCCATGTCCGAGCGGCAATGCAAGGTCCAAACAGATGGTGCAGGTGGCCCGTCGGTGGCGACATTGTCCCGTGACGGGCATTAACGTCGGTGTTGGTGGCCACTCTGCTCATGGATAGTACGTCGGAACCTTCGCCACCAAATCATTGTAGAAGTTCTCGTCAACACACATGGCTGAAGTCCCTGAAATAGCACTATGGTTTCCATGCGTCAAGAACATGACAGAAAGTTGATGTACCTCTGAGCACAGAGAACGTCAGTGTACATCCCGTATGCCATGACCGCTGATCGCCGAAGTCACTGCTAATGAATAGCAAGTCATAGCATAACGAAGGCTAGTCAACAATTGTTGGCTGAAGCTCCATAGCCTCCTGGCGTGTGGGAAGCCTGGCTTCTGGACGTCGGTCCTGTTGCCTGCAAGGTAGCGGCGTATATTGTGCCGGATCAATCACTGCAGCAATACAACTTTTAAAACTGCGCCTGTTCGGCACCTGAGGAAGAAGGAACCTGTGCAACTGTCCATCCCTTTGTGTGACCATCGTCATGCGGTCGTTATTCAGTCATTCCTCGTGCGTGCAGAGCCCGAGGGAAGAGTTCGTCTCTCTTGACTGAAGAGTTCGATCGATTGCACTGTGAGTGGCACCATCTTGACTGGGTGTTACCGTCCCTGACTCGACCCACTCGAAGTCAGCATTCGTTAGCAGTATTACGCTTAGGGCCACTGGTGCGGTGTGCGTGCACGTCAATATGTATGCTGATCATGACCGCACGTTCCACCATTGTAGCTATGGCCCCAGTATTCTCTGTAAATTCCAGCGAACCTGTCTGGAGGACACACAGGATCGATATCCCGGACTTCAGCATATGGCCCCAGTAGGTGTATAGCCAGAACCTGAGCTTTGAGTGTAGCGGACGTGGTGCACCACAGACTCGGTGTGCGAGTTGCCTCGCTCGTCGCTGTAGTGCATATTCCACGACCATGAGAGACCAGTAGGATTCCCAGACCATGTGTCATCGTGTGATTGTCGCGGTCTTCGTGGTTATGGTGGAAATTGCGCAGTTTGTTCTCAGCGTTTCCGCACATTGCAGCAAGTATTCAATACGATACATAAGAGTCTGCAGAAGCCAACTTGTAATATAACGCTGATGTCTCTCATCAGATATGCCGGTTTGCTGTAAAGCTTTCTCCAGCGGTCCTGGATGGTTTGATCAATTTTACTTCTAAGTCGAATAGCGATTGATTCAGCAAGTCCGTGACGCCACGTGCACATCTCGTACATGGCGCCGCTGAGGAGGGTGACCGGCGCCGTCCATGACGAAGAAGCAGTGGCTGAAAACGCGCATCAGCTCACATGCCGTTCGACCGAGACGTACATGTGGTGCATGTAAGATGAGCACCTTTGTGCTGTAAGAGGGTGCGCAGCCGTCTGCCGTGGTGGGATCGGCAAGTTTAGCTGTTTGGTATGCACCCTGTCACCGTGTGCCGTCGTGGGATCGGCAGCTTTGAACGGTGCTTCGCCGTGTGCTGTCGTAGGATCAACAACTTTTAATAACGGCGGAAAAGTCGAAAGTGGATATGCGTGCATGAGACAACTACGGTTTCGCAATCCACATCTGCGGTTGCCTCCCTCGCAGAGATCCGATGCCAGCCGTGCGTAGCGCAGCCGTGAAGTTGTTTCCCGAACATGCTCGCAGTTCGATCGATGTCGTAGTTCACCTTCCAGTAACGTGCAACGCTCGTTGGCAGTGATATTTTCTCTGTTGGCATCCAGAACTCTTCTGGCCATCCAAATAGGTATGGGCGATTGCACTGCAATTGAGGAGGTGGTGACAATGATCGATGTAGCAACTGATTGTAGATACGCTCTTACATGACGACAGAGGTGTGCTCAAATACGAAGAAACACAATATCCAAGTCTGGCGAGTCGCCTCGCAATCTGTCTGAGTATGGCGAGTCGCCTCGCTCTCTGTCTGGATCTGGCGAGTCGCCTCGCTCTCTGTCTGGATCTGGCGAGTCGCCTCGCTCCCCCTTTCGCGCAGCCGCAGCCACAGCCGCTGGTGCAGCCGCAGCCGCTGCAGCAGTACCAAATCCTGCCGCCGCTGCTGACCAAGAGTCAGTCACCTTTGACTGGGGCACATCATCAAGTGTAGTGATAACCCTAGACTCGGTGAGCAAATGCCCTGTCGACCCACACACTTGACTTGGGCACCCTCGAGTGAAGGTCGTCACAACCACACCGTGTCCAGCCATCTTCTTGCCAGCGATGATGACTGTTGCCACGACTCCAGATGGAGATCCCGATATCCTGCTGTCGTTGAGGCAGGCTGCCCTGCAACGAAGCTTGGTTTGGCTGCGCATTCCATCCTGCATCGAGAAGTCGCGTCGGTCCTGCAGGTTGTGCTGCGTCAGGGATTGGTATTGATCGTGTCACGTGGGCCGTCAGTGTCAGTACAGTGTGTTGTTGTCATACACCATATGAAGGGTATGGTGCGGTGCTCTGCCATAGCGTGTCCTGGGCATGGTGTGCACCTTGTTCACCAGGATTTTGGACCGTCGTGGGATCGGTCTCTCGTTCTGGCGAATTGCCGTGTGCCATCGTGAGATTGGCAGCTTTTAGCGGCGGTGTTGTAGATGTGTGCCAATGACTTGCGGTCGTTTTTTTTTTTTTTTTTTTTTTTTTTTTTTTTTTTTTTTTTTTTTTTTTTTTTTTTTTTTTTTTTTTTTTTTTTTTTTTTTTTTTTTTTGTTTTTTTTTTCTTTTTTTTTTTATTTATTTATATATATATATATTTGTATATATATATACATATTTATATATATAACCCGTCGGTGGTGCAAACTACCTTGCAATAGGTGATGTTGTCGTCCACGTACACAAGTGTTCGATGTCGTGCCACTTCTGGTAATATGAGACGTTCTTGTCGCAGAGTGTCAAAGGAGTGAGTAGGGCACTGCAAAGTAAGGGCAACCATGTACTTTGACGTTTACTCCCGCTGTCTCGGCCCAGAAGACAGGAACCAAGTGTGAGGTCGAAGGAGTCGGCGTGTGCACCACTGGGATTTCCAGAAGTGCAATTGTATAGTCCTGGAACAGCTATGTTCTGGATCACCTCAAGCATATAACTTTCAGACCTATCGTCACATTGCCATAATCCAACATGCTCATATCGTGATGGTGCCGTGTCTTGCGGTGGTGGCGTGGGTATAAATGCTTCGCAGCTTTCCCAAACACTTGCTTTATGGTAAAAGCCCGTGTATTCCGCAATGCACGTTGCCAGAATGATGTCGTTAGGGTCGCTGGTCAAAGAATGCGTCACTCCAATCAATGTGAGCATGTCGACATACAGCTGTGTCCTTACGGTCTCCGCCACAGTGGACGCGAGCTGCACCGAAGTATGCTCAGGCGCCAGAACACCACGTTGAATTCCAAAGCGTACGTATAGTTCAAACAGCAGTAGTTCAGGTAGATGCGGTTGTCAATTCATGCATAGATTCAGTGCACCCTCGAGCTTTCAGCATTTTCCGTCGCCGAGAAGCGTCTCGATAGGAACTTGTTTTCCGAACCTGTATCGGCACGACAAAGTAAGCGGTGAGGGACACATACTGCCACTTTACTGTGTGATGTGCACACCGGTACTCACAGATATAAAGACCAGTCGTATGATATATATATATATATATATATATGTACTTATATATATATACATACACACAAGTGGCACGTGTGTGCCCAGGCTCATACAAAAAACTGAAGGGGCGTTTGAAGCGGGAGTGAACTGCAACATCGAAGTCGCACTCGAGCGCAAGTGGGGTTGCCACACCTTGCGATGTGTGTACCAGGACCCCCCAGGAAGCCTCAGGAGGCCCGACTTGGATACCAGAAGAGGCTCCAGGAGGCCCCAGGATTGTGAGTGTTGAGCGTGTGTGTGTGTGACGTATGCTTTGTGTGGTGCGTGCTTTTTGTATGTTGTAGGTGTTGTGTGTGTGTGTGTGTGTTATGTTTGTCTAGCGTGTGATGTGTTGGGCGTGGTTTGTGTCTCTGTGTGCATGTAGTTCTGAAGCCCCAGGAGGCCCCAGGAGACCCCAGGAGGCTTCAGGAGGCCCCAAGAGGCTCCAGGAGGCCGCAGGAGGCCCCAGGAGGCCCCAGGAGGTTTCAGGAGACCCCCAGGAGGCTCCGAGGCGGGGTCTGGGGTGCCAGAAGGTTCAGAAAACCCCAGGAGGCCCCAGGAGGTTCCAGGAGGCCCCCAGGAGGCTCCGAGGCGGGGTCAGGGGCTCGATTTTGGAAGGATTTTTCAAGCGAAACCGCCATTCCCTGAGACTCGGGGTCACAATTATTGACATTACCATGTGTTTTTGAAGGTTTTATGTTGAAATGTTGAAATTCCCATGTGTTTTTGGACCCTGACGTCACGATCTGCGTGAGGGGTGCCACCGATTTTCAGAATTTCGAGGATGCCCCGAGCGAAACGCCCAGAAAAATCGCGGACGCGTGCGCACTAATCGCCTCTGAGCTCTACTCCCTCGGAGAGGTGCGTATATATATATATATATATATATATGTTCACATCGTCTTTGGCTGAGACCGGTCGGACAATTGGAGTATATATCCACATCATATTTTCGACGAATTTCCCAGATGTTGGTAGTGAACAACTGATCGTATTTCCGCCCCATCAGGAGCTCACAAGTGCTGCATGGATCTCGGTGTTGATCGTGTAGATAGCCTCACCAACACCAGTGTACAGAACGAATCGCCACCTACAGCCAGTCAGTGGCGATGCTGGTGATGGAACTGATCATAACCGAGACAGTATTCAATAACTGCTGTTACTCCACATGCGGACGGCCGACAAGCGTCCACGGAAAGACACATTGTCACTATAGCTGCAATGCAGAATGCCAGAATAGCAGACATGTTCGTATCTTGCGCAGCTTCGTCGGTAATAATCGCGTCGGTCAGACGTCGAAACCAAGGTTTTGACTGAGGCGGGCACTTCCGGCCGAACAGCCGAAATCAACCGATGGTCATAGAGTGTCTGGCTTGACTGGCCTCGGTGGATGATGTGCTCGTGGTCGTAGTGGATGTTGTCGTTGGTCTGAGGGTGTGATGCCCGCTACGGTAGCATAGTATCGTGTAGGAGTACCACAAGGTGATGGAAATTCCGAACTCTACTGTTGTGCGTTTCTGTGCGTCCGATGAGCTCGTAGCGTGCAGTGGATGGCGCGTTTCCGCGCGTAGTCCAACTCGGACAGTTGCTCGTGGCGCGCCTTCACGTAGAACCGTCCAACCCGCACGCGTAACTGAATAGTGGTTGGGTTGTGCGGTGCCTATCAGCCCGCATGGGCCAATGAACACCGCCGCCTGCGCTCGGGTCTGCAACCGAAACCCGCACGCGATAATGCCGTGGTAGACCAGGGGCCCATTGCCACCGTAACGTCCCGCTTCAGGGACTCAAGTATTCGATTTGCTCGAAAGACACGTTGTTGTAGTCAGTATCATGAGAGGCAAACGTCCCCCCCAAACGTGACTCGGGAGTTGGAGCCGCTGTTGTTCAGACGTGAGAGACGCGTCGAATGTCCGCATGACATCTTTGACTGAAGTGCGAGGCACCGTGGGTACCGTATCGCACGAGTATCCATGGCTGATGTTGTAGTAGCACAGTATGAAAGCCATAGTCGTCACAATGACTGCGCTACTGAACGCTTCCGTTGTGTACAAATCAACGGAGATGTGGAAAACATAACGTAGTGCAGTCAGACCTCATGTAGTAAAAATTGAAGAACACGTCCGTCATCGTCATGTGAGTGTCGTCGTCGGCCCCGCAGCCCGGGGCAAATTATCACACTGCCAGCCGTGCATCCTTGACGGGGGCGCGGCGACGGACCAGCCAGTCTCAGCGCCCGGGGTAGCCCCTGAGTCTCTCTCATCTCTCTTTGACCTAAAATGTCACGGTCGATATCACAACGTAACGAGATGTGTGTACCACTGGGGGTAGCATGATGTTGGTCATGACGATGCATGGCAGAGAGGCTGTAGGATTAGGTCACTACGGGGTCTTCTGTGTGTCAGAATCATCCTCGGCGAATTGCCTCTGAGGATGCTTTGACTGAGCTTCCGCCCTCTGCCCTTGCTGCCGACCTCGTAGGGCACCTCTGAGCCGCGCCGTGCTGGTCGAGGTGATGGTCGGGGTGATGGTATTTGTCATCGTTATGATGGTTATGGTTGTGCTGCTAGTCGCGGTGGTTTCTTGCGTGTGTGTCGGTTAGGTGTAGTGCTTGTCGCAGCGTGCAGCTAGTAATGGCCGTTGCGTCGCCTGCAGTGTTGATGAAGTCGAATTGTCAACATCGGTCGCACAAAAGGCCAGTGTAAAGCATGCACATCAGTGTGACGTGGACGTGACTCGGGAGGCGTGTCTGGCCAGAGGGGCTCCTTTCGTGTCGATCGCTGTTGCTATGGAGCCCGCTCGTGTGTTCGAGATAAACTCATCCTCCTCGAATGCGTCGTTTCCTTGAGCTGGGCATTCGTAGGTATATTCTTATTCAAGGAAGCTGTTCACGTAGTTCAGGCTCGTCGCCGAGCTTCGTCGGTCCCATTGCCACATGTGCGACAGCTCGTTGCCGAGCACCCAACTGTAAAAGCTGCAACGTCCGCCACCTGTGTAGCCGCCCGTGACAGGAAGCTGCAGCTAAGTAGCCACACGCACAGCTGAATGTTAGTCGGCAAAGGCTCGCTACCGAGCAGCAGCTGTTTGGCTAAGGCTCGCTGCCGAGCCGAAGCTGTTTAACCGCACAATCGCCACCGAATAGTCGACGGCGGAGGCGTGTAGTCGCTGTAGTGGTCGGCGGAGGCGTGGTGTAGCTACACGCACAACCCCGCGTTGTAGCCGTAGGAAGCGTGGTGCGCCTCGGGCATGCGATTGTCGGTAAGCGTAGGTGCGTCATGATGGCTGTAGTCACACCCATTCCACAGCCGAATCGGGGAGGGAGAGAGACGAACATTTATGATGTCGCCGTATGCGGTAGTCTCTACATGTAAGGCTGTGGTAGAGTAGCTTTTACCCCCTCGGTGTTTTTTTTCCGCAGGTGTGCACGTAATGATGGCCACTGGCCGTGCATGGATAGGTGCGGCAGGTCGCCGTGCTATGCAGGTCGCCCTGCTGGCACCCCTCCACGTTGGCAGCCATCCGCCAGCCGTATGGCTTTGTACCGTACAGGTTGTTGGCCGTACTTCGTAGTCGGTACTGCACGTGCAGGTTTCTGCGTAGTTGCAAGCTGCTGCATTGTCAACCACAGTTATACTTCCACGGTAACGCAATACTGCGTAAGGAACGTGTCCGTGCGTTCGCACTCGCATTCGTAAGTGGTATGTCGTGAAGATGTCGCCGATCATGCTGTAATAGTGTACGTGCAACGAGAATGTGTTGAACGTGTGTCTTGCGACGTAAAACATGTACTCGACATGTGTATACGTGCTCAGTCAGTGTCGTAGTCCCAATGTTCGTGTACGGCAGTAAGTGTTATAAAACAGAAACGTGAATATGCCCGACGGTGCTGTTGGGCGTGAACAGAGGGTGCGATACGCATTGTTGCCTTGAATGAGCATGTTTCCACGTACCAGCGTAGGTCCCCAATATTCCAGCAAGCTTGTCTGGCGCTGAGGCGTGTCGCCACGCTGAGGAGTATCGCTACATTGGGGCGTGTCGCCACGCTTGGTCGTCGCCCTGTGCCAGGTCATACATACGGTTTGGCCCTGCTGTTGTTGCTGCCATGGCTAATTCGGGGGCGGTGTCATAGGACATATAACCTATATCCCAACCCGTCGATCCACCATGCACTACACAACCACACCCAAACACATCCTGTCACCCCGAAGACCGATAGCAGTGTAGTCGTATGCTTAATCTTTGAAGGTCAAGTTGATGTTGGAAGCGGCTGTGGTTGTACCAGCCTGGCGCCGGCTGGACCTACTTGGCAACTCGGAGAGCCAGGACGTCTGGCCTGGCACAGCAAATGGTGTAGTCGTATATTTTGTTGTGGATGAAGGTTGGGTCGAATTGTCACTTTGCGGGCGAATGCTCATTGCTGTGCTGATGTCATGACTGCGCTTCTGTGCACCTGAACTGTACATGCTCGTCGCCGAGCCAAAGTGTCACTCCGCGCAGTCGGTCACGAAGATATCGTGGGAACTCGTACGATATCTGGTTCAGTAATTCCTCCTCTCGTCTATTCCATAGAACCAAGTTGCCTAGCCACATTGAAAGAGCTTATGAGCTTGAGGTGCTGGTAGTGGCTTTGAGTCGCGTGGCGGCTTCGAGGGGAGGAGAAGTAGGGATAGGGATGACAAGTAGAGCCTCTTCGCCCTCCTTTCTCCTGGGCGCAATTATCTTCGCAGACGCCTGTGGTGGCGCCGCCCTCGAACTGTCATGCGCCCGCCAGGAGAGGGATTCCCGTTGTCGCACCGGCAGTGACTTCACTCTTGTCGCGGTTGCCCGTTGCCGAGCGGATCTCCTCCTACCCTCCCTCCTTCATGATGGGAGTTGGGGTGAGGAGAGAGCGGGGGGAGTTTTGGTTGCGGAAAGGAAAGCGGCCGAGAGTCTGTCGCCTAGTGTTGTTGTAGTGCCGCGTTTTGCTGCTGTCGCGGTTGTTGCTGGTGCGTTTGAAGCGTCATGGCTGCAGTTTCGTCTGCCGAAGTGTTGTGTCGCACCAGTGCCTCTGTTGTCGTGGTCGAAGTCGTCGTGCGTTGCTCGTGGCAAATGTCCAGCTTTACCGAGTCCCAAAGGCAAGTTGCCTTGCCGTAAGCACTGTAGTGGCCCAGCAAGTTGCCTTGCAGTAGCTGCTGCTGCCGTCGAGGACCGGACGCCTGTCCAGGGTCACCACACCTGTGACGCATCGCGTATTCCACTGCAGTTCCAATACCAAACCATACTACCCCAAAGTTTAGTATATTATTGTACCAATGCGCACTTCATCTGTGGGTGTAGATGGTGTGAGTTGGTGCATTGCTGTGGAGTGTCGAAATGGGCTGGGCAATCACTGTAAGTTGGACAAGTAAGAAGAACAACGACTTCCGAGGTGTTGAAATCATAATAGCAGTGTGTGGCTATTCTCACCACAAGTCGGAAGTATAGTCGCCATCGAACTAGTAGCTGACGATCTTGACCATGTATGGCTGCCTTGCCTTCCAGCATGTGTTGTGGCGAGTTGCCACGTTTCAGGGCGTGTCGCCACGCTGCCAGAGGGCTTACCAACCTCACGCAGTGAACGTCGCATACGGCATGCACCCCCAACGCACAAGCTCCTTACTTTGTTCAGGGGCTTGCGGATCTGGGCGCGTTGCCGAAAAATGCGAAATTATGCGCTACGAGCTTCGTACGTGTGGTTTGCAAAAGTTTACCCTCTGCCGACGGTCTACCATGCAGCCTATAGCCTAGAGGCCAGTTTCCTGGCATGCCTGGATATGCCAGTTTCCTGGCTTGTCTAGCCTGGACATGTTGTTGTTTTGGCTTATAGCACGTGGTGGTCGAGAGAGATACACGAACGAGGACTTAGCCTTCCGCTGCGCGGATCTACGAACAACATATTTCCGCCAAACGGCCATCGTGTCCAGAAGATCCTAACCACGCCTGAGTAGTGGTCAGGCGGCAACGTCAGCACTCGCTGGTGGTTGTGGGTCGGCACAGTCTGCACGCGCTGCTGGTAGTGAGTCTGCACAGTCTGCACATGCAGCTGTGTGTATGTGTGTGTCTGCACAGTCTGCACATGCTAGTGCGCGTGCGTGTGTCTAGACAGTCTGCACGCGCTGCCGGGCGCGCTTCCGCGCTGTAGCAGACGAGGCACGTTGCCGTGCAGAGGGCGTGCTTCCACGCTGTAGCAAAAGAAGCATACTGCCATACAGAAGGCGTGTTTCCACGCTGTAGCAGAAAAGTGCGTCTCGTCGTAACTGACGGGTGTCTCCAGGCAGGCTGCCTTGCGAACAGGCATATTTGAAGCGTACCAAAAAATATGGAAAGTTGCCTTGCGCATCTGGAGCGTACTCAAACAAATGCGATGACATACTTCATGTGCTGATCATCGAAAACGGGAGCACCATGTTGAAAGCAAATGCTGACATATCGCAGTGAATGTAAGAAAAAAGCCCCAAACAAATAACGAAGAACACAATGATGAAGAACGCGTAGAGCTTGGAGTAGTAGAAGATGTGGATAAGAAAAGTTTAGTAAGATACACCCTCTCCAATGCATTGGGCTCGTAGGTGTTGGTTGAAATAAGCAGGGGCATGTCCAGACCGACATAACCCGGCTTGTTTCCAAGCGAATAAGATCCTTGTAGTGGAATATTGTATCGCGGGACAAAACAAGTTGAACGGCGTGTGCTTGTACAGGTAGAACGCAAGGATGTAGAAATAGAAGAAGACATTCTGGATTGAGACGGAGACGAGGAAGAAACCGCTGATCCCTTCCTCTCAAATAGCTCGTGTGCTCATCAACGAAGTCAGGAGCATTATGAGATGACATAAGAAGAAGCATCCTTATCTCGCAAACATCTCGCAAATAGTACGGCTCTTATGCTCAAGTTTTGTCGCAACGTACCTGAGAAAGAGTTCCACCACAGGTCGGCTGGGAGCTGGCCGCCGGAGCAACCAGCTCCGCTACCAAGTCGAAAGTGGAGTCCGCAGGGTTGAAGAGCAAGAGAGACCATTGCTGGCAAGTATTGGTGTAAATGGGAAGTAAGAGTAAGAGATGTAGGAAAGGTGGTCTGATCAGGACACGATCCTTTTACCTACGCAAATCGCACAGACTTCGCCGTAGCTTGTCTGTGGGCAAATAGGGCGCCGGTGCCTTGAGCCAGAAACGGCAGCGGATACGCTCGCTATAAGCTCGCCTTATCCCCCGCCTGTACAAATACCTACCCTTAAAGTCTCACAACATTGGCAAATCGGCTGATAATCTGTGAATGGTCTGATCGGGCAATACCGCCAATCTGCTATAGCCACCCCCTTGTGGAATGGCGCCTGCATGGGGCACGCGGCCGCAGGACACAGAGACGCGTGCGCCTTGAAGGTCACGCACAAAGAGAGAGAAGTGGAGACTGCAACTGTCGCCACCAGCCTGGCCTGGGACGTCTCCCGCACAAACTGGGCCCGGGGGCCCGGGGGCCACGACCTTTACCAAAAATGGGTGTGCAAGCCCTCGGGGGGCCCCAGAGGCCCAGAAGACGCCACCAGAAAACGCCAAAAAAGCCGGAAGACGCGCCAACAGGGACCCACGACGCCCACAGGCCGCTCCAAGACGCACAGGCTGTTCCGAAACGCAGAATATGGCCCCCAAGCGCCCCAAGAGGCCCCAGACGCCTCCTGAAACGCTCCCAGAGGCCCCCCAGGAGGGCCCCAAGAGGCAAAATTCGCTCCATTCCCCTGGGGAAGCGTGCATTTTTCGCATGTGTACGTCTTTGGCTTTCGCAGCATCCGAAACGGCCAGAAAACGCCCTCGAGATTGCCCCACAGGCTCCCAAGAGGGCTCCAAAACGACCCCAAGAGGGTCCCAAGACTGCCCGAAAAAGGCCCCCCAAACAGCCCCAAACAGCCCCAAGACGAGCCCCAGAGGGGTCCCAGAGGTACCGAACCATATTCAAATGCCGAACTTTCGACCCCAGAAGCTCCCAGGATGCCCCAACATGTCCCCAGGAGGCCCCAAGAGGTCCCCAAAAGACCCCCAGGAGGCTCCCAAGAGGCCTCCAAGAGACCCCCAGGAGGGCTCCAAGAGGCAAACTTCGCTTCATTCCAAAGGGGAAACGTGCATTTTCACATATTATAGTATAGTATAGTATAGTATAGTATAGTATAGTATATTATAAGATATTACATTACATTCTATTATATTATATTCGATTATATGACATCATATAATATTATATCATATCATATTATAATATCTTATATGCTATTATACCATTCTAAATCATTCTATATTATACCATGTTTTATTTTAATATGTTATAGCACGGTATATTATAACATGTCGTATCATATCATATCATAGCGTATAATTCCATATCATACCATATCATATCATATCATATCATATTCTATTAGGTTCTAGTCTAGTCTATTATATTCGGTTCTATTCTTTTCTATTCTATTATACTATATTATAATATAATGCATTATAATACCAAATTATTTTATATTATATTAAATCATGTCATAGTATATGATGGTATATCATGCTATATTATATTGTATCATATTATGTGAGATATTATAAAATTCATATCATATATCATATATCATATATTATGTATTTCATTATAATATAGTATAACATAATATAGTATCGTATATTCTACCATTTTAAACTATTTTAGATTATATATACACAGGTGGCACGTGTGTGCCCAGACTCATACAAACAAAACTGATGGGGGTGTTAGAAGCAGGAGTGACATGCAACAGCGAAGTCGCACTCGAGCGCAAGTGGGGATGCCACACCTTGTGATGTGTGTACCAGGGCCCCCCAGGAAACCTCAGGA
This sequence comes from Prorocentrum cordatum, assembly GCA_963575745.1. Lineage (NCBI taxonomy): Eukaryota > Dinophyceae > Prorocentrales > Prorocentraceae > Prorocentrum > Prorocentrum cordatum. The sequence goes on from CAUYUJ010021177.1 coordinate 66,115, forward strand.
GGCCCGGCTTGGATACCAGAAGAGGTTCCAGGAGGCCCCAGGATTGTGAGTGTTGCGTGTGTGTGTGTGTGTGTGTGTGTGTGTGTGTGTGTGTGATGTGTGCTCTGTCTTGTGCGTGCTTTATGTGCGTTGTAGGTGTTGTGTGTGTGTGTGTGTGTGTTTCATGTTTGTCTAGCGTGTGATGTGTTGGGCGTGATTTGTGCCTCTGTGTGTGCATGTAGTTCTGAGGCCCCAAGAGGCCCCAGGCGGCCCCACGAGGCTCCAGGAGGCTTCTGGAGGCCCCCAGAAGCCCCAGGAGGCCGCAGGAGGCCCCAGGAGGTTTCAGGAAACCCCCAAGAGGCTCCGCGGCGGGGTCTGGGGAACCAGAAGGTTCAGAAAACCCTAGCAGGCCCAAGGAGGTTCCAGGAGGCCCCCAGGAGGCTCCGAGGCGGGGTCTGGGGTACCAGAGGGTACGTCGGGGCTCGGTTTTGGGAGGAAGTTTCAGGCGAAACCACCATTATCTGAGAATCGGGGTCAATATTATTGAAATTGCAATGTGTTTTTGAAGGTTTTGTGTTCACATGTTCCCATGTGTTTTTGGACCATGATTTCACGATCTGCGTGAGGGGTGCCACCGATTTTCAGAATTTCGAGGATGTCCCTAGCGAAGCGGCCAGACAAATCGCGGACGCGGCGCCTCGCGTACGCACTAATCGCCTCTGAGTTCTACTCCCTCGGAAAGGCGCGTACGATAATATATGTATGTATGTATGTCTGTATGTCTGTCTGTCTGTCTGTCTGTCTGTATGTATGTATGTATGTATGTATGTATATATATACATACATATATATATATATATATAATATATATATATATATAAAATATGTTTGTATATATAATATATGTATGTATATATATATATATATATATATATATATATATGTGTGTGTATATATATATATATATATATACATACAGGGGGGTGGCCCGGTTGGTTCCCCATTCGGCCTGAAGATGAAGACTCTATTTGAAGACTCTATTGGCTTGAAGACGCTATTTGAAGACTCTATTCGCCTGACGCCCGATGACGCCTGTGACGCCTCTATTCCGCCTGACGCCTCTATTGGCCTGACGCCCGATGACGCCTCTGACGCCTCTATTCCGTCTGACGCCTCTATACGCTCGGCGCCGTATTTGCCCTGTCGCCCCTATGGGCCAGACGACCGCTGACACCCGTGACGCCTTTATTCGGTCTGACGCCTCTATTCGCCTGACGCTCGTTGACGCCCCTGACGCCTCTATTCTGCCTGACGCCTCTATTCGCCTGGCGACCGATGACGCCCGTGACGCCTCTATTCCTCTGACGCCTCTATTCGCCTGACGCTCGATGACGCCTGTGACGCCTCTATTCTGCCTGACGCCTCTATTCGCCTGACGCCCGCTGACGCTCCTGACGCCTCTATTCTGCCTGACGCCTCTATTCGCCTGACGACCGATGACGCCCGTGACGCCTCTATTCCTCTGACGCCTTTATTCGGCTGACGCCCGATGACGCCTGTGACGCCTCTATTCTGCCTGACGTCCGCCAGGAACCACCCCACATGCTCTGTCCGCGGCGGGTGGTCTCCCGTGGAGAATCTGGCCCAGATTCCTCACGGGAGACCATCCGCCGCGGACGGGGCTTTCGGGGAACCCCCGAACGGGCCCTGTGACCAAATTTTCGGGGCGTGACCCGTGACACCATGCCAAACGATACTTCCGGGAGAGGCGCCCATGGGCCCGACACCATGCCAAACGGGACCACCGGCGAGAAGCGCCCATGGGCCCGACACCATGCCAAACGGGACCTCCCGCCGCGGACGGGGCCATCGGAGCCCCTCGGGGCCCTCGGAACCCCTTCGGGTGGTCTCCCGAGAGAAGCCTCGCAGGGCCCGACACCATGCGAAACGATACCTCCGGGAGAGGCGCCCATGGGCCCGACACCATGCCAAACGGGACCACCGGCGAGAAGCGCCCATGGGCCCGACACCATGCCAAACGGGACCTCCCGGGGAGGCGCTCACGGGCCCGACACCATGCCAAACGCGACCTCCGGCGAGAAGCGCCCATGGGCCCGAACGGACCCTGTTCGCGGCGGGGTGTCTCCCGTGGAGAATCCGGCCCCGATTCCCCACGGGAGACCATCCGCCACGGACGGGGGCCTCGGGGAGCCCTCCAACGGGCCGTGTCCGCGGCGGGGTGTCTCCCGTGGAGAATCTGGCCCCGATTCTCCACGGGAGACCATCCGCCGCGGACGGTGCCCTCGGGGAGCCCTCCAACGTGCCGCGTCCGCGGCGGTGTCTCCCGTAGAGCATTTGGCCCCGATTCTCCACGGGAGCCCGCGGACGAGGCTCTCGGGGAACCATCCAACGGGCCCTGTCCGCGGCGGAGGCTCTCCCGTGGAGAATCCGGCCCAGATTCTCCACGGGAGACCATCCGCCGCGGACGGAGCTCTCGGGGAGCCCCCCGACGGACCCTGTCCGCGGCGGGGTGTCTCCCGTGGAGAATCTGGCCCCGATTCTCCACGGGGGACCATCCGCCGCGGACGGTGCCCTCGGGGGGCCCTCCAAAGGGCCGCGTCCGCGGCGTTGTGTCTCCCGTGGAGCATTTGGCTCCGATTCCCCACGGGAGACCATCCGCCGTGGGCGGGAGCCTCGGGGCTCCTCGCTGGGAACCACCCCACATGCTCTGTCCGCGGCAGGGGGTCTCCCGTGGAGAATCTGGCCCAGATTCCCCACGGGAGACCATCCGCCGCGGACGGGGCTCTCGGGGAACCCCCCAACGGGCCCTGTCCGCGGCGGAAGCTCTCCCGTGGAGATTCGGCCCAGATTCCCCACGGGAGACCATCCGCCGCGGACGGAGCTCTCGGGGAGCCACCCGACGGACCCTGTCCGCGGCGGGGTGTCTCCCGTGCAGAATCTGGCCTTGATTCGGAAACCATCCGCCGCGGACGGGGCCCTCGGGGGGCCCTCCAACGGGCCGTGTCCGTGGCGGGGCGTCTCCCGTGGAGAATCTGGCCCCGATTCCCTACGGGAGACCATCCACCGCGGACGGGAGCCTCGGGGATCCTCGCCGGGAACCACCCCACATGCTCTGTCCGCGGCGGGAGGTCTCCCGTGGAGAATCTGGCACCGATTCCCCACGGGAGACCATCCGCCGCGGACGGGGCCCTCGGGGCCGTCGGGTGGCCACTGGGGCCCAGCGGCGGCGGGGTGTCTTCCGTGGAGAATCTGGCCCCGATTCCCCACGGGAGGCCATCCGCCGTGGACAGGGGTCTCGGGCTCTCCGGGAACCACCCCACATGCTCTGTCCGCGGCGGGGGGTCTCCCGTGGAGAATCCGGCCCCGATTCCCCACGGGAGACCATCCGTCGTGGACGGGTGCCTCGTGGCTCCTCTCCGGGAACCACCCCGCATGTTCTGTCCGCGGCGGGTGGTCTCCCGAGAGAAGCCACGCAGGGCCCGACACCATGCGAAACGAGACTTCCCGGAGGGGGTTTCCGGGGGCCCGACACCATGCCAAACGGGATTTCCCGGGATCAGGGTTTCGGGGCGTGACACCGTGCCAAACGGGACCTCCCGGGGAGGCGCTCACGGGCCCGACGCCATGCCAAACGCGATTTCCGGCGAGAAGCGCCCATGGGCCCGAACGGACCCTGTCCGCGGCGGGGTGTCTCCCGTGGAGAATCCGGCCCCGATTTCCCACGGGAGATGCGCCACGGACGGGGGCCTCGGGGAGCCCTCCAACGGGCCGTGTCCGCGGCGGGGTGTCTCCCGTGGAGAATCTGGCCCCGATTCTCCACGGGAGAGCATCCGCCGCGGACGGTGCCCTCGGGGGGCCCTCCAACGTGCCGCGTCCGCGGCGGTGTCTCCCGTAGAGCATTTGGCCCCGATTCTCCACGGGAGCCCGCGGACGAGGCTTTCGGGGAACCCTCCAACGGGCCCTGTCCGCGGCGGAGGCTCTCCCGTGGAGAATCCGGCCCAGATTCTCCACGGGAGACCATCCGCCGCGGACGGAGCTCTCGGGGGCCCCCCCGACAGACCCTGTCCGCGGCGGGGTGTCTCCCGTGGAGAATCTGGCCCCGATTCTCCACGGGGGACCATCCGCCGCGGACGGTGCCCTCGGGGAGCCCTCCAAAGGGTCGCGTCCGCGGCGTTGTGTCTCCCGTGGAGATTCGGCCCAGATTCCCCACGGGAGACCATCCGCCGTGGACGGGAGCCTCGGGGCTCCTCGCTGGGAATCACCCCACATGCTCTGTCCGCGGCAGGGGCTCTCCCGTGGAGAATCCGGCCCAGATTCTCCACGGGAGACCATCCGCCGCGGACGGGTCTCTCGGGGCTCTCGGGGAACCCCACAACGGGCCCTGTCCGCGGCGGAGGCTCTCCCGTGGAGAATCCGGCCCCGATTCCCCACGGGAGACCATCCGCCGCGGACGGAGCTTTCGGCCGACGGACCCTGTCCGCAACGGGGTGTCTCCCGTGGAGAATCCGGCCCCGATTCCCTTCGGGGGGCCATCCGCCGCGGACGGGGATCCCTCCGCCGGGCCGCGTCCGCGGCGGGGTGTCTCCTGTGGAGAATCTGGCCCCGATTCCCTACGGGAGACCATCCGCCGCGGACGGAGGCTTTGGGGCCGTCGGGGGGTCACCCAAAAAAATCTGTCCGCGGCGGGGGACCTCCCGAGAGAAGCCTCAAAGGGCCCGACACCATGCGAAACGAGACCTCCCGGGGCGGGTTTTCAGGGGCCCGACACCATGCCAAACGGAACCTCCCGGGGCGGGTCTAGGGGTCCCGACACCATGCCAAACGGGACCTCCCGGGACCAAATTTTCGGGGCGTCACCCGTGACACCATGCCAAACGATACCTCCGGGAGAGGCGCCCATGGGCCCGACACCATGCCAAACGGGACCACCGGCGAGAAGCGCCCATGGGCCCGACACCATGCCAAACGGGACCTCCCGCCGCGGACGGGGCCCTCGGAGCCTTCGGGGGGAACCCCAGTGGAGAATGCGGCCCGGATTCCCCGCGGAAGACCATCCGCCGCGGACGGTGCCCCGGGGAGCCCTCCAACGAGCCTCGTCCGCGGCGGTGTTTCTCCCGTGGAGCATTTGGCCCCGATCCCCCACGGGAGACCATCCGCCGTGGACGGGGGCCTCGGGGCTCCTCGCCAGGAACCACCCCTCATGCTCTGTCCGCGGCGGGGGGTCTCCCGTGGAGAATCCGGCTCGATTCCCCACGGGAGACCATCCGCCGTGGACGGGTGCCTCGGGGCTCCTCTCTGGGAACCACCCCACATGCTCTGTCCGCGGCGGGTGGTCTCCCGAGAGAAGCCTCGCAGGGCCCGACATCGTGCGAAACGATACCTCCGGGAGAGGCGCCCATGGGCCCGACGCCATGCCAAACGGGACCACCGGCGAGAAGCGCCCACGGGCCCGACACCATGCCAAACGGGACCTCCCGGGGAGGCGCTCACGGGCCCGACACCATGCCAAACGCGACCTCCGGCGAGAAGCGCCCATGGGCCCGAACGGACCCTGTTCGCGGCGGGGTGCCTCCCGTGGAGAATCCGGCCCCGATTCCCCACGGGGGGCCATCCGCCACGGACGGGGGCCTCGGGGAGCCCTCCAACGGGCCGTGTCCGCGGCGGGGTGTCTCCCGTGGAGAATCTGGCCCCGATTCTCCACGGGAGAGCATCCGCCGCGGACGGTGCCCTCGGGGAGCCCTCCCACGTGCCGCGTCCGCGGCGGTGTCTCCCGTAGAGCATTTGGCCCCGATTCTCCACGGGAGCCCGCGGACGAGGCTCTCGGGGAACCATCCAACGGGCCCTGTCCGCGGCGGAGGCTCTCCCGTGGAGAATCCGGCCCAGATTCTCCACGGGAGACCATCCGCCGCGGACGGAGCTCTCGGGGAGCCCCCCGACGGACCCTGTCCGCGGCGGGGTGTCTCCCGTGGAGAATCTGGCCCCGATTCTCCACGGGGGACCATCCGCCGCGGACGGTGCCCTCGGGGGGCCCTCCAAAGGGCCGCGTCCGCGGCGTTGTGTCTCCCGTGGAGCATTTGGCTCCGATTCCCCACGGGAGACCATCCGCCGTGGGCGGGAGCCTCGGGGCTCCTCGCTGGGAACCACCCCACATGCTCTGTCCGCGGCAGGGGGTCTCCCGTGGAGAATCTGGCCCAGATTCCCCACGGGAGACCATCCGCCGCGGACGGGGCTCTCGGGGAACCCCCCAACGGGCCCTGTCCGCGGCGGAAGCTCTCCCGTGGAGATTCGGCCCAGATTCCCCACGGGAGACCATCCGCCGCGGACGGAGCTCTCGGGGAGCCACCCGACGGACCCTGTCCGCGGCGGGGTGTCTCCCGTGCAGAATCTGGCCTTGATTCGGAAACCATCCGCCGCGGACGGGGCCCTCGGGGGGCCCTCCAACGGGCCGTGTCCGTGGCGGGGCGTCTCCCGTGGAGAATCTGGCCCCGATTCCCTACGGGAGACCATCCACCGCGGACGGGAGCCTCGGGGATCCTCGCCGGGAACCACCCCACATGCTCTGTCCGCGGCGGGAGGTCTCCCGTGGAGAATCTGGCACCGATTCCCCACGGGAGACCATCCGCCGCGGACGGGGCCCTCGGGGTCGTCGGGTGGCCACCGGGGCCCAGCGGCGGCGGGGAGTCTTCCGTGGAGAATCTGGCCCCGATTCCCCACGGGAGACCATCCGCCGTGGACAGGGGTCTCGGGCTCTCCGGGAACCACCCCACATGCTCTGTCCGCGGCGGGGTGTCTCCCGTGGAGAATCCGGCTCCGATTCCCTACGGGAGACCATCCGCCGCGGACGGGCCTCTCGGGGAGCCCTCCAACGGGCCGTGTCCGCGGCGGGGTGTCTCCCGTGGAGAATCTGGCCCCGATTCCCTACGGGAAGCCCTTCGCTGCGGACGGGGCCCCCGGGGGGCCCCCCACTGACCCCGAAGGGCGACGACTTCGACGACGACGACAACGACGACAACGATCACGACGAAAACGACGGTTTTGGCGGCGGCGAAGACGAATATCAAAACGACAACGAATGCGACGACGACGATCACGGCGCGGGGCTCGGGGTAGAGAGGGGTGGCCCCTTTGAGGTGCGAGCGCCGCCGACGACGACGACGGCGACGACTATGATTGGAGCCTCGGGGCACAGAGGGGCCACCCCTCTCCACCCCGAGACCCCCGCCGCGGCGGACGGGGCGGACGGGGCCCCCAGGGAGCGCCCCAACGGACCCTGTCCGCGGCGGGGTGTCTCCCGTGGAGAATCCGGCCCCCATTCCCCACAGGAGACCATCCGCCGCGGACGCGGCTCTCGGCCGTGTCTTTTCTCCTGCGGAGAATCTGGCACCGATTCCGCACGGGAGATCATCGGCCGCTGACGGGGGCCTCGGGGAGCTCCCCAACAAACCCTGTCAGCGGCGGGGTGTCTCCCGTGGAGAATCCGGCCCCGATTCCCCGCGGGGGACCATCCGCCGCGGACGGGGCCCTCGGGGAACTTCCCAACGGGCCTTGTCCGCGGCGGAGGCTCTCCCGTGGAGAATCTGGCTCCGATTTCCTACGGGAGACCATCCGCCGCGGACGGGTCCCTCGGGGAGCCCTCCAACGGGCCGTGTCCGCGTCGGGGTGTCTCCCGTGGAGAATCTGGCCCCGATCTCGCATGGGAGACCATCCGCCGTGGACGGGAGCCTCGGGCTCACCGGGAACCATCCCACATGCTCTGTCCGCGGCGGGGGGTCTCCCGTGGAGAATCTGGCCCCGATTCCCCACGGGGGGCCATCCGCCGCGGACGGAGGCTTTGGGGCCGTCGCGGGGGCATCCGAAATGCTCTGTCCGCGGCAGGGGACCTCCCGAGAGAAGCCTCAAAGGGCCCGACACCATGCGAAACCAGACCTCCCGGGCCGGGTTTCCGGGGACCCGACACCATGCCAAGCGGGACCTCCCGGGATCAGGTTTTCGGGGCGTGACGCCATGCCAAACGGGATCTCCGGGGGAGGCGCTCATGGGCCCGACACCATGCCAAACGGGACCTCCGGCGAGAAGCGCCCAGGGGCCCGAACGGACCCTGTCCGCGGCGGGGTGTCTCCTGCTGGAGAATCCGGCCCCGATTCCCCACGAGAGACCATCCGCCGCGGACGGGTCCCTCGGGGGCCCCTCCAACGGGCCGTGTCCGCGGCGGGGTGTCTCCCGTGGAGAATCTGGCCCCGATTCCCCACGTGAGACCATCCGCCGTGGACAGGGGCCTCGGGCTCGCCCTGAACCACCCCACATGCTCTGTCCGCGGCGGGGGGTCTCCCGTGGAGAATCCGGCCCGATTCCCCGCGGGAGACCATCCGCCGTGGACGGGTGCCTCGGGGCTCCTCTCTGGGAACCACCCCACATGCTCTGTCCGCGGCGGGTGGTCTCCCGAGAGAAGCCTCGCAAGGCCCGACACCATGCGAAACGAGACTTCCCGGGGCGGGTTTTCGGGGGCCCGACGCCATGCCAAACGGGACCTCCCGGGATCAGGTTTTCGGGGCGTGACGCCATGCCAAACGGGACCTCCCGGGGAGGCGCTCGCGGGCCCGACTCCATGCCAAACGCGACCTCCGGCTCATGGGCCCGAACGGACCCTGTTCGCGGCGGGGTCCTCCCGTGGAGAATCCGGCCTCGATTCCCCACGGGAGACCATCCGCCACGGACGGGGGCCTCGGGGAGCCCTCCAACGGGCCGTGTCCGCGGCGGGGTGTCTCCCGTGGAGAATCTGGCCCCGATTCTCCACGGGAGACCATCCGCCGCGGACGGTGCCCTCGGGGGGCCCTCCAACGTGCCGCGTCCGCGGCGGTGTCTCCCGTAGAGCATTTGGCCCCGATTCTCCACGGGGGCCCGCAGACGAGGCTCTCGGGGAACCCTCCAACGGGCCCTGTCCGCGGCGGAGGCTCTCCCGTGGAGAATCCGGCCCAGATTCTTTACGGGAGACCATCCGCCGCGGACGGAGCTCTCGGGGAGCCCCCCGACGGACCCTGTCCGCGGCGGGGTGTCTCCCGTGGAGAATCTGGCCCCGATTCTCCACGGGGGACCATCCGCCGCGGACGGTGCCCTCGGGGAGCCCTCCAAAGGGCCGCGTCCGCGGCGTTGTGTCTCCCGTGGAGCATTTGGCTCCGATTCCCCACGGGAGACCATCCGCCGTGGACGGGGCCCTCGGGGCTCTCGCTGGGAACCACCCCACATGCTATGTCCGCGGCAGGGGGTCTCCCGTGGAGAATCTGGCCCAGATTCCCCACGGGAGACCATCCGCCGCGGACGGGGCTCTCGGGGAACCCCCCAACGGGCCCTGTCCGCGGCGGAGGCTCTCCCGTGGAGAATCCGGCCCAGATTCCCCACGGGAGACCATCCGCCGCGGACAGAGCTCTCGGGGAGCCACCCGACGGACCCTGTCCGCGGCGGGGTGTCCCTGTGGAGAATCAGGCCTTGATTCCCTACGGGAAATCGGACGGGGCCCTCGGGGGGCCCTCCAACGGGCCGTGTCCGCGGCGGGGCGTCTCCCGTGGAGAATCTGGCCCCGATTCCCTACGGGAGACCATCCACCGCGGACGGGGGCCTCGGGGATCCTCGCCGGGAACCACCCCACATGCTCTGTCCGCGGCGGGAGGTCTCCCGTGGAGAATCTGGCACCGATTCCCCACGGGAGACCATCCGCCGCGGACGGGGCCCTCGGGGCCGTCGGGGGGCCATTGGGGCCCAGCGGCGGCGGCGTGTGCTCCGTGGAGAATCTGGCCCCGATTCCCCACGGGAGGCCATCCGCCGTGGACAGGGGTCTCCGGCTCTCCGGAACCACCCCACATGCTCTGTCCGCGGCGGGGGGTCTCCCGTGGAGAATCCGGCCCCGATTCCCCACGGGAGACCATCCGTCGTGGACGGGTGCCTCGTGGCTCCTCTCCGGGAACCGCTCCACATGCTCTGTCCGCGGCGGGTGGTCTCCCGAGAGAAGCCTCGCAGGGCCCGACACCATGCGAAACGAGACTTCCCGGAGCGGGTTTTCGGGGGCCCGACACCATGCCAAACGGGATTTCCCGTGATCACGGTCTCGGGGCGTGACGCCATGCCAAAGGGGACCTCCCGGGGAAGCGCTCACGGGCCCGACACCATGCCAAACGCGACCTCCGGCGAGAAGCGCCCATGGGCCCGAACGGACCCTGTCCGCGGCGGGGTGTCTCCCGTGGAGAATCCGGCCCCGATTCCCCACGGGAGACCATCCGCCACGGACGGGGAGCCTCGGAGAGCCCTCCAACGGGGCCGTGTCCGCGGCGGGGTGTCTCCCGTGGAGAATCTGGCCCCGATTCTCCACGGGAGACCATCCGCCGCGGACGGAGCTCTCGGGGAGCCCTCCAACGGGCCCTGTCCGCGGCGGAGGCTCTCCCGTGGAGAATCTGGCCCAGATTCCACACGGGAGACCATCCGCCGCGGACGGAGCTCTCGGGGAGCCCCCTCCCCGTGCCTGTCCGCGGCGGGTGTCCCCGTTGAGAATTGGCCCCGATTCTCCACGGGGGCCATCTCCCGTGGAGAATCCCCACGGGAGACCATGCCGACGGGATTTCTCCTCGGGGGGGGGTCATCCGCCGCGGACGGTGCCCTCGGGGAGCCCTCCAAAGGGCCGCGTCCGCGGCGTTGTGTCTCCCGTGGAGCATTTGGCTCCGATTCCCCACGGGAGACCATCCGCCGTGGACGGGAGCCTCGGGGCTCCTCGCTGGGAACCACCCCACATGCTATGTCCGCGGCAGGGGGTCTCCCGTGGAGAATCTGGCCCAGATTCCCCACGGGAGACGGACGGGGCTCTCGGGGAACCCCCCAACGGGCCCTGTCCGCGGCGGAGGCTCTCCCGTGGAGAATCCGGCCCAGATCCCCCACGGGAGACCATCCGCCGCGGACGGAGCTCTCGGGGAGCCCCCCGACGGACCCTGTCCGCGGCGGGGTGTCTACCGTGGAGAATCTGGCCTTGATTCCCTACGGGAAACCATCCGCCGCGGACGGGGCCCTCGGGGTGCCCTCCAACGGGCCGTGTCCGCGGCGGGGCGTCTCCCGTGGAGAATCTGGCTCCGATTCCCTACGGGAGACCATCCACCGCGGACGGGAGCCTCGGGGCTCCTCGTCGGGAACCACGCCACCTGCTCTGCCCGCGGCGGGAGGTCTCCCGTGGAGAATCTGGCACCGATTCCCCACGGGAGACCATCCGCCGCGGACGGGGCCCTCGGGGCCGTCGGGGGGCCACCCAAAATGCTCTGTCCGCGGCGGGTGGTCTCCCGAGAGAAGCCTCTAAGGGCTGATCCATGCGAAGAGAGACCTCCCGGGCCGGGTTTTCGGGGGCCCGACACCATGCCAAACGGGACCTCCCGGGATCAGGTTTTCGGGGCGTCACACCATGCCAAGCGGGACCTCTAGGGGAAGCGCTCATGGGCCCGACGCCATGCCAAACGTGACCTCCGGCGAGAAGCGCCCATGGGCCCGAACAGACCCTGTCCGCGGCGGGGTGTCTCCCGTGGAGAATCTGGCCCCGATTCCCTACAGGAGACCATCCGCTGCGGACGGGGCCCTCGGGGAGCCCTCCAACGGGCCGTGTCCGCGGCGGGGTGTCTCCCGTGGAGAATCCGGCTCCGATTCCCTACGGGAGACCATCCGCCGCGGACGGTGCCCTCGGGGAGCCCTCCAACGGGCCGCGTCCGCAGCGGGGTGTGTCCCGTGGAGAGTCTGGCTCCGATTCCCCACGGGAGACCATCCGCCGTGGACGGGAGCATCGGGGCTCTCCGGGAACCACCCCACATGCTCTGTCCTCGGCGGGGGGTCTTTCGTGGAGAATCCGGATTCCCCGCGGGAGACCATCCGCCGCGGACGGAGCTCTCTGGGAGCCCCCCGACGGACCCTGTCTGCGGCGGGGTGTCTCCCGTGGAGAATCCGGCCCCGATTCCACATGGGAGACCATCCGCCGAGGACGGGGCCCTCTGGGAGCCCTCCAATGGGCCGTGTCCGCGGCGGAGTGTCTCCCGTGGAGAATCTGGCCCCGATTCCCTACGGGAGACCATCGATTCCCCACGGGAAACCATCCGCCGCCGACGGGGCCCTCGGGGAGCCCTCCAACGGGCGGCGTCCGCGGCGGGGTGTCTCCCGTGGAGAATCCGGCCCCGATTCCCTACGGGAGACCATCCGCCGCGGACGGGCCTCTCGGGGAGCCCTCCAACGGGCCGTGTCCGCGGCGGGGTGTCTCCCGTGGAGAATCTGGTTCCGATTCCCCACGGGAGGCCATCCTACGTGGACGGGGGCCTCGGGGCTCTCCGGGAACCACCCCACATGCCCTCCGCGGCGGGGGGTCTCCCGTGGAGAATCCGGCCCCGATTCCCCACGGGAGACCATCGGCCGCGGATGGCGCCCTCGGGGAGCCCCCCAACGGGCTCTGTCCGCGGCGGCGTGTCTTCCGTGGAGAATCTGGCCTCGATTCCCTACGGGAAGCCCTTCGCTGCGGACGGGGCCCCCGGGGAACCCCCCACTGACCCCGAAGGACGACGACTTCGACGACGACGACAACGACGACAACGATCACGACGAAAACGACGGTTTTGGCGGCGGCGAAAACGAATATCAAAACGACAACGAATACGACGACGACGATCACGGCGCGGGGCTCGGGGTAGAGAGGGGTGGCCCCTTTGAGGTGCGAGCGCCGCCGACGACGACGACGGCGACGACTATGATTGGAGCCTCGGGGCACAGAGGGGCCACTCCTCTCTACCCCGAGACACCCGCCGCGGCGGACGGGGCGGACGGGGCCCCCAGGGAGCGCCCCAACGGACCCTGTCCGCGGCGGGGTGTCTCCCGTGGAGAATCCGGCCCCCATTCCCCACAGGAGACCATCCGCCGCGGACGCGGCTCTCGGCCGTGTCCTGTCTCCTGCGGAGAATCTGGCACCGATTCCGCGCGGGAGATCATCGGCCGCTGACGGGGGCCTCGGGGAGCTCCCCAACAAGCCCTGTCAGCGGCGGGGTGTCTCCCGTGGAGAATCCGGCCCCGATTCCCCACGGGAGACCATCCGCCGCGGACGGGGCCCTCGGGGAACTTCCCAACGGGCCTTGTCCGCGGCGGAGGCTCTCCCGTGGAGAATCTGGCCCCGATTTCCTACAGGAGACCATCCGCCGCGGACGGGTCCCTCGGGGAGCCCTCCAACGGGCCGTGTCCGCGGCGGGGTGTCTCCCGTGGAGAATCTGGCCCCGATCTCCCATGGGAGACCATCCGCCGTGGACGGGAGCCTCGGGCTCACTGGGAACCATCCCACATGCTCTTTCCGCGGCGGGGGGTCTTCCGCGGAGAATCTGGCCTCGATTCCCTACGGGAAGCCCTTCGCTGCGGACGGGGCCCCCGGGGAGCTCCCCACTGACCCCGAAGGACGACGACTTCGACGACGACGACAACGACGACAACGATCACGACGAAAACGACGGTTTTGGCGGCGGCGAAGACGAATACCAAAACGACAACGAATACGACGACGACGATCACGGCGCGGGGCTCGGGGTAGAGAGGGGTGGCCCCTTTGAGGTGCGAGCGCCGCCGACGACGACGACGGCGACGACTATGACTGTAGCCTCGGGGCACAGAGGGGCCACCCCTCTCTACCCCGAGACCCCCGCCGCGGCGGACGGGGCGGACGGGGCCCCCAGGGAGCGCTCCAACGGACCCTGTCCGCGGCGGGGTGTCTCCCGTGGAGAATCCGGCCCTCATTTCCCACAGGAGACCATCCGCCGCGGACGCGGCTCTCCGCCGTGTCCTGTCTCCCGTGGAGAATCTGGCACCGATTCCGCACGGGAGATCATCGGCCGCTGACGGGGGCCTCGGGGAGTTCCCCAACAAGCCCTGTCAGCTGCGGGGTGTCTCCCGTGGAGAATCCGGCCCCGATTCCCCACGGGAGACCATCCGCCGCGGACGGGGTTCTCGGGGAACTTCCCAACGGGCCTTGTCCGCGGCGGAGGCTCTCCCGTGGAGAATCTGGCCCCGATTTCCTACAGGAGACCATCCGCCGCGGACGGGTCCCCCGGGGAGCCCTCCAACGGGCCGTGTCCGCGGCGGGGTGTCTCCCGTGGAGAATCTGGCCCCTATTCCCCACGGGAGGCCCTCCGCCGTGGACAGGGGCCTCCGGCTCTCCGGAACCACCCCACATGCTCTGTCCGCGGCGGGGGGTCTCCCGTGGAGAATCCGGCCCGATTCCCCACGGGAGACCATCCGCCGTGGACGGGTGCCTCGGGGCTCCTCTCCGGGAACCGCCCCACATGCTCTGTCCGCGGCGGGTGGCCTCCCGAGAGAAGCCTCGCAGGGCCCGACACCATGCGAAACCAGACCTCCCGGGCCGGGTTTCCGGGGGCCCGACGCCATGCCAAACGGGACCTCCCGGGATCAGGTTTTCGGGGCGTGACACCATGCCAAACGGGATCTCCCCTATTCCCCACGGGAGGCCATCCGCCGTGGACAGGGGCCTCGGGCTCTCCGGGAACCACTCCACATGCTCTGTCCGCGGCGGGGGGTCTCCCGTGGAGAATCAGGCCCGATTCCCCACGGGAGACCATCCGCCGTGGACGGGTGCCTCGGGGCTCCTCTCCGGGAACCACCCCACATGCTCTGTCCGCGGCGGGTGGTCTCCCGAGAGAAGCCTCGCAGGGCCTGACACCATGCGAAAAGCGACTTCCCGGAGCGGGTTTTCGGGGGCCCGACACCATGCCAAACGGGACTTCCCGGGATCAGGTTTTCGGGGCGTGACACCATGTCAAACGGGACCTCTCGGGGAGGCGCTCACGGGCCCGACACCATGCCAAACGCGACCTCCGGCGAGAAGCGCCCATGGGCCCGAACGGACCCTGTTCGCGGCGGGGTGTCTCCCGTGGAGAATCCGGCCCTGATTCTCCACGGGGGACCATCCGCCGCGGACGGTGCCCTCGGGGAGCCCTCCAACGGGCCGTGTCCGCGGCGGGGTGTCTCCCGTGCAGAATCTGGCCATGATTCTCCACGGGAGACCATCCGCCGCGGACGGTGCCCTCGGGGGGCCCTCCAACGTGCCGCGTCCGCGGCGGTGTCTCCCGTAGAGCATTTGGCCCCGATTCTCCACGGGGGCCCGCGGACGAGGCTCTCGGGGAACCCTCCAACGGGCCCTGTCCGCGGCGGAGGCTCTCCCGTGGAGCGCCCTGCGAGCGCCGCCGACGACGAAGACGACGACGATTTCCACGACGCCGACGACGACGACGACGACGATGACGACGACGACGACGACGACGGCGAGGGGCTTGGGGCAAGGAGGGGCCACCCCTCTCTACCCCGGACCCCCTGCCAGTATAACGGCGACGACGACGGCGGCGACGATGGCGGCGGCAGCGGCGACGACGACGACGATGACGACGGTGAGCTCGGGATCAGGGCGGGCGTCCTCTTTGAGGTGCGAGCGCCGCCGCTGAAGCCGCCGCCGACGACGGCGACGACGACGACGGCGACGACGACGACGACGGCGGGTTCGGGGTAGAACGGGGCCGCACCTCCCTACCGCGAGCCCGCCGCCGCTACGATGGCGACGACGACGACGACGGCGGGGGTCTCGTGGTAGAGAGGGGTGGCCCCTTTGACGCGCGAGCGCCGCTGCCGACGACGACGACGACGACGACGACGGCGGTTTCTACTCAGAGCCGCCCACTGCCATGACGACGACGATGACGGCGGCGGCGACGATGACGACGACGACGACGACGATGACGGCGGCCCAAGATCGACCCTGGGAGGGCTAAAATTCGTCATCCCTCACGAGGATCGTGGCTCCTGAGGGGGGGGGGGGGGCTGTGATTATGGGACCTCCCTTCGTTGATCGATCTCCTCCAAAATGTCTCCGAGGCTCCCCCAGAGACCCCTCAAAAGGCCCCCAAGAGACCCACAAGAGGCTCCAAGAACCCCCCCGGAGGCACCCGAGAAGCGCCCAGGAGGCTCCAAGAAGCGCCCAGGAGGCATCCAAAGCACCCAAAATGGCCCCAAGGGGCCCCAAGAGGCCCCCAAGAGTCTCCAAAGACGCCGAGGCACCCAAGACGCCGAAAAGCCCCTCTTGACGACGCTCTACTCGCCTGGGCGTCGTTTCTGGACGGGCTGGTGGGGATGCGCGAAGCGTTTAGAATTTGTTGAGATATCCTCGTCGTCGTCGCCCCTCGCTGTCGGCAGTAAAGGGGCCATCCCTCTCTACTCCGAGCTCCCCGCCACACGAGGTGGTAGCGACGGCGATGATGGATGCGCCGACGCCGTTGGCGGCGGCGGTGAGCAGTAGCAGCGACGACGACGGTTGCAGAGAGGAGGAGGAGGACGACGAGGAGGAGGAGTAGGAGGAGGAGTGCGGTGACGGCCGCGATGGCGAGAAGCGCGCAATCTCGGGAGCAGGCGCGCCATCGCAGCGACGAAGTCAGAGAGGTAGATCCTGCGACCCGAACAAATGAACGCTACTAAAAATCATGTGGACGGACGAATTTAACTTAATGCAAATGAATGTCACAGGGGCAAATAAATGCAACTAGTTGCGGCGGGACAAATAGATGCAAGCATCTGAAGTAAAAGCGGCGTGCAAGGTTATTGGCGGGAGGGTAGGGGAGGATTGGAAAAAAGGGAACTCGGGGCAACCCCGGAAGCTCTCCCCCGCACCGGGTGCATCGCCGCGCGGGGTAGTGCAAAATTAAAGCGCGGGGGCGCGACTCCGGGCAATCCCGGAAGCCCCCCCCCCCGCGCCGGGTGAATTGCCGCGCGGCGCAATGCAAAAGGAAAGCGCGGGGGCTCGACTAGGGGCTACCCCGGAAGCTCCCCCCCGCACCGGGTGAACCGCCGCGCGGCGCAATGAAAAAACAAAACGCGGGGGCGCGACTCGGGGCAACCCCGGCAGCGCCCCCTCTCCTGCACGTCCATCCGGGCGGACGCAGGGGTTCCAGCAGCCCAAAGCTAGCATCTAGCACTCGGGATGGAATCCGAAGATTGAATGCTTGGCCTCCGCTAATGCGCGAAGCTCGCGCTCCCACAGGGGCTGGCTGGTTTCCTCGAAGCGGTTGGCAAAAGATGACGAAGATGCCGCAGTGTTCTGGCGTTTGATCCAGCACAAGGCTGCGCCCACTGTGCCCAGTGTGTCACCCCCGGGGCCGCTCCAAGTTAACGACTGGACCGCCACTCGGTGGGCGACTTCCACCAGCATTTTCTCTAACTGTTTCTCCCCCGTGTTGGTATCCTCGTCGATGTTCGCCAGGTATATCAAGCCTTTCGCCGTGCCTCCCTTCGGGCACACTGGGTGCGAGCTGACGTACCGGGGGGGGATGAAATCCGCCGACCCCTCCGGGATCATCAGCGCGTGAGACTCTTGCCCTTCCCCAAACGCTCCGCCCCCCGGATGCCCGCGCGGTCGATTTGGTGGGGCGGGCCCATGCCCCAACCGTGCTGAGAGGCCCCCAAGACGCCCCCAATACGGTCAAAGAAACGACCCCCATACCCCCGAGACGGCTCGCGAGGCGCCCGAGACGGCCCAAGCGGCCCCCGATGCGGCTCCAAGACAGCCCCACGAAGGGGCGCAGACGGGGGGCCCGAACGGAAATTGCGAGCGCGCGGCCCCAGAAAGCCTTCAGGACATCCCAAGAAGCGTCCATGAGGCCCCCAAAGACGCCCCCATTGGCCCCTAGAGGCCCAGAAGAAGCCCCAAGAGGCCTCCAAACGGCCCGCAAAATGTTTCACCAATGCTGCCGGGAAGCCCTCGAGAGATTTCGCGGGAGACCCCCGCGGGGTCGGCGGCGCAGCGTGCACCCGAGAATCTGCAGCCACGAGGAAGTCCATCAATATCTTGAAGTGGTACGTCCCGAGAAGGCCAGGGACGACCGAGCGCGCGCTCTCCAATTGTTTCCTAAGCTTCCGCCCGTCTTGAAGAGACCGGACACCGCGACGGAGCAGGTGGCAGCTCTGCTTGAACGGGCGACTATGCTGCACGACTTTGAACCAGTGAGGGAACCGGTCGTGGAAGGTCCGGCCGCGAGGCGGGAGGCCACTGCCGCTCATGTTAGCACCCGAATAAATTGCATGGCTGGTTTTGTTGCCCCACAGGGTTCCGCAGAGGATGAGCTTTTCCTTCGGGCGGGCCCAATTCACAGTGCGCTGGAAAGCGCGATTGATCACGCCCCATGTCCGCAGGGACTTGAAATGGGCGCACACGATCAGCCCCAACAGCGCGATGCTCGTGCCGTATGCGTCATCGGCGGCCAGCGCCCATTTCTTCACGACCTGAACGTCCATGGCGTCAGCAGTGTACCGCGTCGTATTGCCAGGGCGGTCAAAGTCCGCGAGGAACTTGTTAAACCCTGTCTTGTCCACGTGAAATTCGTGAGGGTGGCACCCCTCCTCGCGGCACTTGTCCACGCGGCGCTCGCATCGGAAACAATAGCGAGCATGTGCGCTATCGTTAGGGGTGGGCGCTTGGTTACTGCTGGGCGCAGTGGCCTGGCGACTGCTCGCCCTTGCCTTGGTTGTGCTTTCGCTCGTGCAGTTGATCCTGCGCTTCTTGAGCATATTCTTCTTCACGTGTTTACTATTATTCGCCCTCTGAGGTTGTTGAATTTTCGCGCGATATATCCTCCTTTGGGCTGGTGTCCTCGAAGGACTGCCGAACCAAGACTTCCTCATTTGAAGTCCCCCCTTGCGCCCGCCCGCTGACACCGCGTTTTGCCGGCGCGTCTCGCAGTGACCCCGGCGCGAGATGGGCCCAGGGTGGCAGCGGCCATTGCGACACTTCGTGGGCCGCGCACGCGGCATATAGCCGCGCTGGAAACAAGAGCGAAGCAGAACGGGTTTGGGGGGGCAGGCGGTCTCGGGGCAGCCCCGGCACCGCCCCCCAATCAGCACCGTTGGCACTTATGCCGCCGGGCTCGAGCCTGCGCAGCCTGAAGAGAAGAGGAAGACGGATAATGGGAAGAGCATAACGAAGCGGCAGAGAAGGAGGAGATGTGAATCGGAGCATTTCCGACACCACAACACAATCCCTGACGGCCCCGTGCCCATCCACAGGACGTGCGATGGGTGCGCCGTTGCGTCGATCACGGATGCCAGGGCACGCGAAGGCCGTCAAACCTCCTCTGGATCTGACACGGTCCCACAGCAGACAAATATATTTCTTTCTTCTCTACAGGTCGTGTGTCCATTGTCGTCTGCAATTAATTCCAGCTGGGGGTCGTCTCCGTGGGGCCTGAGGTGCTTAGCAGGGTACGTACAACACAAGATGATTCGACATAGCGCGAGATGGTTCAACATAGCGTCGTCGTCGTCCTCGTCGTCTGGTCGTCGTTCGTCAACGACAGCGTCATCGTCGGCTATGTTGCCCCCCCCAACGTCATCCATGAGGGCATGCTGCCGGAGACCTCGCCTGAAAGCTCTCTGTTTCTCTATCGTGGAGTTGGCGGAGGTTAGCGAGTTCAATTTGATTGAAATGTCCTCCATTATATTGTGGTTTTCGCGCCGTATCCTCCTTCTCCTCCTCCTCCTTCTCCTCCTCCTCCTCCTCCTCCTCATCCCCATCCTCCTCCATCTCCTCCTCCTCCTCTTCCCCTTCCTGCCTCCCCCTCCTGCCTGCTCCTCCTCCACCTCGTCATCTTCATCTTGTTCTCACTCTTCTCATTCGTATGACTTTCATTCCAAGGTCCAACCAGGGCGCAACATAAAGGGGGCCACCCCTCTCTACCCCGAGCCCCCTGCCGCTGCGAGAGCACAGCGGCGCAACTCGGGGCAACCCCGGAAGCGCCCGCGAGGCGCGCGCAGACGCCGCGCGGCAGAAAGGGCATCTTCGGCAGAGGGCCGCAACCAGATGGGGCCACTCCTCCTTGCCCCGAAACCCCTGCTGCTACGAGGGATAACGACGGCGAAGATGGATGCGCCGACCGCGCTAGCGGCGATGATGAAGATGACATTGATGACTTTTCGATGCCGAAGATGACATGTACGACGGGGTCGATGGTGCATGCGCGCATCTGCGACAAATGTCTGAATTCACGGCGGGGGGCCCGCGCCAGCGCACATGTATGCAAATAAATGCCCTGGGTGAAAATACATATGAATGCGGCACGCGCAAAATCACGCGCCAGTGCAACATATGTAAATGAAAGAATATAAGAGGGCCAGGGCGTAACTCGGGGCAACCCCGGAAGCGCCCCGCCTCCCTCGGACGATGCACAGAGAAAGAGAGAGAGAGAGAGAGAGAGAGAGAGAGAGAGAGAGAGAGAGAGAGAGAGAGAGAGAGAGAGAGAGAGAGAGAGGGAGAGAGAGAAAGAGAGAGAGAGAGAGAGAGAGAGAGAGAGAGAGAGCAGCTCAATGCATGCTGGTGGCAGGATCTCCGCACGATTGCGTGGCGCGACGGAGCAATGAGCAAAATGCGCGCCCCTCGTGCGACGCCGACTTACGCTGATTATGAGCTAATGGAGCGCGAGTGCGCAGTGGCACCGCGGCTGCCGCTGGCATGGCGCGAGAGCTACGAATCAACACGCACCCTGAACATGACCCTGCGCGAGTGTGTTTCTTTTTGCGGTGTCTTTTGGGGCCCCCTGGAGACCCTCGTGGGGCCTTCTTGGATTTCCTTGGGGGCTCCTCGGGTATTCGGTTTGGAAAGTCTCGGGAGCTCCCTTTAGCAGGGCCCCGAGGGCTCCGACAGGATCCCAGCAAGGCTCCGAGAGAGCTCCAAGAGAGCCCTCCCAAAGAGGCACAAAGTATATGCACGAGTGTGCCTCTTTTTGGGTGCTTTTGGGATCTACTGGGGGCCCTCATGGGGCCTTCTTGGATTCCTGGTGAGCTCTTTGGGGATTCGGAAAGTCTCGGGAACTTCCTGAAACAGGTTCCAGGGGGCTCCGAAAGGGACCCAGCAGGGCTCCGTGAGGGCACCCTTAGAGACACAAAGTACATGCACCAGTGTGCCTCTTTGTGGGTGCCTTTTGGGATCCACTGGGGGCCCCTGGAGATTAGAGAGCCCTCTAATAATCTCCTGGGGCCCCAAGAAGCCCCAAGAGGCTCCCAAGAAGCCCCCAGAGGCTCCCAAAAAGCCCCGAGAGGCTCCCAAGAGACCCCCAACAGGCCCGCCACTGGCCTCAAGACGCCCCAAGAGGACCCCATTAAGCCCCAAAAGGCGCCCAAGAGGCGCTCAGAAGTACTAGCCATCCACGAGATCCCAACCAGAATCCATGAGGTTCTGACCCGCCACCCGCGCGCGGTGGCGGGATGGGCCGAAAGCCACTGGATAAATGCTGAGTGAGTGGGGGGGGGGGAGAGGAGGGGCGAGGGCGAAGAAGGATCGCATCAGTCGGAGCGCCCCGGATCGGCGGCATTGGCCGAAGGCCAATACAATAAACGCAAACAAATGGACAAATGTCCAAATAAACGCAAGTAAATGCGGCAAGGATGCGGGGAGGTGAGGCAGCGCAACTCGGGGCAGCCCCGGGAGCGCGAGGAAGGAATTGCGGTAGGGAGTTAGGGCGCAGGGAGGGAAGGGGAGGAAACAATCTATCAAAAACAGAAAGGGTGCACGTACATGTTCACGCGTTCAAATAAATGTAAATGGGGGGGGGGGGGGCAGCGCAACTCGGGGCAACCCCGGAAGCGCGAGGCGGGGGGGGTGGCAGCGCAACTCGGGGCAGCCCCGGGAGCGCGAGGAAGGAGAATCTGCAGGAAGAGACGCGGGGCGAACGCTCAGTGGCTGAGCGCGCGCGCGCGGGCACTGGGCGGCTCATTGTCCGAGGAATCTTCGGGCGCGAAGCTCGGCGACGGCTCCAGGTCGACAACCATGCGCTTCGGGGGGGGCCTCGTCCACCGCCGGGCCCTCGGGAAGCTGGAGGCGCGCCGCCGCGGCATCCTCAGTGGCAACCGCTGCGTGCGTGTCGGAGCCGCCGCCGTCGTTGGCGCGGTTCGCCTTGCTATTCGCCTCCTGCTGCAGGCTCTCCACGTCGTCGGCGTCCATCTTTTCGGCATGAGCGGCCAGCTTCCACCAGAGCTTGCGCAAGCGCCTCTTCTCGGAGATGAGCATCTTCGAATCTCCATCGCCCTTGTAGAGTTTGGCCGGCGGGTCGTGCCAGCCCCGAGCCACTTGCGCGCACAGCCAGTCCCAGTCCCACGCGGGGAGGCTGTCCCACTCGATTCCGTCAGCCAACACCCAGTGTCCCCTCCACTGCTGGTCGCCCTCCTTGTGCGGCTTCACCACCGACCCCATAGCGAGGGGCTCGACCTTGGGCAGGTACTTGAGGACGTCGATGGGGCGCAGCTTGCTGACGTCCACCTGCTTGGCCAGGACCGCCTCCCGGCACAGCGTCTTGAGGTCTTTGATGTCGTACTCTGGGTGGACGGCCACGAAGTGCCAGGCTTGTTGGGGGACGGCCTCGAAGTCGATCCATTCGACCAAGATGCCCCCCTTCCCAGGCGTGTACTTCGTCCCACAATGGCAGTACCACCCTTGGCCAACTCCTTCCTGCTCGCTCTCCTGCTCGATCGTGAGCAATTGCGCCCACCTGTCAGTCCGGATCACAGCCTTGCACCGCACGTGCTGCCCCTTCTCCATGTCGTAGCCCGTCTTGCCGCCGCAACAGTAGTATGTGTTCATGCGGCCCTTATCGTTGGCAAGGAACTGGTCTGAGTAATCACAAACCAACTGGTATTGGCTTGGCTTGCCAAGTCCAGCCTCGACGGCTTTGGAGAAGCCCTGCATCCTCCCGGCGTGAGCCGTCATGGAATCTTGAATGTTATGGCAGAATTGTTGGTCCTCCGTCAGTGTGAACTCGGACACGTCGCCGTAAGTGTCTTTGCAAAGCCAGTCGCTGTATGCGTTGGCGCACGCGACGGCTTTGTTCATGTCCTGTTTTTTGCAAACGACCAAGTTCATCTGCGGCGCCGCGATGCGCCTGAGCCGCTGCGTCTGGATCTGCAAATACGCTCTTCCGATGGCACGTCTTTGGGTGTGATTCAAAGTGGCATACACGTCGTCGTCGACGAACTGGCCCCACCTCTGGCCTCCGGTCATGGTCGCCTCCTCCGGCTTGGCGGCGGCCGAAGAAGAGGCCGTCAGCGCCCAGCCCTCCTCGGGCACCTCGGCCCATTCTGTGCATAGATCGTCGACCGCCTCGTCCGGTTGGGCGCCCTTGCTCTTGGGGTCGACGCCGACCTGGACTCCCATCGTCGCTTTCCTCCAGCAGGCGCCTCCATCGCCGTCCAGTGCGAAGCCCACGAGGCCGGTGAAAGCTTCCTTGACCTCGGTGAAGGACGCCTTGTATTTGTCGACGCGCTCGCGAGACTTCGCCGAACCCCAGGAATGCTTATTCGTTTTGCCGAGTTCTTTCAGGAGAGCCTTCTTGGCCATCACTGTGTCGGCGTTCTGACTCTCCGCGTAGCAGGGGAAACAATGGTGGCCGCGGTACTCGCCCTTGCTGCCCTTGTCCCAGAACCAGCTCCCGTTCCAAACGCCGGGGGGCGTGCACCACTTCTGCGGCCGCTCCGTCGTGAAGAAACTGGACATCATTTTCCAATTGTCCTGCTCCCCGCATTCCCAGCACCACCTGACCTGGTTCTTGGGGACGGCGTACGATCCACCGCGGCACCATACATAATCGTCTGGGTTTTTAGCCACGTTCTCCTGGTGCGCTGTCACAGCCTCTTCCACCATCTTTTTGTTGAACACTCGGTCCGCCACGATGTCGGAGGCGGACGTCCCCGTCACCTTATTCTTCTTTTTCGTTCCCTCCGGCCTCGCTAAAATTTCCATCGCCGCCGACACGATCTCCCTCGCCTCTGCGGCCTCCTCCCCCTTGCTGTCTAGCGCCTTCGCCATGCGTTCCATCGCGTCTTCGTTTGCCATGGCGACCGCGGGCGCGGGTGGCTGGCCTGGAGCTGCTGCGGGTCGCGGGCGGCTGATCTAGCGAATTGCTGCGTGTGAGAGCTGTCACCCTTCCGCGCCACACTCCCCCTGGCCATTTCACCGACAAAGCCTACGAAGCAGACCCGTCCTCCAAGTCAACCTTGCATAATGGGACCCCTCCTTCAAGCCACAGCCGACGAGGCGGAACTCGGGGCAACCCCGGAACCGTCCCACCAGCGCAGCTACAGCCGCAGAGGGGCCACCCACCTCTACTCCCTTTTTTCCCGGGCGCTCTGGGATACAAATGAGAAGCGTCTCCCTAAGAAACGCCGACGAGGCGGATCTCGGGGCAACCCCGGAACCGTCCCATCAGCACGGTTACAGCAGCAGAGGGGCCGATGGGGATAGTCTTCTCCCCCGTGCTTTTCCCTCTTCCTGTTCCGATCACCCCCGGCAATGCAATAATGCATCCCCCTCTCCTCTCCTCTCCACTTGCCGCGGCGCCGTACCGTGACAAAAGAGCAACCAGGAGGAAGAGGAGGAGGAGGAGCAGGAGGAGGAGGAGGAGGAGGAAGAGGAGAAGGAGGTCCAGGAGGAGGAAAATACCCTCGACCCCCGACTCGACCCTCGGATCGAGGATCGATTCGCGACGATCGGGGACAAGAGCCGCGCGAAAACCCCCTTCCGACCCCCCAGGGGGCCCAAGGTCCAAGCACTCCGAAATCCGAGCCGGCCCAGAGCACCACTACGACCCCCAACCCTCAACCCTCGCGGTGGGCACGTCAGAAACGACTCGGGGCGAGGGTGCGAGGCTGAGCATCCCCCCTCTCCTCTCCCCCCACTCAGTGTCCCACTCTCCTCCGCGCTGCCCTCGGCCCCCTCCGCTTTGTCCTCCTCCCACCACTTCTCCCCCCATTCCCTCGCTGACCGCCCGCTCTTTTTTCGGGGTCGGGCGAAAGAGGGGGATAACAAAGGGGGGGGGTCGAGAATGAACCCGCGCAGCTGATTTTCCCGGCGCCTCCTGGCGCCGGAGGCGGCCACGCGTCGAGGAAGTGGCCCTCCGGCGAGGCCGAAACCAGTTACACGCAGCACATTTCGCACCCCCTCCTTTCCCAATCCGCCCCTTTCGCCCGGCCCGGTTTTTACTCGGGCCGCGGGCGGGCGCTGTGGCCGCTGCGCAGGAGGACGGCCGCTTCGCAGCCGGGCCCCAGGCGCCCCACGGGGCGGCCTTGGCCTGCAGGCCGCTTCCCAGGACGGCGGCCTTGGCGGCGGCGTTGGCCTCTGCCGCACGCCGCTTCCCAGCCGGGCCCCAGGCGCCCCATGGGGCGGCCTTGGCCTGCGGGCCGCTTCCCAGGAGCTGGCGGCCTTGGCGGCGGCCTTGGGCGGCGGCCTTGGGCCTCTGTCTGCGGCCTTGGCCTTGGCCTACAGCACCATGCAGGCACTGGTCCGCCTCGGAGGCCTTGGCCTCTGCGCGCGCTGCTTCCCAGTCGGGCCCCAGGTGCCCCGAGACTCGGCCTCGGCTGCCTCGGCCTCCGCCGTCGGCCGCTTCCCGGCCGCGGCCCAGGCGCCCCAAGAGTCGTCATCCTCTGCGGCCTCCTCCGCCGCTGGCCGCTTCCCGGCCGCGGTCCAGGCGCCCCAGGAGTCGTTCTCCTCGGCGGTCTCCTCCGCCGCCGGCCGCTTCCCGGCCGCTGTCCCGGCGCCCCAGGACTGGTTCTCCTCGGCGCCCCGTGGGGCGGCTTTGGCCTGCGGGCCGCTTCCCATGTGCCGCGCGCCTCGGCGCGCCTTGGCCTCTAGTGGGTTCTGGCAACTCCATGGCTTCAGTCCTGCAGGACTGGTCCGCCTCGGCGGCCTTGGCTTCTGCCGCGCGCCGCTTCCCAGTCGGGCTCCAGGCGCCCCAGGACTCGGCCTCGGCTGCCTCGGCCTCCGCAGTCGGCCGCTTCCCAGCCGCGGACCAGGCGCCCCAGGAGTCGTCATCCTCGGCGGCCTCCTCCGCCACCGGCCGGTTCCCGGCCGCGGTCTCGGCGCCCCATGAAGAAAAGCTCGTCATCCTCAGGCGGCCTCCTCCGCCGCCGTCTGGTTCCCCGGCGCGCTGTCCGGGGCGCCCCAGGACTCGTCCTCCTCGGCGGCCTCGGCCTCGGCCTCCGCCGCCGGCCGCTTCCCAGCCGCGGTCCAGGCGCCCCAGGACTCGCCCTCCTCGGCGGCCTCGGCCTCCGCCGCCGGCCGCTTCCCGGCCGCAGTCCAGTCGCCCCAGGACTCGTCCTCGACCTCGGCCTCCTCCGCCGCCGGCCGCTTCCC
Source organism: Prorocentrum cordatum (assembly GCA_963575745.1). Taxonomy (NCBI): domain Eukaryota; class Dinophyceae; order Prorocentrales; family Prorocentraceae; genus Prorocentrum; species Prorocentrum cordatum. Next base: position 92,324 of record CAUYUJ010021177.1, read on the forward strand.
GGTCGCGGTCCAGGCGCCCCAGGACTCGTCCTCGACCTCGGCGGCCTCTGGCTGCGAAGCGGCGCCGCCGCCGCCGCGGCGGCCCAGGCCCAGGCTGCGGCTGCGGCGGCGGCGCGCTGCTGGGCGCGCCTTGGCTGGCGCCTCGCGGGCCCCGCGGTCGCCGCCCGCCAGCGCCTCGTTGGGCTGCTCCTGCTGGGGGGCTGCGCGTGCGGGGGCGCGCAGGGAGGGCGGCCTGCGTCGCGCGCGGGCGGAGGGCGCCTCCATGTCACCTCCATTCTTTTTGGATACCGGAATGGGTAACCGAGAAGAAATGGTACAATGCCCAACAACAACTGCTATCCCAACCAACAGCGGCCGTTGTTTGGCAGGCGGCCTCCTGTCTCGAATGGACACAGGCCGCGGCGGCGTGCACAGTGACATAATGAACAGGAACTGCTGTTGGACGTCGTAACCATCCTTTCCGTGCGCATCTCGGGCGCCCACGACCTCAGGCCACCCGACGGCGTCGAAAGGAAGCATGAGCCAGGTCCTTGCCAAGCGCCGCGGGGGCCCAGCGGCGCAGCCGCGCAGCGGCGCATAGGGCTGCCGGCGGGCGGCCGCGCGCGCAGCCGCGGGGCAAGGGGCAGGCTTGCTCGAGCCAAAACGGATACGGAGGAGAAAGGAGCAATAACAGTCGAACGAAGTACGCGGACCGGCGACAGGCGGCCGCGTATATCGAGGAGCTGGGAATCCAAACATACATGCTTCCAACGGCGGGACGCGGCCTGGTTCGGAACCTGGCGCACCGGCTGAGGGGCCACCCACCTCTAATCCGTTTTTTCCCGGGAGCTCTGGGATATAAATGAGAAGCGCCTCCCAAAGAAACGCCGATGAGGCGGATCTCGGGGCAACCCTGGAGCCATTGCATCAGCGCGGTTACAGCGGCAGAGGGGTCTCTCATCTCTACTCCGTTTTTCCCGAGCGCTCTGGAAAACAAATGAGAAGCGCCTCCCAAAGAAACGCCGACGAGGCGGATTTCGTGGCAACCCCGGAACCGTCCCATCAGCACGGCTACAGCAGCAGAGGGGCCATTCATTCTACTCCGTTCTTCCGGGTCGTCTTGGGATAGAAACGCGCAGCAGCTCGCAAGCCAACGCCGACGGAACTCGGGGCAACCCCGGAACCGCACTGTGGGCACTGGAGGAGGATGAGGAGCTTGGAATGCGGGTGAGAAAGAGGAGGGACGAGAACGAAATGGAGAAGGGAGGGAGGGTGGGGGGGGTAATGATGAGGGGGGAAGAACGATCAGGCTAGGAGAGGAAATGGAGGGGAAAGCGAGGATGTGGGGGACATCGGCAAGGAAACGAGAGCGCCGCTTTCCAAGCAAGCGATGCGGCGCCCCCGCGCGCAAGCCGCGTCGCTTGCTTGGAAAGCGCCGCGCGAGGGGCTTCACATCAGCCGCCCCTTGCTGCCTTTGGCTAACTCGTCCTCCACCCTCTCCCGTCCCTCCTCCTCCCTCCTCTCCTCCTCCTCCTCCTCCTTCATCCTTTTCTCCTCTTCGTTCTCCTCGTCCTTCCCGTCGTCCTCGTCCCTCCCTCCCTCCTCCTTCTTTTCCCCTCCCTTCTTCTCGAACCCCCCTTTTCCTCCTCCTCCTCCTCCTCCTCCTCCTCCTCCTCCTCCTCCTCCTCCTCCACGCTGTGTGCCGAGCCCGGGGCCATGGCACAGATCCCTCCCTTCGGGTTTCCGGGGGTGCATCCCCAACTGGGGTGGTAATTTGCTGGGGGCCTCGACGGGGATGAGGATGGGGATGGGGGTCGGTTCAACGATATTGACCCTAGTCGCTACCCCCCTCTTTGCCGCCTGAGCCAGAGCGACCTTCGACAGCTCGCACGGCCAGGTCATTTTGGGGAGGTTGGCGGGGTGGAGGACCCAGAGTAGGAGTAGGAGTATGAGGAGGGGGAGGAGGAGTAGGAGGAGGAGTAGGAGTAGGAGGAGTAGGAGGAGGAGGCGGAGGAGGAGGAGGAGAAGGAGGAGGACGAAGAGGAGGAGGTGGAGGAAGAGGAGGAGGAGGAGGAGGAGGAGGAGCCAGCGCTTCGACAACAATTTGAGCCGCGCGCATGGGCGCTCTGGCCCCCCGGGGCCGTGGAAAAATCACGACGGGAGGCTTCAAGCAAGTCTCGCCCCCAGGGGGTTCTCGCCTGGCCCCGGGACCGTCGAGAAATGAGTCGGGATGAAAAGCCGGCACCGGGGAATGAGTCCGAGACCCCGGGGCCCCCACGCTGCGCCAAAAACATCACGTCGCGGGGGTTCTTGGGGGCAGCACGAAAGGGGGGGCGGCCTGCGAAGAAGGCTGGGAGCTCCGTAGGAGGCCTCCCAGCTCCTGAGAGGCCTTCTCGTGAGCCTCAGGGCCCTTCCGAGAAGGCCCCCGCCTTCTGACCCAGAGATCCGATGTCGTGATTTGTTCAATACGGGGTCCCCGGAAGTCTCGACCCATTCCCCAGGAGTGGTGCTTCATTCTGAGTCGATTTTTGACGGCCCGAAGGCACGGCGAGAGCCCCTAGGGGCCGAAATTTGCGAAAACCTTCCGTTTTGTTTTTTTCAGTGCGTTGGATCTCCGGGGTTCTTGGCCGCATTCGACCTCTGCGGGTCCTCACCAGGCCCCAATCAAACGATGACTCGCGATGAAAAACCGGACCCGGGAAAAGGGTCAGGGAACCCCGTATTGAGAAAAACAAGTCATGACATGTCTGGGCCCCCGGCCCTCCGCAGATCTCCCTCCCTCTGAGCAGAAGGAGGGCCCGATCTAGGCTTGGCCAGGGCCTTCGCTCGAGGGGGATCCCCGACCAAACCCAGGCTAAGTCACTCGACTTCACGCATCGCCCCCCCGCGATCCGCGACACGTGGTTATCTTTGCGCCCTCGCGCCGCGCCCTGTCGAAGGCCAGCGCAGCGGCCCCAGCCGCGATTCGATTCGTGACCTGGCTGAGGGGCACCGATTTGTCTTGATGTCTTGATTTTCAGTACTGTCCCGAGTCCCCACGAGGCCTTCCAGAGGCCGAAAACGACGAACCCCTTGGTTTTCTCTCAAGACGTCGGATGTCTGCTTGCCGCCCGCTCCTTGCTGCCGTTGAGGGAACAGATGTCGTAAACGCCCCTGTCCCCGTCCCTCCCCCCCTTCGGAGGAGGAGGTTGTCGGACCCGAGTCTCTGACTTTCGGGCCACGGCTTGGGTGTCCGGCGGCCAGTCGGGACGACGCGGGCAACCCTTGAACGCTCTCGGCGAGGCGCAGCCGCCGAGGACCCACGAAAACGTCCGAAAACCTGGAACCTCGAAACCTTTCTGGGGGGAGCACGAACAGCATCAATGATAGGCCGCCGTGGGGAACAGCTGGGGAAAAAATAAAAATTAAGGAATAACACGCTGAGGGGCTCCCAATCTCCCCTCCCGGCTTTCCCACATCTCCGACGTCGTGTGATTATGTCGCAGCCTCGGCCCCAGGGGCCCGTTTTTGCCCCTGGCCCTGTCTTGACGGTCCCGGGGCCAGTGAGGGCTCCAGCCCTCAGCTTCCATTCGAAGCCCCAACTCGGCCCCCGCCGCGCGCTGGGCCTGGACGACCTCCGCGCCGCCCTGGCTGCCGCGAAGGGCAGCCGACGAGGGCCGCCGAGGGCCCGCCGAGGGGCCGCTCGAGGACCCACCGCGAAGGGCCGCCACGAACGCTCGCCCAGAATGACCGGCGGCGGGCGCTCGCGCCCTGGGGGCCCCGCATGTGGCGCCGATTGGAGCTCCGGGCGATGAGCGCCCCGGGCGGGTGGCGCGGTGGGGCGTGCCCTCCAATTCCTTTTTCTCCCCCTCCTCCTCCTCCTCCTCCTCCTCCTCCTCTTCCTCCTCCTCTTCCTCCTCCTCGCCTTGCTCCTCCTCCGCCTCCTTCTTCTTCTCCTCCTCCTCCTCCTCCTCCTCCTCCTCCTAGGGCGGAGACCGTGCACGCATCGGGCCATCCGGAGGCTCATCATCCAGGGAATCCGTTTTCGGGCATCCAGGGTCGTCGACAACGACTTTCGGGGTCGAAATCGATGGGCATGAACGATTTCCGGGCCCCAGGGCCATCAAAAGCGCTTCCAAGAGTTTTTTGCATGCTCGCGCGCTGGGGGATGTGTGCAGTCGCCCCCGTGGTGGAGGATTGACTAGGCGACTAGGCTATGCAAGCAGCCGCCCGATTGGGCAGACTGCTACATGGGCAGCCGCCCGATACATTCCAGAGTGCTACCTTCGGGTAAGATGAGGGGGAGAAGGAGGGGGAGGAGGAGGGAAATGGGATGTGAAGAGGAGGGAAAATGGGTGTGAGGAGGATGACCACTAGGCCGCTGGGACGGGGTGCCACGCGTCATCGACGTCGCGCCACTGCCCGTTGTCCCACGTTTGCGTGTGGACATACGCGCCCGCGCCATCATTGTCTTGTCCCTGAACGTGCGTGAGCCTGCTCATGGGGACCATGCGGATCATCCTGCCCATGTAGTCGTGGCCGACGTAGTCGCCCGTCACCGTGCTCCACAGCACGGTCGTCTTGAGGTGGGGGGTGTTGTTGGGGCGTCGGTGGCTGCCCATGTAGCAGTCGAAGCTCACCGTGCAACCAGTTGGACTGAAATTCACCTCCCCGTGCCACGGCGTTGTGTGAGAAGTTGATTGCCATATCACTTCGGGGAAGCGACTGTCGACCCACAGGATGCCCCGATGATGTCTACGGTCATCTGGGTGGCCAAGGTTACTGTATTCCCAGCGCGTCAGGGTCCGGGTGGCCATCGCAAGCGCAGCAACGGTCTGAAGAGAAGCGCCCCAGGTTGGCCGTTCAATTGCTGCTGGCTCGGGGGCCAAAAATGGCTATGGAAGGAACGGGCATTTGGCATTTGGACATGTTGCAGTTTGTTGCCGTGCATCTTCCCCCTCCCCCCCCTCTCCCCCCCCGCCCGCTTCCTCCTCCTCTCCCCCTCCCCGCCCGCCTCTGCCTAGAAGGGGTCTTGCTCTCTTGGCTTACAGGGCTGGGCAGTGTTCCCCGCTCCAGACGGTCCCCCCAGCATCCGCCCCGCAGTTCCCCCCGCTCCCCTGGGGGCGTTAGCTTTAGCTTTAGCTTCAGCATTTGCTTTAGCGTTAGCTTTAGCTGTAGCTTTTAGTTTGAGCTTAGCTTTAACTTAGCTGTAACTTAGCTTTAGCTTAGCTTTATCTTAGCTTTAGGTTAGCGCTATCTTAGCTTTAGCTTAGCTTAGGGTAGATTTAGCTTAGCTTAGCTTAGAATTAGCTTATCTTTCGCTTAGCGTATGTTTAGCTTAGCTTCGGCTTAGCTTTAGCTTAGCTCTAGCTTAGGCTTAGCTTAGCTTTACCTTCTAGTTAGCTTAGCTTCAACTTAGCATCAGCTTAGCTGCAGCTTAGATTGATATCATATTTAGCTTAGCTTTCGCTTAGCTTCAGCTTAGCTTCAGCTTAGCGTTAGCTTAGCTTTAGCTTAGCTTTAGCTTAGTTTCAGTTTAGTTTTAGCTTAGCTTTACTGTTACTACTAACGCTGCGTTTCTAGGGGCTTCAGCTCCTAGGTTGGATCGCGCTGGCCTCAAGAGGCCCCCTGAGGTCCCATGAAGCTCCAAAAGGCGCCCAAGAGGCTCTCAGAAGCACCAGCCATCCACGAGATCCCAACCAGCATCCATGAGGCCTCTGACCCACCACCCACGCACGGTGGCGGGATGGGCCGACGGCCTCTGGATAAATGCTGAGTGAGTGGGGGGGGGGGGGGGGGGGGGGAGAGAGGAGGGGCGAGGGCGAAGAAGGATCACATCAGTCGGGGCGCCCCGGATCGGCGGCATTGGCCGAAGGCCACTACAATAAACGCAAACAAATGGACAAATGTGCAAAGAAACGTAAGTAAATGCGGCAAGGATTCGGTGAGGGGAGGCAGCGCAACTCGGGTCAGCCCCGGGAGCGCGAGGAAGGAATTGCGGTAGGGAGTCAGGACGCGGGGAGGGTGGGGAGGAAGCAATCAATCAAAAAAACCTCAATGTATATATGTATGTATGTATGTATGTATGTATGTATGTATGTATGTATGTATGTATGTATGTATGTATGTATGTATATATACGTATGTTTGTATGTATGTATGTATGTATGTATGTATGTGTGTAGGTATGTATGTATGTATGTAAACACACATATATATATATACACGCATCTGCGGCTTTCACAACGTCCAAAACGGCCCAAGAGGCCCCCGAGACTGCCCCGCAGGCTCCCAAGAAGGCTCAACAACGACCACCGGAGGGCCTCAGGACGGCCCGAAAGGCCTTCAAGACAGCCCAGGAGATGTGTGTATAGGGAGACGGCCGCAAGGCCGTTCCTATACGGGGTCCGTTGGTAAAAAGCAAGGAGGAGGACTTCTTTTCCAGGGCACTGCACAGGGGCAGTGCTCTGTCAGTGGTAATGCCAATACCTGAACCGATACAGTTGCGGTATGTGATGATATAGTGGGGATATGAGCAGATTTCACAATCGATCTTCAACGATCCTGGCGACAACCAAAGCAAAAAGGGCGTTGAAGCTCTTGCCTGGTGGTAGCCGTTTGTGCGGCCAAACCCGGCAGGTGTTGGGTCGTGTAAATTTCAATCTGGTCTCGAAGCTCCGCCAGGTCACTGGCGGTGGGAAAAGAATGCGCAACAACGTTGCGCTGTTGAGAGCCATGCCGGGAGTGTCTTTGAGAGGGGCTGCGGCTGGCGTGCCGAGCAGGAGAGCGAATGTGATGCCGTTCAGGAGCCTGACGCTGAAACGTCAGCCCAATACGGTTCTTGATGACCCGCGCATGTTCAGAGACGGACGCATTGGTAGGTGACGTGGCCTTAGCCCAGCGGCGGCTGCGCGCGGAATCGATGTCAGGAGACGCGTTCGCAACGCTATGGCCGCTGCGGGCGTTGCCACCGACGTCACTCGTGCCAGCGAGGGTAGGGGGATAACAGGCAGGCGTAGCGAAACCAGCGACGGCGCCGACAGCGGACTGAACAACTGCGGGTGTTGCCACCGACGCGCATGACGCGGGCGCATCAGGCGCCGCGGGAGGCATATCCAGCCGTTGTCGCGAGGTCCTCGGCGTATGAGCGCGCGCGGGCGGCGGCGGCAACGGCGGGGAATCGGGTGGGAGTTCTCCGAGTGCAGCCGCTCGAAAAGCAACGCTGCCTTGTCCTGAGAGGAGGGGAACGGGCATCGCATATTCTCTCGCCCTCCCCATGGCGCCGTCGCGAGCGCTCGCCGTCAAGGACGCCGCGCGCTTGCTGGCGCTGCGCCCCGAGGGTGCAGCGCCAAACAGCGGAGTCCACGATGGCGCGAATCGCGACAGCGAGGGGCGGACAAGAAAAGGCTGATAACCTGTGTGTGAGGAGACGGCCGAGGAGCCGTTCCTATACGGGGTCCGTTGGTACAAGCAAGGAGGGGGGCTCCTTTTCCAGGGCGCTGCGCAGGGGCAGTACTCTGTCAGTAGTGATGCCAATGCCTGCGCCGACACAGTTGCGGCATGTGATGATGCAGTGGGGATATGGGCGGACTTCGCGCCCGGGAGAGCCCCGGGGCGAGCCCCAGAGGGGCCCCAAAGGTGCACAGCCGTATTCAGATTCTGAGCTTTCGGCCCAAGAGGTCCCCAGGAGGCCCCAAGAAGTCACTAGGGGGCCCCGCGAGGCCCCCCAAAGGCGCCCGAGAGACCCCGAGGAGGCTCCCGAGAGGCCTCCAGGAGGGCCCCATGAGGCAACGCTCGCCCTATTCCCTGGGGGAACTGTGAGTTTTCGCATATCTACCTCTGTGGCTTTCACAGCGTGAAGGCGGCCAAACAAGCCACCCAAAGTGCCCGACAAGCTCCAAAGAGGGCCCCGAAACGACCCTGATGGGGGTTGCGACACGGCCCGAAAAGCCCTCGAACCAGCCCAAGAGAGCCCCGGGACGAACCCCGGAGGGGCCCCAGAGGCGCGCAACCATATTCAAATTCCTAGCTTTCGGCCCCAGGAGCTCCCAGGAGGCCACGCGAAGCTTCCAGGATGCCCCAAGAGGCACCCGAGAGGCCCCGAGAGGCCCCCGAACGCCCCCAGGGCGCTCCCAAAAGGCCCCCAGGAGGCCCAGGGAGGATCCCAGTAGGCACCCAAACTGCTTCGAACGCGCCTTTGAACCACGGCCTCTATTTTTGTGTGTGTGCGTGTGTGTGTGTGTGTGTGTGTGTGTGTGTGTGTGTGTGTGTGTGTGTGTGTGTGTGTGTGTGTGTGTGTGTGTGTGTGTGTGTGTGTGTGTGTGTGTGTGTGTGTGTGTGTGTGTCGTGTGTGTGTGTGTGTGTGTCGTGTGTGTGTGTGTGTGTGTGTGTGTCGTGTGTGTGTGTGTGTGTGTGTCGTGTGTCGTGTGTCGTGTGTGACGTGTGTGTGTGTTGTGTGATGACGGTGATGATGAAGGTGGTGATGCTAACGACGGTGAGGATGATGATGTGAGCGACGCTGCAGATCCTTAATCCAGAAGCCGCATTAAAGTGATCATTTGTTTTTTTTGCCCCCCTCTGTCACAGAGGGGCCCTAAGATGCCCCCCCCTCTGTCACGGAGGACCTCGTTCTGGGTGCTCTTCTGCCACGGGAGCTCCCGATACGATTGGAGGCGATAAAATGTGATGGCGGGATGGGGGATTGGAGGGGGAGGGGGAAGAAAACGATGAAGGAGAGGAGGCAACGACAGCACCGATGAAAACACCGTTTCTTTTTCCTTCTCCGCTCTGGCAGCGGTCGCCGAGCACGACGGCGCGCGCGACTCGCCGCCGCCCACGATGCACTGGCAAGGCCTCCGCTGCTGCGGAAGGTCGACGTTCGGCCGATGAGGCCTCCCTCCGCTGCTGCGGAGGGGCGGCCCCTGTGCGATGGTTCAGCTAACTAAGTTCTTCCCAGGGATTGGTCTCGGGGGGGTGTTCGACCCACCTCCAGTGTGTCGTATTCGTGGCCTCCCAGTGCCCCTGGCCGCCACTCCGCCCAGTGTGGCTGCTCCACCACTCACTGGGGCGCGGGTCGCTGCCGAAAGCAACTTGCATGTCGCGCCAGGCGGAGTCGACCCTGCGGTCCTGCACCGAGGAAGCCTCGCCGCTCGGCTGTTGCCACTCGCGCTCCTCGCCCTCCCTGGTGCGCCACCAGGGAGGGCTAAGCCAGAAGCTAAGATGAAATAAGCTAAACTTAGATGAGATAGGCGACGCTAAGCTAAGGGGGCATAACTGGGGGAACCGCGGGGCGGATACAGGGGGAACCGCCCGGGACGCTTTCCACTGCCTGGCCCCTTTAAGCCCAGAGAGTAAAAACCCTTCTGGGCAGAGCCTAGGTAGGGAATACCTCTTTTTCCCAACCATCCTGTGGTGTTGGGTCCTCGTTTTGAAGAGACAGCGCCCCGCGTCCACTCCTCCCGCTGCCCCCTCCCTCCTCCCCCTCCTTGCCTCTGCTCTCGGCACACCTCTCACGCGTTTCGTAGCCTCATAGGGAGCTCCACCGAAGGCCCCAGTGGGGGTGTTCGCATGCGGTTCCCCCACCCAGGGCAGCGTTTCGTGGCCCCATAGGGAGCTCCACCGAAGGCCCCAGTGGGGGTGTCCACATGCGGTTCCCCCACCCAGGGCAGCGTTTCAGGGAGCTCCACCGAAGGCCCCAGTGGGGTGTCCACATGCGGTTCCCCCACCCAGGGCAGCGTTTCGTAGCCCCAGAGGGAGCTCCACCGAAGGCCCCAGTGGGGGTGTCCACATGCGGTTCCCCCACCCAGGGCAGCGTTTCGTGGCCCCATAGGGAGCTCCACCGAAGGCCCCAGTGGGGGTGTCCACATGCGCGGTTCCCCCACCCAGGGCAGCGTTTCGTGGCCCCATAGGGAGCTCCACCGAAGGCCCCAGTGGGGGTGTCCGCATGCGGTTCCCCCACCCAGGGCAGCGTTTCGTAGCCCCATAGGGAGCTCCACCGAAGGCCCCAGTGGGGGTGTCCACATGCGGTTCCCCCACCCAGGGCAGCGTTTCGTAGCCCCATAGGGAGCTCCACCGAAGGCCCCAGTGGGGGTGTTCACATGCGGTTCCCCCACCCAGGGCAGCGTTTCGTGGCCCCATAGGGAGCTCCACCGAAGGCCCCAGTGGGGGTGTTCGCATGCGGTTCCCCCACCCAGGGCAGCGTTTCGTGGCCCCATAGGGAGCTCCACCGAAGGCCCCAGTGGGGGTGTTCGCATGCGGTTCCCCCACCCAGGGCAGCGTTTCGTAGCCCCATAGGGAGCTCCACCGAAGGCCCCAGTGGGGGTGTCCACATGCGGTTCCCCCACCCAGGGCAGCGTTTCGTAGCCCCATAGGGAGCTCCACCGAAGGCCCCAGTGGGGGTGTCCACATGCGGTTCCCCCACCCAGGGCAGCGTTTCGTAGCCCCATAGGGAGCTCCACCGAAGGCCCCAGTGGGGGTGTCCACATGCGGTTCCCCCACCCAGGGCAGCGTTTCGTAGCCCCATAGGGAGCTCCACCGAAGGCCCCAGTGGGGCTGCCCTCATGCGGTTCCCCCACCCAGGGCAGCGTTTCGTAGCCCCAGAGGGAGCTCCACCGTAGGCCCCAGTGGGGGTGCCCGCATGCGGTTCCCCCACCCAGGGCAGCGTTTCGTGGCCCCACAGAGAGCTCCACCGAAGGCCCCAGTGGGGGTGTCCACATGCGATTCCCCCACCCAGGGCAGCGTTTCGTAGCCCCATAGGGAGCACCGAAGGCCCCAGTGGGGGTGTTCGCATGCGTCTCCACTACCCAGAGGTAGCGCCGCCGAAGACGATATTCACACTTGCGGTATTCACAGTTGCATATGGTTGGGTCCTTCGCCAGGCTAATTCCTTCAGAGTCCCCCTCCCCTGCGCGGCGCGCGGAGCGCGCCGCCAAGAAATCCGCGCGGAGCGCCAACAGTTTAGGTTTCTGGCGTTTTTCCTTCTTCGGGCCTCCCTCGAACATGGTCAGGCCGAGGTAATCGGCAGCCGAAGCGCTCTCATTCACTGCTTGCAATGCCTCGCCTAACGCCCAATGTATCGCGCCTTGCCACTGTTGCGTGCGAGCGGCGTGTGCCACTGCTGGTGGCGGTTGCCGTGCCAGCCACCGATCCCTAGAGGATCTGCTTGCAGCACTGGCGCCCTCGCCCGTGGCCGAGCGCCGTGACCCCGCCATGGGGAGTCTGACGATCTGGATCGGCACGCCAGGAAACCACTTCAGGAAGCACGTAGGCAACCACAGACCAAGCCATCACGCGACAGCATGCCGGCTTTCATGGCCCCGATGTAGGAGTCCGCGTGTAAGGGCGCACCTCACACAGCTTGGCTCCGAATTCATGGCTATGGGAGATGGGAGAGGAGAAGGATGACGCGAGGAACGTTGAGCGAGAACGAACTTTGTCCTGGGCGGCATCCACAGAAGCCACGGCGCGAGGCCTGGGCTGGCGAACGCTTTGCAGCAGTCGGGGGAACTTGTGAGATAAGTCGCAGCGGGTCTCGGTGATCGCATCGGACGGCGACAGGATCTTCCATCGTTGACTCCGAATCTGACTCTTCGTAGCGCAGAAAGACTGTGCGGACAAATCTGCAAGAGATCGGGAATGTACTCGAATCAGCCTATGCTTGTCTCGGCCACTCTACGCTTCCCTTTTCTACACGGCGCCGCTCAACTCTGCCGTGCTCCACCCTGCCGTGCCCTCCCTCGCCCTACCCGATCCTAGCCACCAGGCCCTGCCCCATTTTACGCTGCCCTACTCCGCTCCAGTGCACTCCACTCTACTTCCAACTATTCCACTCTACTTTCATCTCCTCTCCTCTCCAACCCTCTTGATCCCCACCTGCTCCTACCCTACTCCTCCTCTTCTTTCCCTGCGCTGTGCTATATTATACTCTATTGTGCACCACCCTGCTATTCTATACGTCACGGTTCATTTTCCGGCTGTGCTCTGACTCGCGAAAGACCTTCCACAGCTGATCCTCAGGAGACCTCCAGATCCACCTAAGTTCGTATGGAATAAACTGCGTCGAACTACGTCGACCTATCTGGCTTCACCCCACCAATTCGAGCGCAGAACAACCGCTAAACCCTGAGGGTGACGAGTGGCCCGCTCCAGAAACTCTGAACCCTCGAATGCCATCTCTTAAGTGCGATCCTTTGCTCCCGCCAGCTTCCGCTGCCCAGGTGCACCTCTCTTCACGATCGCGACAGGAATGTCGGGAGGAGGAGGAGGAGGAGGAGGAGGAGGAGGAGGAGGAGGAGGAGGAGGAGGAGGAGGAGGAGGAGGATCCTTTGCTCCCGCCAGCTTCCGCCTCCTTCCGCGGCCCGTCGGCCGAGGGAAGGGAGGTCAGCATCTCGATCCCTCGACGGGCGACGCCCGTCCTGGACCGCCCCAAGCGCACCTCTCTTCACGCTCGCGACAGGAGTGTCGGGAGGAGGAGGAGGAGGAGGAGGAGGAGGAGGAGGAGGAGGAGGAGGAGGAGGAGGAAGAGGAGGAGGACACGCAAGCCCAAGGTCGGGGGATCGGAATACACTCCCCAACGCACGCTGCCGCTAGCCCCCCCCGTTGCCAGTGCAGCCTGGCGAAGGAGAGGGAGCGGAAGCGAGAAGAACGCAGGCGACGAAGGACGCGGAGGCGGGAGGCTAGGGCCAGAGGGAGAAGGCAGGAGGGCGGGTAGAGGGAAGGGACAGAGGGATGGCAGCGAGCAGAAAGCAGAGGGAATCTTACATTTTTCCCAACCATCCTGTGGTGTTGGGTCCTCGTGTTGAAGAGACAGCGCCCCGCGTCTCCTTCCTTCCTTCCTTCCTTCCTCCCTCCTCCCCCTCCTCCCTTTTCCGTCCTCCCTCCTCCCTCCTCCCCCTCCCCCTCCTTGCCTTTGCTCTCGGCACACCTCTCACGCGTTTCCTCACCCCGTAGGGAGCTCCACCGAAAGCCCCAATGGGGGTGCACGCATGCGGTTCCCCCACCCAAGGCAGCGTTTCGTGGCCCCATAGGGAGCTCCACCTAAGGCCCCAGTGGGAGTGCCCGCGTGCGGTTCCCCCACCCAGGGCAGCGTTTCGTAGCCCCAGAGGGAGCCCCACCGAAGGCCCCAGAGGGGGTGTCCGCATGCGGTTCCCCCACTCAGGGCAGCGTTTCGTAGCCCCATAGGGAGCTCCACCGAAGGCCCCAGTGGGGGTGCTCGCATGCGGTTCCCCCACCCAAGGCAACGTTTCGTGGCCCCATAGGGAGCTCCACCGTAGGCCCTAGTGGGGGTGCCCGCATGCGGTTCCCCCACCCAGGGCAGCGTTTCGTAGCCCCATCGGGAGCCCCACCGAAGGCCCCGGTGGGGGTGCCCGCCTGCGGTTCCCCCACCCAGGGCAGCGTTTCGTGCCCCCATAGAGAGGTCCACCGTAGGCCCCAGTGGGGGTGCCCGCATGCGGTTCCCCCACTCAGGTCAGCGTTTCGTAGCCATATAGGGAGCTCCACCGAAGGCCCCAGTGGGGGTGCCCGCATGCGGTTCCCCACCCAGGGCAGCGTTTCGTAGCCCCATAGGAAGCTCCACCGAAGGCCCCAGTGGGGGTGCCCGCATGCGGTTCCTCCACCCAGGGCAGCGTCTCGTGGCCCCATAGGGAGCTCTATCGAAGGCCCCGATGGGGGTGCCCGCATGCGGTTCCCCCACCCAGTGCAGCGTTTCGTAGCCCCATAGGGAGCTCCACCGACGGCCCTAGTGGGGTTGCCCACATGCGGTTCCCCCACCCAGGGCAGCGTTTCGTAGCCCCATAGGGAGCTCCACCGACGGCCCCAGTGGGGGTGCCCGCATGCGGTTCCCCCACCCAGGGAAGCGCTTCGTGGCCCCATAGGGAGCTCCACCGAAGGCCCCAGTGGGGGTGCCCGCATGCGGTTCCCCCACCCAGGGCAGCGTTTCGTAGCCCCATAAGGAGCTCCACCGAAGGCCCCAGTGGGGGTGTTCGCATGCGTCTCCCCTACCCAGAGGTAGCGCCACCGAAACGATATTCATATTTGCGGTATTCACAACTACATATGGTTGGGTCCTTCGCCAGGCTAATTTTTTTTGGGGGGGGGGCAGCTCTCGCTGACTTTGTTACGTTGAATGTAAAAGGCGGTCCGCCAAGCGGCGGAGCAGTGACATAATAGGCATCTCTAGCAGAGGGAATATGACAATGAGGAGAGGGGGAGCGGAAGGGGCGAATTGGGCGAAGGAGGGGGCGCTGGGGGATAAGGGGGGGGCAGCCGCCAGCAACCAGGTCCGCCAGCCGTGCTTTCACAACGTGGGCCTCTGCAGATCTCCACACGCTCCCCAGGGAAGCTTTCTTGATTGTCAGAGGGCCCCACGACAGCTCCCAGAGGCTCCAACTCTGAGTGAACCACCCGTCGCGATCTTTTCACAGCGCGGGAGGCTTCGGGGCCTCAAGACCTCGGGATCTTGGTGCACCTCGGGCCCCAGGCTCCCCTGGGCGCCTGCCCCAAAACCAACTCTTCGTTCGGAGCTGCCTCTTGGCGGGTCCCTGGGCCCGAAAACGCTGACCGTGGGCGGCCAGGAATCAACAAGACACATCGAACTCGTTTGTCTCGAATCCGTGGAAGCCTGGGTCGCAAGAGTGCCTCTTTCTCCGCCTCGGCGCTCCCCACGGCGACTCTGTCGCACCGCTCTCGGCGGGAACGGTCGCACCGTTCTCGGAAAGGGAGGAGGAGGAAGAGGAGGAGGAAGAAGAAGGGGAGGAGGACAAGCAAAGACGCGGCAGATTCGCCGGCCCAACGGGCCAGAGGCGTGCTAAGACCTCCGGTAACTGCTTTACAATAATTCTACTTAGCACGCGCGGGGCGGCCCCTGAGGGTCCCCGGAAGAAAAGTACCCCGGGCGACGCCCGGGCGCTGCGGGTCAGAGATGCTTCTCCTACTGGGCGCCGCCCTCGAGGCCGCCCAGAGAGCCCTAAGCAAGGCCAAGAGGCCGCCAAGAGCCCCTCAAGATGATACAAGAGAGCTCCGAGATGCCACAATATCACTCCAAGACGCACAAGATGCCCCCCCAGACGGCCCGACACGTTTCCAAGAGCACTCTCAAGAGGGCACCAAGAGGCAAAATTCATTGCTTCTCCTGAGGTTTGGGACAGATTTGAGCGTTTTCACCTATTCGGCTTCCCGACACCCCTAGACGGCCCAATAGGCCCCCAAGACCGCCCCAAGATGGCCCAAGAGGCCCCCAAGAGGGCTGTAAGACGGCCCAAGAGGGCTCCGAAACGGCCCAAGAGGCTTCCAAGACGGCCCAAGAAGGCCCCAAGAGAGGTCCCAGGAGGGAACACGAGTCAACATTTCGAGCTCCCGGCCGTAAGAAGGCCCCAGGAGTCCCCAAGATGCCCCTAAGAGACCCCAAGACGTCCCCAACAGGCCCCCAGGAGGCCCCAAGAGGCCCCCACGCGGCCCCAGGAGGGCCCCAAGAGGCAAAACTCATTGCTTTTCCTTAGGTTTTGGACAGATTTTGGCGTTTCCATCTTTTCGGCTTCCCCACACCCCAAGACGGCCCAAGAGGCCCCCACGACCGCCCCAAGGGGGCACAAGAGGGCCCCAAGAGGGCCCTAAGACGGCCCAGGAGGGCTCCAAGACGGCCCAAGAGGCTTCCAAGACGGGCCCATGAAGGCCCCAAGAGAGGTCCCAGGGGGGGAACACGAAACAACATTTCGAGCCCTCGGCCCTAGGAAGCCCCCAGGAAATTTCCCAAGAGGCCCCCAAGAGGCCCCAAGAGGCCCCAAACAGGCCCTCAGGAGGCCTCCAAGAGGCCCCCAGGCGGTTCCAGGAGGTCCCTCAAATGCCCCCCCGAGCACGCAAGCAAGTGCCAACGACCCGACGCGTTTAAGAGTCCCCACGAGGCCACCAAGAGGCCTCCCGAAAGAGTCCCCATAGGCAAAACGCTTCCAGACGGCCCGCGACGCGTTCAAGATTCCCCCAGCGGCCACCAAGAAGCCTCACATGCCGAACGCAAAGCCTGATAAAAACAGCCGCCGCCCCTGCAACTCCGCACCGCAAAAGACCACTCGGTCAGTCGACAACGGCACGCAATTATGGGCCGGCGGAATAAGCGAAGCGATTCAATAAGATGAGGACGAGGAGAAGCAATGGGGAGCAATAGCAGCAACAGTAGAGGGGGATGGAGGAGGAAAGAGGAAGGAGCCAACATCTAGGTGAGAAGGGATGAAACAGGATGTATGAGCGAGGAGAGGGAGTAGTAGAGAGGCAGTGGAAGGGATGATAAATAATGGTGAAGCCTGCTGCCCTGCCGTTAGAGGAAAGTTGACGATGACGATGATGACGATGATAATGATGATGCTGCTGCTTATGATGATGCTGCTGCTAATGATGATGACGATGATTATGGATTCTGGCTGATGATGTTGATGATGCTGGTGATAAGGATTATGACGACAGTGATAATGATAATGCGAATCTACTGAACATGATAATGATGATGTTCATGCTGCTGATTATGCGGATTATGCTGATGATGCACATGTTGATGATGATGCTGTTGCTGACGCTGATGATGCTGATGATGGTGCTGCTGATGCTGCAGATGATTATGTTGATGATGCTAGTTATGCTGACGATGCTGATGATGATGCTGATGCTGATGTTGCTGATGACGATGAAGATGATGACGATTATGATGGTGGTGGTGATACTGATGAAGAGAGGAAGGGAGGAGGAGGAGGAGGTGGAGGAGGAGGAGGAGGAGGAGGAGGAGGAGGAGGAGAAGAACAAGGAGGAGGTGAAGGTGGCGCCGGCTGGCAGCGCTCAGAATTCGCTCATGCTGGCCGCAAGCTCTGGCTGCCCCGCAGCCAGCGGCCGCAACCGCCACGGCGTCGACGTGAGTGGGTTGACGTACATCGGCTCGCTGGGCCAGGTGGGGCGGAGCGGCTCGTCCACCCCGGCGACGCCTGCTCGGGTCCAGGCGGCGCGGCTGCTAGTCGTCGTAGATCACCACCACTTCCTCGGGCTGGCGCGCCTAAGGAAGGCCGGTTGGACCCTCGGAGCCCAGTTTGCAGAGCCTCGCGGCGAGACGGCCTGCAAACACCCGCTGCCGCTTGTCACAACGCCCCGATGCACCCCTGGGACAAGCCACGGAAACGCTTTTTGAACTGCAGAGAGGATTCCCGATGTACCGCCCAGTAAGGACGTGTGAAACAGCATTCACGTTCGCATGCGAGAGAAAGAGTTTGCACGGAAGGCTCAACAAATGAACAATTCGTTCACTCACCAATCGATCACCAGACAGGGGTCCCCCCCCGGGTCCCTGGACCGTCAAACATTGGCTCGGGATGAAAAACTGGTTCGAAGGAACGGGTCCAGACCTCTGGGGGTCGACGTTGTAAACAGGTCAGCACGTCGGGGGTCTGGGCTCCCAAGCCCCGGGGTCCGGCAGCAAAACGACTCGGGGCGGAGAGCTGGCCCCCGAGCCCGCTTCCTGCAAGGCCTGGCTCCTTCACGCCAAGCCCCCCGCTCTGGACTTGGCGGTCCCCGAACGGTGCGGTGACCACTGAGTGCGGTGAGTCAGTGGGGATTCCGGACCGTCGTGCGGTGAGGCCTTCGGGTCTTTCAAGGTCACCGAATTGTCTGCTACCGCAATCTTTTGGGCCCCCCCCGTAGGCCGCATACTCAGGAGGACCATGGGAGGAAAAGCAGAATGGTTGGCAATGTGAGCAGCAGCAGCAGTATCAGAGACGGCCTGGACTCCATCAGGCTGCCTGTGCCTGCTGACGAATTCCGCCAGCTCCCTGCGCCACAGCTTGTTGGCGTCCTCCCACTTCCTCGCAAACAGTAAGGCGTGCCCTTCACCCCCAACGGGGGGGGAGGCTGTGGGTTACGCGCGGACAGCTCCCCCACGTAGCCCGTGCTGCCTCAACAACCCCCCAGGGAAGTCCCGGGGTCTTGACACTCCAGCACCGCCTCTGGTGGCGGCCCAGGGGCGCTTCGCGCCCCCGTAGTGGGGTTATGTGACCGCCCCATGCCACACTCGGGGCTCACTGAAGCCAGCCTGAACCACTATGGCTGCTGGGAAGAATTACCAATCAAATGATAACCCTGGCCAACCCTCGGGCAAACCCTCCGACCGACCCTGCGGCCAGCCCTCCGACCCCAGACCCCCCGCCAAACCTCTGGCCAACCCAGGTGGCCAACCCTGGTTAGGGTGTATGTAAGTTTTCCCATAAGACATGATACTTCCATCTCTATTCTCCATTCATCACAGCCTATCCCTGTGGTCTCGATCGCCCTGGTTGCCGCTATATCGATCGGCGTGTCGGCGGCCTGACCGAGCTTGCCGATCGACGGATCAACGTCGCGTGCACCCAGATGCAACTGTGCGTCAACTTTCGTGGCGGAAGAGTATGTGCTGGAGTGACATGTCAGCTCCTTGAACTTCTGTGTGTGAGCGCGACGACAGGCTATTCGTAAGCTGGCTTGCAGGGGTACCGTACTGGGTAAAAAAGAGATAACCATGTCGGTCTCGCGGTGTTCGGCTAGATAAAAAACATTTTGATGCCGTGGGGTCGCGTACCCCCAGATACGTAACCTAAGATGAGGAAGGGTTGCGTCACTTCCGCAGGGGGCCAAGATTGCCAGCCATGTGTCAACATACCCATCGAAACATAACTTGCATGACCCTCCCGTTCGGCCAACGCCCGGCCAAAATTTCCCCCTCCCTCCCAATGCCGTCCCAATGGCCATCCCCAATCGTTTCTCGAGCCGCGTCCAGCTGCTCCTGATGATCCCCCTGCTCCTTCTGTAGTTCCCGCTCCTGGTCCTGCTGCGCAATTGCACAATCTGAATGCGTCTTTCCTCTGCCCCCCGAAGATGACAACACAGTGGCCCGCCCCCTCCGCGTGCTGTTTGTTTGTGTACACGAGATGTCAAAACATTGTTTTGGCTTCTGATGTTCTACAATCAGATTGCTTTCGGTGCTTCAGACTGGTGCTGCTGCTGCAGCTTGGGCCGCATGATCGGATGTTTTTTTTTTTGGTTGTTTTGCCAATTCTTCGTTGATGTGGGCTCTTTCTTGGCCATGCTGATAAGCAAAGTGTGGTGATGATCGTCGTGTACTTCTTCATCCTCGTCTTCGTCCTGTAATATTCTTTTACTCAGATCTTCAACGTAGGTGATGTACCACTCAGTGCCATAGCGAGATGATCGTGGTAGGGTGTCCGTTAAGCTCTGGGCTAGCAACAAGATCAAGAGGGGGCCAGCCAGCTTGGGGAGAGCGCCCAGGAGGGCGCGCGCGCTGGGCGAGCGGGCCGCGATCCTTTTTACTTGGGCCAACCCACAGCAGCTGCGTCGAACCTGTGGGTCAGAAGTGGGCCCGGGTCGATGACTAAATCAACTTCCCCCGCGGCCGGCCCGGCGAGCTCCACTCGCGCGGGCGGACAAACCTGATTTAGGTATCGCCCCGACTTGTTCATACATGCGTCTGGGCACGCGGCACCCCGCAAACGGTTCTCCCACCGTCTTGCTTGCCGTGCAATAGACGCAGGTGGCACCTGTGTGCAAAGGCGACTCAAACCATTCCTTATGGACGTAGTTGAGCCTCAAACACCAGTCTCGAGGGGGGTACGTCGGCATAGCCGCTTCCCTCCCTCGCTCTCTTCCACGTACCCTCATTGGTGATCGCGGGAGCCCCGGCCGTCATTTTACCAGATGTCCGAGCTCCATGTCCACAATGACCACCAGTCGGCGCCATGGGGCGGAGGAATCCGTTGTCTGCTGCGCCGTGTCGTCACGCGCGCGCGCCGTGCCCTGCGCCGCGCGGCATCTGCCTCTGCGCGCCACGGAGCATCCAGGTATCGAAAATCACGCGCGGCGGGGGGGCGTGCAGTTCGCGTGTAACCAGAGGAGGCTGCCCCCGTACTGTGGGGCGTGTCCCACTGCGTTGGGTTCTCAGCTCGGCGCCGCCCGGATTCTCGTTGATCATCTGGCGCTCGGCTGCTTGTCCCCTCTGATCCCTTGCCGCTGCTCTCCTTGTCCTTCCCTTTTCCCGCGACGCCCTCCCCCGTCCTCGCTGCCCTGGAGCGGCCCGCAGACTTCGTTGAGTGAGGCCGCTTGGCGCCCTTGGCAAATGGCTCGCGCGCCGGGGCGCCAGCTTCGACGTAGTCGGCTGGTGCATCCGTATGCGTAGACCGTGACTTAGGCATAGGGGCCCTGCGAAACTCAGCCCGAGGCCAGTGTTCCTCAATTTCCGCCGCCGCGGCAGCCTCCAGTCTGGTGAGCGGCTGAGTGTCCTTCATTCCGGGAGCCGTCGTGCGCTATGCAGACCAACCGCAGATTGGCTCCTCTCGGTGACGCTCATTTGGATGAGTGTCGTCCCAGTCGAAGGGGTTCAGTATGGAATGGCCTTCCTCACTCATCACCCTCCTGCTGATATATGGCCACCGCTCCTTCGGGGGAACCGCCGCATCCTTCCCTGTCGCTGGCGTGCCGTGGCGTTCATCCTGGAACTTGATAAACCTTCGAACCAGCTTCCTCGTCTTCTCGAGCATGTAGGGGTTCTGCGGCGGATTCGTCTTCTGGACGCGTGGGCAACCAAACAAAGACCGTCATGGTTCTACTATGGAACGCAGTCTTACCTTGAAGGGCGTTTTCACTAGGTAGGGACATCCCCTCGGCATTGGTCTCCATCCACTTCTCATGCGTCCTCCGTTGCGCGCGATAAGTGTCTGCCCCAGTCCATCTTTTCGGCCCGAGGTCGTGGGCGTAGTCTGGGCGAATCCTCTTTTCTAAACTAAGATCCTTGTGGGCGACCTTCGGCTTTATGACCTCGGAATCGGCAATGCGGGTCCCGTGCTTCACAATAGCCCGACGCGTGAAAGACATCGGCGTCCCTGGCCGCTTGCAGCAATCAGTGCTGCGCAGAAGGTGCCCGTCTTCCCAAAAGTGAGGCGCGCATGGCGCGTTCTTCCTCTCCGTGGAGGCGAGCCCAACACCGATGTCCTCGATGGCCGGGCGGTGCAGCTCGCAATTCTGCTTGGCGAAATTGATGCAGGCCGCGAAACGTCGGTCATAGACCAACGTCCACGATGCCCGTGCATGCTGTATGCCCGACGCCGTAAGCCGCATTTTCCGGTGGATATCACTCCACGTAGGGCGGAAAGTCGTCGCCATAGTGCCGTCGTGCTGTATCCCGATATCTTGGTTGTCAAAGATACGAGGCTGGAGCGTCAGCGCGTGCATTTCTGACAGTGGATGCGGGTCGTCAATTCCGAAGACCCTGGCATCCAGATCCTGGCCAGCCACTGCTCTCGCCCATCCTCCTGGTCTGAGCCACCTAGGCAGCTCCCCGCTTGCTTCGCTGTTCTCGCCAGTCTGAGTCTTCTCGACCACCGCCTGTGCCCCTTCGGCACCCCGCTCGCAACTCCAACAACTGGTCCGTCTAATGCGGCGTGCGGTCCAAGCTTGGTCGGAAGACAGGTGATGAAGCGATGCTGTCGAATCCCCTGGAGGTCGTTCTTCGGTGCTTCGAGGTGCCGGGTCATAGAGCGCTTCGCGGCAAGATCGTCCAAGGGAATGACGACGGCCTGGTGGGAGTATCTCGCAGCCGCCTCGTACCTGATGTGCATGCGTTTCGGGTCTATGGCCCGAGCGGAATGACCCTTGCAGACGCAGAACATCAACGGCGCTCTAGCCATCGGTGGCAGGATATGGACTCCCGCGTCAACGTTGTCTCCCTCCATCGGCGTGCGCCCAACACTACTGTCTTCCAAGTCATCGTGCTCGGCGGTCGGGCCGGTATCTGCGTTCGTTCATCATATTTACGCCGAGGATCTGGACCGTGTTGGGAGGTAGTTGGGCGAGGGCATGTACGAAGCGAGCTGCGGGCGCGGGCCGCGCTGTGCATCGCCAAATCGACAATGAGCGAGCCTAGTCCAGCTTCCTCCACGTCCATTCCCGAGTACCACGCCAGTGAGCGTCGTTCATTGGCTAATTCTATCGGGATAGGGCGGGACTCGGGGGATGTGAGACAGTGTGGTTCTACTGTGTTGAAGCGGGCGCGCAGGAAACGTCGAGCTTTTGCACCATCTTCAGCAGTCAAACTACGAAGGGGCTCAAGTCATGGGTCGCCAACCAATCCTCGCGTCCACTCAAGCGTCCGCTTTTCGTATCGCCAGTCCCTCTTCTCTCGGTCTTCGAATGACTCTGGGCCAGTGTCACGGTATTCTTCCAGCCTCCGTGCCAACTCGATGGGGGGCGCGCGTATTTCCCCGTCGTCCCCGTCTTTGATGAGCGAGGCGCCATATTCGTCCTTCTCTGCGTATTCGAGCCCGACATGAGCTGTCTCTCCCAAGTCCCTCTCCCTCTGCTTGTACTCGTCAATCGAAATCTGTTCACTCTTGGGAGGCGTGGGAACTCCGCTGAGACAGGAATACCTCGACATGAAAGCGCGAGGGTATCTTGCCAGAGAGCACGTCCAAAGGAATCAGCTCAGGCGGGCTTTCGCGAGGTATAACCTCAACCTGCTTTTCCGTATCTTCGTCCTGCTTATCCTCAGATTCGCCGGGCTCGTCTTCTTCTTCCTCTTCTTCCGCAAGACCTTGAAACGTGGCCTGGGCCCGGTGCCCGTAGCCGCCAGGGGGCGGAGGGCCCCCTTCATCAGACGCGTCCAAATCGACCACCTGCGGAGCCCTCCTGTCAATTGGCCGCCCTTGCTTGGGTCTTGCACCCTCGATGGGATCCTGGCCTTGAGTGGGCGTGGCAGCGTCAAGGGGTGAAGGAACGGGCGGGGAAGTGGCGGCATAGCCTTGCGCCCTCCCTTCCGCGCCCATCGGCAGTAGACTGCCCTGGCCCGCTCTCGGGGCGGTCCGAGTCGACTGCCACGCCCGCGGCAGAGGACAGCCCTCCTTCATCCCTGGGGCGATCTGAGTCCACAGACATTTGCGTCGGACTGTCAGTCTCCTCGGTCAAATCCGCCGCGCCCTCGTAGATCTCAGCTTGGCACCACAATTCACCGACTTTTCTCATGCGCCAAGATCTCAGCAGGAGCATTGTGCTTGTGTGGGTCAGCCCAGCGCGAATATGCTCGCTGCTGAGGAGTGCGCAGGTCGATCTGCAGCGCAGTATTTTGTCTCTCGCAATAATCGCATGGAGCCACTGGCTTGAGGTGCGCTGGCTTCTTCTGCGTACCCTCCTGCACTCCCCTGTATGGTGTGCAGTGACATCCAAGTTGAAGGCAGATACATACCTGCTCCAAGCGGGATATTTTCCCCGTTGCCACCATTGGGCGTTCCTTAGGACGCGGCCTCGCATCATCCATCGGGGGCGGTTGATGGAACGGCGCCCCTTCCCGCGGATCAGGTGGCTGCGTGGCTGGAGGAGAAAGGCGGATGTAGCTCTTTCGAAGGGAAACGAAACAACGTATTCGCGTAGCAAATCTTCTTGAACCCAGTCGCTCTGTGCGCTGGCACTTCTGCCCAGGCGGGGTGGTCTTGCGATGGGCCACTGTCTGTGCGTGTATGCTGTCGCTGTCAATCCGAACGAAATCTTTAATGCGCAGGCGGAAATCCACTGCCAAAACGACCGATTTGGCCCCAATCAAGTCATCCGCAATGCCATCTGCACCTGCACGGTTGTCAGCGTCTGAATCGGGTTTGGTGTTCCCTTAACCCATGTCATCATCTTCCCCGGCAGTGGGTAGTACCCTCAGCTTATGCTCTGTGAAGTCTCCGGCCGAGTATTGCATCCAGCGGTTATAGACATCCACCTCTGCTGGGATGACGTTGTTCATCTCGAGCTTCGACGCTGTCGTAGCGGACCAGGGTGTTGACGTCGGGGGTGCTTGAATTGATCCGTTTCCAGCTCTATTCCCCAATGTACATCTGTAGCCCATGGCAGTCCGCTCTCGGCAGCAAAGGCACGACTGCGTTCGATGAGCATTTTTCTGTTGTCACGGATTTATTGAATTTGCTTTCGCTGCCGAGGGCTGCACAGTCCCCGACGGGCCTCCTGCATGTGCGCCTTGTTGTAAATCCTCATGGGGTCATAGCCCTCAATGCGCTGCGCCGCCTCCCGTATCTGCCAGAGAGGCACGGGAACCGTTTCTGTCCACCCAAACCTCGCCACTTCCACTGGGGTGAGGGGGTCTGGGTCAACGATGGTGGCGAAATCCAGCTCGAACCCGTCTCCTTTCGAGACCTTGGGGAAGTCTAGCCAAAGCTCCTTGGCGTTTGTCTGCAGAGGCGCAGCGAAGTACAAGCGGAGAGCAATGCGTGCGAGATTCTGGAGATGTGAGCAGCAATGCTGCTTGTTCATCTTCGTGTCCACGGCTTTGACCCCCCAAACTCCGAAGGCGGAGCCAGAGTCTGGAAGTCGCACGTCGCAGCCAGTCCGTCATTGAAAAGCTCAGCCGCGCAAGAGTTGGCGGTGTGCTGCCACGGGATGCCCATCGAATCCTCAAGGGCGTACACACCTTCCGCAAGCGTGTTGGAGGTTATATAATGCTTCGTCCGTTATCCGTCTTTCTCTTTGGAAGCAACCGAAACGGCCGTGTTGAGGACTGCGCCGGGCCTGTTGATATTGATCGCGCGCGAGTAGAACTTCCACCCGTGCGAAACTGGGCGGAAGATCGAACGGTCGGGTGTCTGGTGTGTTCTGGCTGAGCATCGACTGCGAGCTCGGCAGTGTCAAGGAGGTCGCAAAGCGTCCCTGACACGCTGTCGTCACTTGTGCTAAAGCCACCTCGCACTCAACCGCTCGAATGCTGGTCGAGTAATGTGCTGCTTGGTAGACATTGGGAAGCATGCGCGCCGAGTCGCCCATGCGAACCAAGCCTTAGAGCCAATCGTTGTGCCGCGTCGCTGATGCGTGACATCGTCCGGTATCGGTTCACGGTCCAACCCCTTGGGCATCGATGGGACATACGACAACAGCACCTGGTAATCCACCTGACTGTCATGAGGAACCTCTCCACTTATCAGCATACCTCTGATGTCGCCCGTCTCGATCGTATCAGGCCCAACGATGATCGGTGTCTGATGTGACTGACTCGACTCAGATGCACGAGGGCAGACGATAGCTCTCCCCTCAATCTCGTATATTGGGTAGGACTCGTCGTGCCCATCAACGTTGGAAGCCCGAATTCACGAGCAAAGAGACTTGAATCTTTTTTCCAGTCATCTACCAGACTCTTGTCGGGGCGTCGCGGGCATAGCCAATTACAGCCCCTTCAGTATGTACTAGTACTGCGTCAAACTCATTAACTTCGCACCTTTCCAGCAACGCTGCTATGCACCGAGTCGTCTTGTCGTCGCGCGTTCTCGCGAAACACAAGATCGCCATCGGGCGATATTGCTGGATAAGAGATGCGGTTGTCGTTGGGCAGAGTGTATATTGGCACGTCTTTCCACGGCAACCTAGCAGCTGCGCCCTTCTCGTCTATCCAGTCCGCGAGCCTCAGGATCCGCGTCCACGTGCGTCAGCTCGGGCAACAGAGGAGCGCCCCGAGACTGAACGGGAGGAAGGGTTCAAACTCCAAATTTGCCAAGTGTTAAAGTCCATCCTCTCTGTAAGGCACGCTGTTGACGATGCATTCCGCCCGCTTCGGACGGGCAGGCTTGGTTCCCCTCTGCTTCTCGTCATCGGTGCAGGCGTGGCCTCCTCGGGGACATTCCCCTGGCTGGAATTCGCCTCAATCCAAACCTTAAAGGCGTTGGCGAATGTACCTGGCCATTTCCCTCGCATGTGAATGACCGGGGCCCGCCGTGAAATGCCGCGGGTCACCGACGGGGACTCGCCAGTCTTATGCAGCTTCGACCCGCGCACCCATGGAACTCTGCATGGAATCCCAGCTTCTTCCCAACATCTGATCCTGTTATTGGCAACGGCGGCTGCTCGGCTAGCAAATGTATCCCAGGCGACAAATTTCCCACTAGTGGGAGGGCCCCCCCAGGACTGGGCATCGCCCGGCCCCCGGACTACCATGTAGGTATGATCCCTCTGGGCATGTCCAGCCTGCATGTCCGCCAGCTGCTTCACTTGCCCCGGCAGTTCCGTCTCCAAGTCGAAGAACTGATGAATATCGGCCCCTGGCGCCGTGCCGCGCAAGCGCCTGTCGTCGCGGCCAGAGCCCAAACCATTTCCACTCCGCAACAGAACACGACACCATGATCCAGTATCCGTCATGCAGATATTTTGGCTGTCGAAGTTGATCTCCCCCTGGTGGTCCAACGTCGAGGTGGTCGGGGGGGTGGCGCCGCCCTGGCAGTATGCGTGGCACCCCGCAGTTTGGTTGTGCAAACTCATCCGAAGGAGCGCCTTCGCCCTCTCGGGCTGCTTTTCACCTTGCGCTTCATAGAGCACCCCTATGGGTTCTGAAAGCAGCATGATGTTAATGTCGGGGTGCGAGTATTTGTTCTTCTCTCATGAGCACTCAGCAGCGGCACTGTACCAGTTCTTGATCGGCACATTTCCCCTTGCGTAGTCGAATATGTTTTGGCCGACGAACCTGGCGTGGAGTCCACCCATCTCGATGAGTGCTGAACAGGCCGCGCACGTCTGCGCGAACGACCAGTGCTCGATATGTGGGACAACAGCAACATTGACAAGCTCCGCCACCCGGATCGCCAAACCCCGGGCAAGTATGACATGGTCAGCTGCCAGCGCAGCGCCCGCTGTCACGACGTGAATCGAGAATTCGCTCTCGCACCCTTGCCCAGCATCTTAATGGCCCCTAGCCGCGCCGCCTCCCAGACGCCGTTCGCGCCGGTATTCGATCGTATCTTGGCACGTTTGTCCTCGGCGTCAGGCGCTGTCGACGACGTCGCTGTCCCGATGGCATGGCCGGACTTAGCTCCGACGGGGCCCTGAGGTGTCTGCGCTCCACCGGCGCTCGCTGAACTCGAACAAGCGCCGCCCCCATTCTGCCTCTTTGGTCCGGCGTCTCCCGACGGCCCAGCACTTCCCGGTGTCTTGAGCGGCAGATGCTGCGGAGGTGAGCCGTCTGGCGGAGCCTGTGTCTGCGCTGGCGGGGCGTGCGTAGGCGGGGGAGGAGCCGCTGCCACCTGTCGCCCCTCCGACGAAGTAGACGGAGCCGACGTGGCAGTGTCCGCCTTCGCCGTCCGCGGCGATGCTTTCGGCGGTGGTCCAGCTGGAGGAGGCGGGTCCTTCGGCGCCTGCGGCTGGCCTGCCGGAGGTGGCGGGCCCGCCGGCGGTGCTGGCGACCTGGCCGCTGGAAGCGGTGCCATCGGTGGTTTCGGCGGCCATGTCGGAGGCGGAGGTGGTGTCCCGCGCCTCGAGGACCCCCCGCCCGGCATAGTCGGTGGGGGGTCCTTCGGTAGCGGGGGTTGCGACGGCCTGGGCGATTGCGATGTTGGCCCCACCGTGCCCGTCGACGCCGCCGCACTGCCCTGGGGCATGTTCGACGGCTACTTAGTGTTTTCAGTCGTCCTGAACGCAGCCTTTGGGGCAGACTTGCGTGGCGGCTGCAATGCTGGCGGAGGAGGTGGCTTCTTCTGCTCCGCTTCTCTCGGCGTCGTCGCCGGTGGTGGTGGCTTGGACTTCTGGTCGGGCGCCTCAGGCTTGGCCTGCGCCTCGGGGGGGCGAGGCGCCGTGCGCTGCCATCGACTGCTCCCCTTCGGCCCCGACGGGACTTTGGGGTTGCAGCCGCTGCCCGAAGACGAAGCCTGCGTTGACCCCGTGGCAGGCCATGGCGTCGGTGGCCCCTTCGCCTTGCCGCTCGGGGCATAGCCGCGTGCAGCTTTCCATTGGAATGTGTTCCTCGTGGGCCCTCTGTAACTCGGCGGCCAAATTATGTCGGGAAAACCTCTCTCCGGCTTTGGTTTGATTCCCAACTTCATCCTCCGCTGCGGGCCAGGCGGGATATCATCCTTCGTCCGCAGCCGCCCTACATGCGCAGCGCTATCCCCCACTCTCTGGCCTAGTAGATAACCCAAGTTCTTTGCGACTCCAGCCCCAGTGATGTGCGGGTATGTACCATGAACCCACTGCGGTCTGCACGTGCCATCATCCACATCGTGCTCTCCAAGATTCCACAGTGATGGGTAAGTACGGAGATGCTCCATGAGCTCCGCGTGCGTTTTCCCGCGGCACGGGGGCATTTGCTTGTAATCACATCGCAACATGTCACCTGCATGCAGACATGAATCCTTCTCGTTTGCGATGTCCGCTGCGTCGATTTCCAGAAGCCTGGGATCCGGGGCCTGGTTGGGCGCAACATGGCGGCCCTTGTCCTGGCGAGTGAGTGCGAGGGAGGTCGGTGCCAGTGCCCTCGTTCTCATGCCGATCCTCCTGCGAACTTGCCAGTCCCCATCGTGGCGTTTGCGCGGTCCATGTCTTGGATCCGCCTGGTAGGCGAAGGCGTCCTCCAGTGTCGCCGTGGAGAGACTGCGCCAAAGTTTGTCCGTCGCCTTCTGGGCCCACTGACCGGCACGCAAAGCATGCTTATCAGTGGTCATGTGTGGCCTCGGCATGCGGCCTTTGTCATTCCACTCGACGGTCACGATGGCAGAGAATTCCAAAATATTCACCTTGCCTTCTGGGAGATTCCACTCTGGATCACGGATCACCTGGCCGGTATAACCTATCCCGCCGTCACAGTGAAGACCGCGGATGCGAGGAACGTACCCGGGCGGCAACCTCGCCCAGGAAGCCGTCCACGTGTCGTCGGAGGACATAGCTTCCCTCCTGAATGGTGCAGTCAGACTTGAACAGAGACATCGTGAGCGAACCAACGACATTGGGGTTGAAGTTGGAGTTGTCTGGGTCACTGAGCTTCGGCAACCTGAGCCTGTACTTTAACTTCTTGGTGGCTTCGCTAACCTCTCCCGCGGTAGAGCCGTGTCCGGGGCCGAGGATATGGCGCGGACTTGGCGCCTGGTACCATTTGACCACGTGCTCGTTCCAAGCCCCCCCCCCCCATCTCCCAAAACTTAGCGGCCCCGTCGTTCTCCGTCTTTATGGCGCCCCCCCTGCGTGTCCATCCAAATGTGCAGCGACTCGTTCCGGTAGTCAGCGACGTCAACCAGGTCATAGATGCGTGGGACATTGCGATGATATTTGATGCGACAACCTGCCCGAGAACGCTTTTCCGTTTCAGGGTCCTTCAAAGTGGCTTCCGCCACATCGACGAGATCGCGAAATTCTTGGGTGAACTCTGTGTTCTTGACATTCCGCGACAAGGCTGGATCGTCAATGACATCCGCGATGGGAGGGTACCTGAACACGTTCGGGGCGTCGGCCTCATGGTGGAACATGCTTCCCCAGATGTCGCGGAGGTGGCCATGTGACGCGCGCGCGGGCATATCGACCGCCGGAAGAGTTGGCTGCCTCGCTGAGGGTGCTCGGTGTATAACGCCGACACACGCCGCTTCTTCTCTGCCTCTTGCCAACCCAGCTGGCCCGTGCGCGCTGGGCGTTCTCGAAGTTGTTGGCCCTGGCGCGGGCAGCCTCGGCGCGCGCGGTGAAATGTTCAAGGAGGCGGCCGCGCTATCGCGGGGGCAACCTTGACGCTTGTGGGTGGCGCAGATGCTGATGCCCGAATGGTCTTGAACAGACGCAACAGCGTGCGTGCGCGAGTCGCGAGAGGCGCGAGTGATCTTGGATTCCAACGTGGGTCTGTTAGTATAGAGAGGGTCATGACACAAACGTTGCAACACATATTCTGCGTATCTGTGCATCTGCGGTCTGGCAAATCGGGGCGGCATCATCGCGACGCCATGGGGCGTCGCGGACTCGAACCTTTGGCCTTGAAGCACGAAGCGCACGATTACCCATATCATGAAGTTCTGCAACAAGTCACTGTGTTCTGGGGGCGCACGGACACGCAAAACACTGTTCAGCTAATCGTTAGCTGGCGCCCGCCTCGAACTCATGCCCCACCCCCCGCCTCTTCCAAATATCCTTTCGCTGTGGCCCCACCCTCCTCATGCCCCTCCGAACGCCCCGGTCCTCATCGTGCCCTTCATCCACATTGCTCACCCCCCATGTGCCAATTCACGTCGTTCCTCGTCGTCTTCCTGCGCCGGATTCGTTCCCCCATCGTCCACATGCCTGCCCTCCTCCCATCCTCTACGCCCTAGTGCACATCATGCCCCCAACTTCTGCCTCCCCCACCTCCCTCGCCCTCGCGATGCTGACACCGATGATCCACATCCTCCTGGGCTCATTTCTTCCGCTCTCGTCCAGTCCCGTTCATCCTTGGCCCCTCGGCCACCCCTCCTATCGAGCCCCTTCCTTCCCACAGCCCACCATCTCCACCCCCCCCGCGCCTTTGCATGCCCAGACCACGGCCCCCTCCTGGACCAGCCGGGAGACCCGCGGAAACTCCCGCCCAGAGACCACTCCAGCGAACGGAGCGCAACAAATGCACAGTTGGAGACACGAACTGTGTATTTCGACCGCGCACGACGCCCCCCTGGACCAGCCGGAAGAGAAACGCGAAAGTTCCCGCCCATTCAACACCACCCGCGAGGGACACACTCCAAATACACAGATGGGAACGAGATCTGTCTACACAGATCACACCACGATCTGTGTAAACAGTCGGCCCACACACGAAAATACACAGTTGAAGACACAAACTGTGTACACAGATCACACCTTGATCTGTGTATTTCGAAAAGGTAAACGCTCGCCACCTTGAGGGCGCCCCGACTTTGCCAGCCCAGAACCGAGGTTGACATGCCCAGCTGGGGGGGACTGCAAATACACACTTCCCCGGCCCAGGGCGCCCCGGAGAGAACCGCAAATACACGCTTCCCTGGCCCAGGGCGGCCGCGGTGTAACGCGGCGCCAAAGCGGCCCCCAACGGCCCGAAGACGCCCCAAAAGGCCTCGAAGGACCCCAAAGAATGCCGCGCGGCAGTCCGAAAACACGAGAGATGTCACATGTCATGGACCTCTTAACAGTCAAAGCTCCACGCGTCGCCATATAGACCACTGCTCTGGCAGGGGGGCGGACCTTGCCGCAGGCGCCTATAATTTACATGTTAGCGATGCGACTGTGCTCGGCGGCCGTGCCGCCCGAATTTTGGGTGCGCCCCGAACTCTCGCATTGGCAATCCCCTCTGTTTGGTTGCGCCGCTGTGCGCGGATACCGGGAAAGCATTTACCGCTGACGCGGGCACGCGGCACCAGGGACTTCACTTTTCGAACAAGGAGGGTGGGCGAGGTAGGACGACGGACGGTGGAGCAAGGAGGCAAAGAGGAACGAGGAAAAATAAGGGAGGTGGGAAGGGGCGCTCCCCCGCCCGAGCCGCGGACGCTTTCGACACCATCCAGGGGAGGGAAGAAAGGAAGGGGAACGGAGCAAGGGCGAGGACGACGACGGGAAGCAAAGTGTCCCGGGTCCGCATATAGCCATATGTCTGCGATTCGGGTGCGCGCGCTTTCTTCGAGGCACTTCAAGCCCGACCCATGCTGAATTCACTAATTCCTTTAAACTGTGTAAACACTGTGTCCTCTGTTCCCTCTCCTATACAACGGCCTCATAACAGAGGGGCAGTGGATTCCAAGAGTGATCGAGGCGACGGCAGCATTCCCAGCGGCAGCAGTACGTGCAACTAGCTCGTGTGCACGTCTGGCAAATCGACTCATAATCCCCATCAATCTTGCAATCCCGACTGCGCGCTTCGACATGCCGATGTGTTCCACAAACCCGAGCCATCCCGTCAACAATGATAGCAGAAATTGTCGCATAACTCCACGGCTTTTTCATATGTTGCCCCTTTATCTGTAAGGCCATAAGCGCACCCATGCAGTTTTACCCGACTCATGCTGCTTCTAAACAAATATGTACGTACTTCGAAATCACGCAAATACAAGCAAGGTGTCGGCCATCCTAGCATGTGGTACCATTTTGTTTTATTGCCTTCTCCGTCGGCCCTTGAAATGCCCGGAGCCACTTCCGAAGCGTCGTCCTGTGATCTCTTGAATCTTTTTAACGCCTTCTCGTCGCCGATTCGATAGTGCATGACTTCGTTCGCATATTGCCAAGGTGAACCACCTGTGCAAGGAATGGGGCCCCACAGTGCAATGTGAGTACCGCAATCGTCATCGACCTTCCTCGCGGCAGAAGCTTATCCTGCATCCGTGGTCATATCATGTTCCTGTCAATCGTGCCACTGTGCATGTTTGATCTATCATATGCTCAAGTCTGTTCAGCCTGCTATTCGGCCCACGACGCAATTCCAACAATAGCCTTCTTCGGGTAAGCGGGTGCTCCTACTGGCGTGTGATGCCGGCGTCGCCGAGGCGCCGCCCGCCGCGGGATCCCCGACATCATTGGGGCAATCCCCAGTGGCGGCGTGCCCAGGTTCCCCTGCCGCAGCCATCTGCTCGCGAGGCTTGGCGTCAATCTTGGGCTTGCTTTCGTTAGGGCGCTCGGGCTTCTACGCGGCCTTCCTCCCGGCGATTTCCCCGCCAGTGACGAGACAAGACTTGGATCCCACCCTCGGACTGAGGGCCCCCCCGGGTTAGATAAGTAGGGCGTTCCCACCGTCAGAAAACGATTCCAAATATCTTTCGTGGCACCTCGCTGCCCACAGGGTTGGCGCGACCACCTGAATCTGATAAATCACTGTGGCCCACGACGGAGGTTGTTCAAACCTCTTAGTGCCGACGTCAGCGGCGTGATCCTGCGTTGGGCAATAGGTCAAAGCGATGATGCCTCTCGCAAATCGTTCCGCAAGTGCTGCGGCATCAATGCGATGTGTCCGTGGCAGGTGCATTCGTTTTTGCGATCCTCTGGCCTTGCAGACCTTCGCAACTGCTTGATAGTCCTCCACGAACTCGGCCTTAGAGGACCTTCCCATCAGTCGTTCCCGCAGCGGCGGTGCAGGCAGAAATTCCCTGCGGACTGCCTCATCTGCCGATGCGATCTCTGCCTCGAGAGTGCTGTGCGATGTGGCAGTCTGTCTCCTCGAATTGCAGTTCTGTGGAGCCCTGGTGTTGGGTCCCCGCAATTTCTCGCGTCGGCGCTCGTGCTGCGATGCGTCCTGATGTAACTGGCCAAATCGGCGTCTGCATATTGTTTTAAACAGACCTCTGCGGGTTCATCTCCCGCCCAAGACGCCATTCGGTAGCGTGGAGTAGCTCTGATGTAGCATGTGAGGCGGAAGAGTTCTATGCCTCGCTGTTCGGTCCATTTAGTAACGCACGATGCAAATGTGCACGTTGCCCTAAGCAAGTCGTATCTGGCCATCATTGCGCCATAGAGAATCCTCATGAGTACTTTTGCTGCTATCGGTTGTAGTGCTCCCGATGGGACATAGGTCGTCCACCCGCAACTGGTGCCTTGTCCTCTGGACCTACGTTCGCGTCGATCCTTAAACTCTCCACCATGGCCTCCTCGGCCGGGTGAACCCCCCTCTCCACGGGGACCGCCCTGCCCGTTCTCCAAGCTTGTCAACTCAGGGCCGTGAGGAGTGCCAGCCAGCGGATAGGTCTCAGGGGCTGTATCCGTCAGCTCCGCGTATTCTGTAACGCGTGACGAGAAGAAGTCTTCCATGCCATATTCCATCGCCTGTGCATTTCTTTTCGGCCCTGGTACGTAGGGCTTCCAAGGTACCTCATCCCCAGTTTCACTGACATGGTCATCGGTCACGGCCCAGCGGATGTGAAGAAACAGCTGAGGTCCTCGTTCCTCGGGCCCTGCATATCAGGTCGATCGCGCGCCCTCCCCCCGGGCAACGAACATCATCTCCGGTGGAAAGGTGGAGCAGCAGCGTTGCAATGTTCCTGGGGCACATAGTACCCCCCGGAAGCTCGGCATAGATCTCGTCCCGGCTAATTTCCCGTGGATTCGTGAAGTCCTCTCATACTTCCCAGGTGTCGTAATCCATCGTAACCCGCCGAACTACTGAACTCCCATCAGGCCCCGGCGGTAGTGGCGGCCTGAAATGTTTCGCGCTGGTGTCGTATCTCACCCAAACACTTTGTCCAAGCGGAACGGGATAAGATCTGTCAGTATGCACGGGGGTCGCCCCTGCAGCCACAGCCGAAGCAGGATCATGGAAACCAGCGTTCGCAGGCGCCGCGCCCTTTGGCTTCTCAACCTTCGGGGGTGGAGGATCCAACGTTGTAGGATCTTCACCGTGCCAGTCAATCCACCTTCTGAGAGTCTATGCTCGCAACCCAAGTAACGTCAGACCGGAGTAGGCGTGTCGATATCGATGCCCTTGGGTGCGGTCTCAAAAAGACCCAATATGAGGTCTCATCCTTCTGGTAAATTGACGGCCAAACCAGCCAACTTAAAATCGCCAACGTACTCTATCAAGAAGGGCATCCGCTCCGGGTGATAGGAGCAACTGCGCCGCGACGGAATCGGTTCAAACCCCTTTGATATAACGTGAGCCTCGCAGTGCTTCTCCCAGTGCCCTCTGGCGTCAGGATGACCATGTAGCGCTAGTCGCAGAGGGCGCGCTGGGTCGTGCATGCCTGCCCATCTCTCGGGCCATGCTTCCCTAGGCAGTCTAACCCAAGTTGGCGTTCCCCCCAACAGTGACTGAGTGTGCGCTTGGCGCGCATCAGCTTGTTGTATATCATGCCCCAGGAAGAGACCGAATGCGTCGGCGGCCTTGCCTGCCTTCATGGTTGCAGGGCAAGGAAAGAGCTCTTGAACAGTGCTGCGCTCTCGTCTTGATCGATGGCGTCGGACCAGTCACAAACAAAGCGTCCCTTGAACTTCTTGTCTCTATGTCCCTTAGGTAGTTCGGTGTTCTTCTCGACGAGAATAGCAAAGAGCCTGCCAATAGGCAAGGTGTTGCCTCCCACCTTCTGTCGTACTGGGCTCAACTCCACTACCGTGCTCTCGTCCCATGTGTTGATCTCGCGCAACCGGTCCCATTCCTTCTTCAAAGCAGCGGCGGCCCCTTCACTGTTCGCTGCCTGGGCCTTGGTCACCGGCCTGGCAACGCAGGCAGCGCTAGACGTATCCGCAACCCACTTAGACGGGACATCGAGCGGGTTTGACTCATCACCTCGATCGCAGTTGTCCGCGAACGGATTATTACACGGCCGCGCCCCCGGTTCCTTCTTCAGGTGCTGGTAGCTGCTCGCATCTTGCAACCTCACGGGCACGCGTGGAACTCAGCGCCTTCCGGCTGCTTCCGCACAGGTTAAGCCAATGGTGCTCCCTGCAGCCTTGGCACCAGGGTTGGTGTCGAAGTCAACGCCCATGTCATTCACTCCATCGCGACCAACCTTTTTTCCTATCTTCTTCCGTAGCGCCATTGGCATAGCCATGTGACGCAACGGGGGATGGGAGCTCCTCGCCCACGGCCGACCTAACGTACTTAACCGGGGGTCGCGGGATGGTGTTGCCGATCTTGAAGCAAGTCGGTGCTCAGGCCTGGGTCTTCAAGTCCATGGAACCCTTTTCCTTCGACTTTGAACTCGGCTATCGCCATTGCCCTTGCTGGGCCTCCCATCTTCCGCCGCCGATCCGGATGAATACCTGGATTCGTCGAATCTTTCTGCGCCACCTTCAGCCGAGCCATTCCGAACGCAGGGTCTTACGTTTCCGCGGTATCTGGGGCTTGGTGCCGCGGGTCAGAATAGAGCGCCACGCGTGTCTGTGTTCCCTTGCTCCTGCCCGTTAGTGGTAGAGGCTGGCTCAGCTCTTCGCGAGTCTTGCCAAAAGTGACGACGACGTTGCGCTCGCAGAAGTCGCCCGTCGGTAGATTCTGGTTCGTGCCATGATCTGCTCGAACTTCGGTTCACCCCTGTCTGGGGCCGCAAGAACATCTGACTGTCTTGCAAGTGTGGCTCCCCGCTCGGCCAATGGGCCTTCCATGGCACTGATATAATGCACGGCTCTTCGCCTGGCTCCCGCAGGCAGCGGTGGGGCTGGATGGGGGTCCAGAGGGTTATTCATCGTCCGTCGGATCCCCCCCCCCACTACTTCCACAGCCGCCTCTCCCGCTCCCTCGTCGTGGGCAGTAGGCGGTGGCATTTCAGCCGCAGCCTTGCTTCCAGCTGATCTGCCTGACGACGCGGACCCCTCCCCGGACGACTGGCCGCCGTCTTGGGGCTTCTTATGCTTGCCCTCGGGGGCCCTCTCTCCGGGAAGCAGATCTCTCAGGTCGACCGTTGGCGTCGTCATGGACGCGATGTCATGGGCCTTTCGCAGCGGAGGGTGAACGGCAACTCCCAGACTCTTGTTATGCGCCGCGCCATCTGGGCCCGTCTCGACGACCGTCTCGACGACGATGTCGGTCCAAATCTGTTCTGTTCTTTCTGCGGCAAGCCTTCGCCCGTCTTTTTTCATTCCTGTCTTAAATTTCAGCCCGTCGAGCTGTTCCAGAGGCGCGCAGTTCCAGAGGCGCGCAGTAATCGCCGGGGCCCACCAGTCCCCCGGCATGATGGACATAGCCAAGGTAAATAGCCACTCTGATCCGAAGGCGCGTCCGGGGCTGCGTAATGCGAGACTCCGGGGGCGGAAGGTACCTCGCGGCAGAGCCGGGCGGTGCCCGGGGCCTGTCACATGAAGTGCCGTATCTGTTTTTCCACGCGAACCATTCGCATCTCTTTCCTGCGCGTAATAGCACAGGCGAAAGTAAGGTACAGCGTGCGCCCAGTATGGGGCCGGTAATCCTGCCGCCATGAGAAGGTATCTCGCCCCGTCCTGCACGATGGCGTTGGCCCTCTCAGTTGCTGAATTATGCTTCTTGTTCGCGGGCTGCGCGGAGTCGTGAGCAGTCGTAGACTCGCCCCGAGGATGCGCGTTCAGCGAATTGCACGTCCTCTTCAATTCAGGGGCCGCGTCCGTGTATATGCACTCTAGCCTCTCGGCGGGCGCCCTCCAGCCCACGAGACATTCAACCACTTTCTCAACCGGCTTATCATGGGTGCTCTGGCTCGCCAGGAATGCAGTGTACCGGTCGCGTAGCGTCACGCGCGAGGTTCCCCAGTGGTCCCCATCGAGGAGCTCATCAGCCATGAACCAGTGGTCCATGGTGCACGGGCCGCCAAACTTCTTCGGCTCCGAATATGGTCGGATCTGCTTGTAGGCCTTGTTTTTCTTCTGCCGTTGTTGCGCCCTCAACTTCTTTGCTCGCTGGCATGTCGAGCAGAACGGGCTCTTCGGCATATGAGTGAGCAGGTATTGGCTTGAGTCAGCCTCCCGTTGAAGACGTTCATACTTCGTCGCCCCCACAGCTTCCTGCATCTTCAATTGGGCCATCCCCAGGATCGTCGACTACCTCCAAGGCTCCTGGTCCCTCAGGCGCTGCATTGACGACTTCTTCCTCAGCTGGGGCAGGCGCCGCCATCGCGCGACAAGGCGTCGCCTCGCCCGCGTTCTGGCTATGGCACCGCGCGCTTTCAGCATAGCTGCATTCCTGCGTGGGCGCCTTCGTCGTATTGCCGCTAACCAAACCTGTGTCCGTGTTCGTCCACCCTACTTTGCTGCTTCGTGGGGCTCATAATAAAAGTAGGTGGGCACACCAGACTGCGGCGCCAATGCGCCGTTCGTGGCTAGAAATCCTTGGGCGCCCGACTGGATCTCCAGCATGCCATTCGAGTGGGGGTATTCTGCCATCGCCTTCCGCGAGCGCAACTCAGGGGTTGCGCGGTGCCTGAGTGCCCGGGGCGGGGTGCCACCCAACGTGCCAGGGTCATCCTGGCTAGGCCTCGCGCCGATCTCCACGCGCGCCCGCCGCTCAAGCCCAGACGAGCAGGCTGGAGCTGCCTCGTCTACTTGACCCAAGGCCCCCCTGTCATGCATGGTAAGGTAGGACATCTCACCCTCGACTGAGAGTTCCAGCCTTCTTCCCTGTGGCAGCAGTAGGTGCGACGCCCTGCCAGTTGTCCAGTGGGAACTGTAACTGTGGTCTATGCAGAGCTCGCCCACCGATATCACGCTCGGAGTTTCTGGCATGGCAGTCGCTTCCACCCCCCCTTTGTTCAGCTTGTCCCTGGCGATCTTGATTCCGCCGAGGGCTCTGGACTGGCCGCCCGCGGTATTCGGGGTGATGGGAACGGCCAGTGGAGAGATCCTGTCAACCATCCCTGCTTCTTGCAAGTGCTCGACGGAGATCAGTTTCGAACCGCAGCCCGTATCGACGATGAAACGCATGGATCCAAGACGAACGGCGCCCGACTTCGTATCCCTCATGGCTTCCCGTTGTCTCTAGCAGGCACAGCGGCAACGAGGCGATGTCGCCATCGTGTCCGCTGCTGGCATCGCTCAGCTCGCCATCGGACTGCTGCTTCCCGCCAGCCCACGCGTCCCAAACCTCTTGCTCCAGCGCCACGGCTTCATCGAATGCCAGCTGTCCGTGGATCTTGACCTTTCGCGCGCGCTTCTCAGCCCACTCAGGGTGAAACTCAACAAATTTTCCCCGTGTGCTTGGTATCGACCTTGTTACCTCTCTCTCTTCGGTCGGAGAATCCAAATGGCTGGAGTCGGTGTGCTCGGGTCTATGCGTATCTTCCCGTTGTCCAATGTCTGGGGCGCGGTTTCGTTCGGGCATTCGTGTTGATAAGGCGCTCCTCATAGGCTTCCCATTCCTCAGTTGTTCAAGGGCCTGCTTCGGGGGCGTCGCGATCGCGCCCGCCCGGAGACGCCTCAGCAATTTCACATGCAGGTCATCTTTGGTCCCGCGCTGAGTATTTGCCGGCGCGGTCAGGCTATTGTGGTCACGCCCATTCGCACGGACGTCCGTACTTTGCCCACCCTCGCGAGAATAGCGTCCGAGGGCCAGCGTCCTGCCTAATGGCGGCGCTTAGAATTCTGATGCAGCGCGGAGAACTGCGGGAGTGGCAAATCTGGGCACTCCCATCCTCGAGGCAAGGCAGCAGCGATCAACTTCAGCCCCGCCCAAGCCGACGCCCGTGACGTAATCGCCGCGCGCCGACCTGTCCGGTCATGGGTGTCCAGGGGGGTTGTCTCTGTCCCAACAGTCCTTGCCGAACTGGCAAGTCTGTCTGGCCAGGTGCCTCCAGCGTTGTCGCTTCTCCTTGGTCTTGCCTTTCCCCTTCGCCTTGTCCTTGTCGTTGCCCTGCGCGGGCGCGGCGTTCTTCTTCGCGTTCTGCGCCGCGGCTGACATCTGATCTTTGCTGCGCTTGTAGGGGAGGGCTTCGCCGATCTTGTCCGCGCGCGCCTCGTGCTGATCGCGCGAGAGCTTCTCTTCCGGCGTAATTTGACGATGATCGCGAGAGCATTCCTCAGCAGACGAGGGGCAATACCCACGGCTAAATGCATGGCGCAAGCCAGTTTTCTTGGAGTTGACGCTGGAGGTGCGACTCTGCGAACGATCGCGGTCCTTGCCGCCGCCCCTGGAGCGAGTGGCGCTCCTGACTCCTGCCGCGATCGATGTTCTCACCCTTTCCACCTCCTCTCTCTTTATCCTTCTTCTTCCTTCCGCCGCTTTTTCCCCTGTTCCTGCCCGGCTGAGCAAGCGCGGCTTGAGCCGGAGCGGCGGGGCCCTTCGGATGCCGGCGCTGACGCCGTGCTCGAGTGCGCGGGCATTTGCCCTGGAGGAACTTGTTGCGCGGTGCTGCCTTCTTGAGGCGACCGTCCTTCATGTGCAGACTTTGGCCGCCTTTGCCAGTGCACTCCCCCCCCATCGCCCTTGTCCCCCCCGCAGGAAGACCGCGGGAGTTCGACATTCTCCGCTGCCTTCCACGATTGATCTGCCCTCTTTCTTTGTGCAATGAAGTCACTGACCCTCGATGGCAGCAGTTCGTGGGTCTTCGTGCTGGTGCCGTAATCATCGTTGCAGTGGTCATGGATCACGAGGGTGAACTGCATGCACGGGCATTTCTGCATTTGGCGGTAGAAGTGTTCCTGTATTTCGTGGCGAAAGGAGGCGTCCAAGTCCTCCATTTCATTGAGTGTCCTCACCCTGTCGTCGTAGGAGGTGGAACAGTCGGCATCCGCCTCCATGCCCGCGCCGCGGATCTTCATGTCCATGAGATCCGTGTGCGTAGACGCCTGACCTCTATCCTGCTGGGTGGTCACATGTACGGCAATGATGCGCAACATGTCGCGACCCTTCGTCATGCTTCCAGCGGTTTGTGAGACGATGCCTAGTCGTTCGGTATCACTCGCAAGATGACGTAGTTGTGATGATGGCTGTCGGTCTTTGACGATCTGGTTAACTTTGGCATGAGGTCAGCTGCGATCATCAGGTCAAGCCGGATGAAAACGCCAGAGTCTCTCAACTCCTTCGCATCTATGCTCTTCATGTCATAAGCGTTCGTCATCCAACAAATGGCTTCCTCGCAATTCGGCGAAGCTGAAGCCGCCGTCCTGATGACATTGCGACTCCACCGCTGGTAGTTGGCAGCGTCAATAACCACTTCCAAGACGATCTTCCCCGTCTTACCTGCATACTCCCAATATGGAATAGAAGCTGGGGCAACATCCATCAACGGGACTGGGCCCCTGCCCCCGTCGCTGCCCCCTGGCGGACCACCCCCGGGCGATCCTCCGCCACGCCGGCGCTGGCGGTCTGGATTGCTATCCGTCGGGTGTTGAATGCCCGTCGTCTTCAAAGAAGAAGTCGCCATCATCCTCGTCATCATCATTACCGTCATCTCCACCGCTATCGCCAGGAGGGCCTGAGCCTGGGTGTTTCGGCATTGGTGCCTTCCTCGGGGGTGTTGCCCCATTTTCCTTCTCTCTTTGAATATGCTTGGCAAGCTCACGCGGCGTTGGAGGTGTGCGTGTTGGGAAAGAAGTAGCCGTGCTGGCGCGAGCTGCCCCCAATTCGGAATTCACTATGGCGGCAGCCCCTTCAGCTCTTTCCTCGCGCATGTCCTGGATCTTTACCCTGCGTTCAGCGCGCGTCCTGGCGTTCCCCTCGTCGCGCTGCATCGCCATCTCGGGCTGCCCCTTGAGCCTCTCATTTTCGGCCTTCATGGATTCTTTAAACTCAAGTAGCCTCTTCGACCCAATCCTCTCGGTCCGACGGCCGTCGCTTCCCGAGGCGTAGCCCTGGGCGTGAGTGGGCCGATGCGAGCGGTCGCGAGAGGCCGCCCTCGGCGGAGGCGCAGCGGCGCTTTGTTCCTGAAGTTTTTTCTAACCTGACGTTCCTCGCTTTCTTTTTCCCGGAATCTTTCATCGTCTTCGTTCTCCTTAGCTGATGAGTATGAGTGTTCTCCGTGGCAGCGTGCGCGCGTCTTGCCATCCTGTGCGAAATTGTCGTCGTGCGCGCCTTTGCCGCAGAGTGATCAGTCGTTAGTAGCAGAGCTCCCGCATGAGAATTCCGACCTGGGTTTCCATGTGCGGCCGGTCGCCCAATCGCGGTCGGCGCCGCCGAATGAGCTGTGGGCGCCGTTGTCGACCCGGTGCCCGGAGATGTTGCCGAAGACGCCCCTTTCGGATGCCGCTGGATCTGATGCTGATCAAGCTTGCGATGCGCACTGTCCAGCTAGGCTTCCCGTCTCATCATCACCTGGGCAGCCTCCAACTCCGCTGCGCGAGTCTGCGCTGCGACTTTCACCTCAACAATCACCTCAACTTGTCGCATTTCCTCGCGGGCGCGTGGCATCTCGGCCTCGGATCGAGCATGGCTCTCGTCCGCGACGAGTCGGTTCGTCTCGGCCTGATGTGTGGCAGCGGCGGCCTCTGCGGCTACTGGCGTGTTCCGAATTTTTGCCGCTTGCAACTCTATGGTGGCCTGTGTCGTAGTCGCGCGCTGAGCTTCGCCAGCCCCCCAGACGGCGCGCCTCGCCGATTCGGCGAGATACTTCTCCTGGAGCTGTGCTGGGCGCTCGGAGGCGACAGCGTACTCGAGCCTATTGGCGAGCTCCCTCATTTCCTCTGTCGCGGCGCAAGCCTGTTGAGCTGCCGCCGCCTGTTGGCGCTCTTCCAGGCAGCGCGCGGCGTTCGCCGTGGCATCCCGGTCTCGCTCCCACTGAAGGGGGGCAACCGCTTGTTGTTGAAGCTCCGACTACCTCACTTGCTCGCGCATGTCAGCGATATCTTCACCCCGTCTTTCCATAATCTTATACCTCTTCCTTTCCCCGGCCTCGCGCCGCTCATTTACGCGTCACCCGGCGCAGTCGTGCGAACCGGGGGCCGTGCGCGTTGGGCGTGGGAAGTCTAGGTTGCAGAGGCCACAGATGCCAAGGCACCCGAAACATACTGGCTTCTTACACAAGCCCGATAAGCCAGGGCACACCGCGATTCTGGCACCGCGGCGCACTTCGGTCCATGGTGGGCACACTCGGCGTTGATGCGCATGCTGAGGGTGCTCGATCTTCCTGACAAGCTGGACAAATCAGACATCTCGGATCGCGGTCTCGGGGCCCCGGGCCTGCCTCTCTCTCGGTGCTTCTCTTGCGAGGAGAGCGGGCGCGTGAGTCAGGCGCCCCGCATGTCGAGGTCCGCGGTGGGGATCTGGGAGCATAGTTCCCGGGCATACCCCCCGGAGCGGACATGGGGTGGCGCTCGGGGATGTCGCCGGATTCGCTTCGCTTTCCGAATGGCGAGGTCATCGAAAGACTAGTCGGCTCACGTCTCTGTTTGCTTGTCGTCCTTACAGGGTCACCCTCGAACTCATCATCTATGCTCTCCTCCAAATTCCGCTCCAAAGAATCATCGTATCCTCGCCGCACATAGGCGGTGCCTGCGCATGGGGTTGTTGGAGATCACCCAATGGAGCAGGAGACGCTTGGCCATGGACCTCGAATCCCTCATCGTACGGCCCTTGACCATCATGGAAATCAATCGGCTTGGGCGTTGACCTGCGTAAGGCAGTTTCCTCCGATGATCGTGGTCGTCATCCGACTGGTCGTGGTCGTCATCCGAATGGTGCTTGAAAACATCCGCTCGGTCGTCGAGCGGCATTAGGTCCCCTTGATCTTCTCCGTCTCGGCCAAGTCGAGTGGTGCTTTTGTTCTTCGGAGTACCCAGGACGAGGCTCATCATCGCACGAGAGGTTCCATCATATTTTTGTGGATGGACGTTGGTTTGATTTCCCGACATAATCAGCATAACCGTGTTCTAGAACATCTATAACTCATGTCATGGCGTGATCCTTCTTCGGGGCGTACATCATCCTTGGATGGGTGAACCATACTTCCCTCGTCTGGTCGAATCACTTGAGTCGAAAACACAGGCTTTCAGCTGATAGCCAACATTTTGCGAATTCTTTGTTAATGTGGGATCTTTCTTTGACCATGCTGATCGGCAAAATGTGATGATGATCGTCGTGCAACTCTTCATCCTCATCTTCGTCCTGTAGTCGTCTTTTACTCAGGTTTATGTCCAACGTAGATGATGCATCCGTCGGTGCCGTGGCGAAATGAGTGTGGTAGGGTGTCCGTTAGGCTCTGAGCTAACAATAAGATGAGAGGGGGCCAGCCGGCCGGGGCAGAGCGCCCGGGAGGGCGCGCGCGCCGGTCGAGCGGGCCGCGACCTTCTTAACTGGAGCCAGCCCACAACAGCTGCGTCGAAGCTGTGGGTCAGACGTGGGCCCAGGGCGGGGGGGGGACTAAATCAACTGGGTCGGCGTCCTCTCCCGTCGTTCACAACGGCGGTCTCGCCCCAAGGCGGGCAATTTTCTGGATCCGAATATAGCTTCATTGTGGTCCCCCACACTCGTTTCCCCTCTTCCGCCTTTTCCTGGTTCTTCTATTCCTCCCGCTCCTTCCACTCCAGTTCCTGCCGCTGATGTTCGTCTCGCCCAAGCGAGGTCCACTTTTCTGAGAGGTCCGCTTTTCTGACGTCGAGCCTTTCTTCATCGTTGTCGCCCCCCTCACTTCTCGTCCTCCGCCTTCCCCTGGTTCCTTTTCTTCCCGATCCTTCCGCTTCAATTCCTCCTGCTGCTGCTCGTCATCCTTTTTCTCCCGCTCACCCGCCACTTCCTCTTCCTGTGCACGCACCCCCTTTTTTTTCTCGGATTGCGCATGCCACGAAGTGGTCTTTGGGTGGGAGTCGCAGGTCGGCTATGACGCGCGTCCGCGGATAATGAAAAATCACCGCCATGGGAAGGGATGGGAGGGAGGGAAATGATGCCAGATGAGGCGCGAGCGCACCTAGCTTGTCTTACCCCCCTCTCCGCTCGCCCGTGCCTCACAATATTCCAGTGCTCGTTGTGGAACGGGTCCCAGGATTTTGCGACCTAGGTCTAGTGTGCGATACCCGATCAGGAGATCAGAACGCCTGCTAGTTTTCACCGAGGTGATGCAAAATTGCTGGATGAACGAGCACCCCATTCTTACATGGGGGGGGGCTGCGCTTCGATGGC
Source organism: Prorocentrum cordatum (assembly GCA_963575745.1). Classification (NCBI taxonomy): domain Eukaryota; class Dinophyceae; order Prorocentrales; family Prorocentraceae; genus Prorocentrum; species Prorocentrum cordatum. The sequence goes on from CAUYUJ010021177.1 coordinate 136,500, forward strand.
CAAGCGCTTGTGCCAGAGCCCCTCAAGAAAATATATCAGGGATATGTGGACAGAACCCTTGTATTTCTTCTCAACGTTTTCTTCTGCCTCGGCCTCCTCTTCCCCCCGTCCTCCATTGTCAGTCTATCTCCTGCTGATCCTCGTCGTCATCGTCCTCCTCTTCCTCCTCCCACAGGGTCAATCTCCGTTCCGCCTCCTCCTCAATATCCTTCTGCCGCTCCTGCTCATCTGCGGTATCTTTTTTCAATCCTGTTCCACCTTCCCCCTTGTCTCTCCATCCTGTTTTTCCTTCTCCGCCCTGGCATCCCCGACCTCACTTTTTCATCCCGCTTCTCCCCCTAGCATCCTCACACTCCTCCGCTTCCTCTCTTCCTCCTCCTCCTCCGCTTCCTCCTCCCGCGTCCTCCTCATCCTCCTGTTCCCGTGCCTCTCCTTGCCGCCCCGGCCCTCCACCTCCTCATCCTCTCGCAGATCAAGCGCCAAGGGGGGCACTTCCTCTGGAAAGCACCGCGGTCCTCCCGAAGAAGCCCCGGGGGCTCTCCCGAGAATGCTCGGACCAACGGAGAGAATTTCCCGAGTCCCCTCCCCCCCCCCATCTGGTGGGAGCCTTCCGAAGTCTTGCCGCGCTCCACCCTTCCCCCCCCCGCTCCCCCCCCCCCCGCCCCTGGAAGCTTCCGAATCCCCCCTGCCTCCTCGCCGTTTCCTCCCCTCTGCCCGCTCTCCCCACATCTGTTCCCTCTTCTTTTCTCCACGTCTCCCACTCTCCCCTGTGCCGTGCCCTTTGGAAGCAGATGTCAATGCCACCTGCTCCAAAGAACAAGCCACAACTCAACCGATGATTTGATCAGACCGAGCGGGCAGTTCAAGACCATATATCATGAGGAGCTGGGCAGGTGCCCACTTCTCTTCCCACGGGTCTTCTGAAACAAGATCAACTTGCTCTCCCCCGGCCCCCGAGGTATCGTCCGCATTCTCTGGCTCTTTCTCCTCTAGCCGTCTTCCCTACCCGTGGCGTTCCTCTTAGGAAGCAACGTGGGAACGAGCCCCAAGCTCTCCGCGTAGGGCTGCACCGGCATGGGCTCCCCCACTCCTCCTCGCTGGTCTAGGCGCACCGCCTGAGTATCGGAGGACAATGAGGAGGCGGCGGCGGATGAGGATGATGATGAGCAGGAGGAGGATGATGAGCAGGAGGAGGAGGAGGAGGAGGAGGAGGAGGAGGAGGAGGAGGGGAGGAGGAGGAGGAGGAGGAGGAGGAGGAGAAATAATGCAAAATGCGCCTCGGCGTAGGTCTCCGAGCGCCGGATCGCGTCGATCCCGTTCTGGCGTTTTCGCCTGCCACAGGCTCCGCCCTCTTCCTCCCTCCTTCCCTCCTTCCTTCTTCTCCATCCCCCCCCGCCCTCCGATCTCTCCCGATTTCCCTCCCTCCCTCTCCACCCCTGCCTCTCTGTCGCCCTTCCCACCCCACGTTCCCGCTCCTCTCCGTCTCCCCCTCTCGTTCCCCCGCCTCCCGGCCTGCTCTCGCTGTCCCCTTCCCCACCCCCTGTCCCCCCCGTCTCCCTTCCCGTCTCCCCCCTTCTGCTGCGGAAGGACCGTGCCCTCGCAACTTGGATGACATTCGTTGTGTGCTGATTTCTCTCACAGCATCCCAAGGAATAAGGGGGAGGAGGAGGAGGAGGAGGAGGAGGAGGAGGAGGAGGAGGAGGAGGAGGAGAAGGAGGAGGAGCAGCAGCAGCAGCAAGCCGAGGAAGAAAAAGGGAGGGGCATGGCCAATGGGTGGGGACACGTTCTGAACACGTGCCCTTCCGATCCCACTGTGATGACATAGGCTTGCACTTGTAAGGCGCCCATCAAGTGAAAAGGAGGCTTAGGTGAAGGAGTTTGGTGCCATTTTGCGCTGGGCTCGCGATGCTATGACCTTCAGAGAACAACACCACTCGGTCAATGCAACTAACGATTCAGATTCAGCAGCGCATGAGTCAGATGGGGAAGGAGGGACACCACGACGAGCACGTGTGACTTCGGGCGCTGGCAATCGGATGCTGGCATTCTCGAGCACATGCGTGGTTCTCCAATTGGGCGAAGTCGCATCCAAACGCAACGAGCGGTGATGCATTGTATGGAGCAGTTGTGGGAACCACCAACAGATCGAGGCGCGATAGTGATACTCGCTGCAAGACTGGACAGCCGCTACGATCGGAAACTTCTGTATAGCGTGTGTCGCCCCGGCGGCCCCAGCGACACGCTGTGCCTTGCGAACGGATAGAGTGTTGATCCGCTCCGCGGGGCGGGGGGCTCGGGAACATTCGGGACGTCGACGCCTTAGGATCGCGAAGTGGATAGCGTGTCGCACCGAGGCGCTGTGGGCCAAAAACCGGCGGATCGACGCGCTATCCAAAAGTTCCTGACCGTAGACATCGCGTCTTGAAAGCTGTAGCGTGCGCGTGCTGCCCACGGGCGCGAACACTCACGTGCATTCTCTAAATGCCTCGAGCATCGGCGACCTCTCCGCTTCGACAATTGCTGCCATCAGAGTTCGCACCGAGCTTGCTGTCAATTTACCGAGCTTGCTGTCGATGTCCACGCCAGCGAGGTCACCGAGCATGCAGGTGGCAGCCGAAGCCAAGATCCGCAGGACCAGCGCCGTCGAAACTGACCCTGGTTCCGTCGTTCTCGTCGCGCTCCACCGTGCGGCGGGTCGGCCGTGCTCTCGCAGGTCCTCTTGCTGGCCAGCTCTGGGGAGGTGGTGGCCGAGTCGGCCTGACCTGGAGGACCGCGGGCGAGGAGGGTCTGCCTCGAGTATCATGCCCTCCGTCGCCTTGCTGGCCTGCACGTGGCCGAGTGGCCTGCAGCGGCGAAGATGTTGGCCCCCCGACAAACACACCAGTGGTGCCCGACCGCATGCACCAGGCTCGGAAGCCGGGCAAGGGCTGCTGAATCCGTGGCTGCTAAAATCGACCTCCGGGAAGTTGTCCTCGTCCTTCTGGGAAGAAGCCCGTTGACTGTTTCGCGTGCCGCGCCTCATTCCGGGACGTTGTTTGTTCCTTCCGGCAGGGCCGTTTTAGCAGCCACGGTTTTAGCAGCCCTCGCCCAGCTTCCGACAGGCAAGCCTGTAATCACCTGGGGGCAAGTCTGCGCTAGGCGAACCAACGCGCGAGACCGTGGCCAGTGCAGACAAGCTGAAACGGGCGTGGCCACGGCAGTGTAGCAGGGCTGTCCTGCGCATGCGGCCGAGACGCGACGCCCGGATCCCGCGCCTAGGCGCCGTGAGTCGCAAGGCACACTCGCGCGTCCCAGAGAACTCAAGAGGAAGAGGAAGAGGAGAGGGGGGAGAAGGGCTACGATGCTCGTCGTGGCATTCGGCGGCTCCAGCGCCCATCGCATGGAGAACCCCGTTCTCATTCCCGCTCGCCAGCGCGCCCGTCGTCCATGCGGTGGCGGCCTAAGCGAATCGGGTGTGGAGGCAGGACCGTCTTCATGCACCTGTTTCGCGTGAGGTTCTCGAAGTCTGGGCCCGACCACAAAACTGAAACCCTGCGGAGGTGCCCGATGCGCCGACAAGGGGTCGGGCAATTCTTGGGTGTGGCGTGTGAATCACCGCCCCCATGGTGAATGACCCAGGGATGCCGAAGACCTCGTCCCGCGTGCATGTGTTTGACACCGTGAAGCGGCACGACTGCAACAGACACCACGCGGCAGACGCAGGGACCCCCCCTCGCCGCTGCTTGCTCAATTCCTGGCTGAGTTCAAGCACGACTCCAACCACTGTCAGCGACCCTGTTGAGCTGTCAGCTTCCACAGCCCCCATCGGGCACGCGAGTGCAGAATGCCTGGCCATGGGGAAACAGAAACGGCCCGAAACGATATTGTTTGCGGGAGGGGGAGGACGAGGAGACGGAATAAGAAGACGAGGGTGAGGGGGGAGCAGGGGCGAATCCAAACATTCCCAACGTGCCAGAGCCATGTGTGCACCCCCAAACGGTTCAAGCTGGTTTCTCCTTTTCCTCCTCCTTCGCCTTCTTCTGAAAGCCCTCGACCACCGCCTCCGCCGCCATCTCCACCGCTACATCCACCACCTCCGCCCGAACTTCCATCTCTGTCTCCACCTCCATCTCCGCCTGCGCTTACGCCTGCGCCAGCGCCTATGCTCCATGTCCGTCTCCGTCTCCGCCAAGACCTCCTCCTCCTCCTCCTCGTCCTCCTCTTCCTCGTTCCCTCGCCTCTGCTCTACTTTCTTCCTCCTCCGTCCTCTGTCGTCCGTCGTCTGTCCTGCTGCTGCTGCTGCTGCTCCTCCTCTTGCTCCTCCACAACCTCCTCGTGCTCCTCCTCCTGCTGCTCCTCCTCCTTCTCCTTCTCCTCCCTTTCTCTTCTTCCTCTTGCGCGCGCCCTGCCTGCTGCCAGAGGCGATGAGGATCACTATTTTTGCCCCCCCCGCCTCCTCCGCTGCTCATCAGTCTCCTCGGGCAGCGGAGGGACGTCGCCATCCTGCGGGTGTGAGCGCCGGCTCCCCCCAGCCCCACTTCCCCTGCCTCTGACGACACTTCCTCCTCCCTTCCCCCCCCCCCCTCCTCCTCCTCCTCCTCCTCCTCCTGCTCCTCCTCCTCCTCCTCCTCCTCCTCCTCTCTCCTGCTCCTGCTCCTCCTCCTCCTCCTCCTCGTCCTCCTCCTCCTCCTCCTCCTCCTGCCTCTCCCTCCTGCCTCTCCCGCCCGCCCTCCGCATCCTGCGGGTCGGCAGGCCCTGCAGGCGCCGGCGCTGCGCCCTGGCCGCCGTCTGGCGCGACGGCCGCCGCGGCCGCGGCGGCCGCCGCTGCGCCCCCGCCGGGGCCCCCGCCCCGCGGCGCGGCGGGCGCGGCCGCGCGCGGGCCCTGCTGGCCACCCTGCGGCGCGGCGGGCGCGTCCAGGGGAGGCGCTGGCGCTGCGCGCCAGCTGGGATGGCCACCCTGCGGCGCGGCGGGCCCCGCCTCTGCGGGGGCGGGCGCCGCCCCCCACGCGCGGCGGCCGCCCGGCGGCGTGGCAGGCGCAGGCTCTGCTGGCGGCGGCGCTGGGCCCCAGGCCTGGTGGCCAGCAGGTGTCCTGGCAGCCGGCGGCAGGGGCGCCGCGCCCGAGGCGGAGCTGCCCCAGCCACCGTGCAGCGCAGGCGGCATGCCGCCCTGCGGCGCGGCGTCCCAGGTGAACAGGTCGCCCTGCGGCGCAGGCGCAGGCGCTGCGCCCCAGGCAGAGTGGCCAACCTGCGGCGCGGAAAGCAGCAGATGCTGTTGCTGAGCCTGTTGCTGCTTCCGTTGCTGCTGCTGATGCGTGCTGCCCCCTGGCACATCGTTTCCTCACAGGGTGCCCCTGCATCGGCACGAAGATGACATCCGAGGCGAATCTGAATAGTTGCTCTATGGCATGCGCGCGACTTCGGCTCGTTGCGATGGCTCACCTGCTGAATTCCAGCAGCCCTCTGGGCGGAGGTGGTCTAGATTGTTTCTTCTTCCAATCCCCTTCTTCCCCTTTGGAGAAAGTCTATTTTGGCTTGTTGGCTCCTTATTCATAATCGCCCTCCCCCCCCCGGCCGGCGACAAACCAGGGACCATTCCAAGACTCCCCCACCATCCCTGTCAAATAACAATACAACAAATACTTTGCGGCACAACCTGGTACCATGCGCGATCACCTCGTCAGCACTTTTTTATATGAGACGAGGCTGACTGTAGGAGTGATAGTTCCACCCCTAAAATTCTTCCTTGCTGATCAATGCCTCTAGTCTGGGAATCGTTTGTGGATGGGCTGGTAGAGATACTATTTCGGTTCGCGGGCTCGCGAAGCAAGTCGAAAGCCGGGCAAAGCTAGGGGCTGGCAGGGATACGCGAAGCGTCAATCAATCCTTGTGCCAACGTGTATTGCGTTTGGTTCACCATCCTGAGGTGTGCTTGTTTGCTCTGGTGTTTATTGCGCTCGTGCTCCTGCTTGTGCAACTTATGACGGACAGGGGTACTCGTAGAACCAGGAATGCATCATTCTTAAAGTCAAAAGCCCCCAATAAGGACGCGCGGTAAGGGCGCAAGACCCTTGGAAGCCGAAGTTGGGATTTCTGGGGCGGCGGACGATGAACACCCCAAGGACGCAGGAGCAAGGAAGAGCAAGGACGCAAGGGTACCCTGAGCAAAGCCGCGCGTCCTTATGATGGTTTTTGACTGTATTCATCCTGCATATGGGGCCGAGGTCGACTCTGAACTCCAGGTCCATCATATTATGGAAGCGGCAGCAGGCATCGCCAGGAGAGACATACCCACTCGCATCCAGGTCTAGTCGAGGCCAAAGGCATCAGTAGCCCGACTCTGGAACTCAGAGGCGGAGCAGGAGACGAATAGGCAGAATCTGTAATCTGGAGTCCAGAACCGATGCTGGCGATGGAATTTCAATCAGGGATCCAGAGGCCGAATGGCAGCACAAAGAACATAAACTTAACCTCGAATCTGCAATGCGTAGCGCCCTGCGTTTGCGAGTGCGAGTGAGGGGGCGGTGAGCGGGCGGTGGCAGGGCCCGATTAGGCGCATTTCCGAATGTGAGTCCCGATCCCATGTAGTGCCCCCATGTATTCATTGCCCCAATGAGCTGCCCCCATGTACTGCCCCCCCAAAATCGCAGATGCCGACTTCTCCATCCGGCCACTCTTGCGCAGGGCGATAGTAAGACCGTTGGGGCCCACTCGCTCTGGTGGACGCGAGGCCTGCGGAAGCATGCGAATCAAGAGTCCACCACCATAACCCAGAACATTGTTGACAACTGAGGATGAGGAGGATCATGCGTACCGATGCTAATGGACATCGAGCACGGAGAACGTGCACAAAATCAACCCGGACGCGCGCGACGCTGGAAGACCCAAGCCAACTCGAATCCGAAATCCGGAAGCCTGGCTCTAGACACGCGGAGGTCACACCAAGAGTCTGGATTACGCATCCCCGCGTGGAAGTGGGAGAGACAGGCGGAAGAGAGGGTGATGATACTAACAAGGGAGAAGGAAAAGAACCTGCAA
>CAUYUJ010021178.1:0-20555 GCA_963575745.1 Prorocentrum cordatum
CGAGCGCCGTCGGCGGCGCCGCGCCGAGTACGCCGGTGCCCCACGCTGGGAGCCCTGGGGCCGGGGGGCGAGGGGCGGCGAGGGGCGGCGAGGTTGAGGGCCAGCTCCTCCTCCTCCTCCTCCTCCTCTTCCTCCTCCTCCTCCTCCTCCTCATCCTCCTCTCCTCACGGTCCCCCTCCCTCCTCCTGCTCCTCCTCCCTCCCTACTCCTCCTAACACCTACTCCTCCCTCCTCCTCCTCCTCCTCCTCCTCCTCCTCCTCCTCCTCCCTCCTCCTCCTGCCTCCTCCCTCCTCCCTCCTCCTCCGCCTCCTCCTCCTCTCCTCCTCCTCCTCCTCCTCCTCTTCCTCCTCCTCCTCCTCCTCCTCCTCCTCCTCCTCTTCCTCCTCCTCCTGCCTGCTCCTCCTCCTCCTCCTCTTCCTCCTCCCCCTCCTCCTCCCCTTCGGCGAGGAAAAGGCGGAGGACGACAAGGATGGCAGCGCGGAAGACGAGGAGGGCAGCGAGGGGGGCAAGATCACCATGAGCAGGAAGACAAGCACCAAGGCCGAGGAGAAGACTGAGGAGAAAGAGCACGTGGAGGAATGAAGCGGCGGAGGAGGCGGAGGAGGAGGAGGAGGAGGAAGAGATAGGGGGAGGAGGGGGCGGCGGACGACGACAACGACGACGACGACGACGACGACGACGACGACGACGACGACGAAGGGGGGCAGTAAGGAGCACCAGGAGTCCTCGTGAGTTTCTGAGGCCACCCATGGGGGCTGCTGGGGCCGTCCGGACCGATCTTTGGGCACCTCGGTTGCCTTTCGGGGTTCCCCCCTTCTCGGGGTTTCAAGGGTCTTCCTGGGCTGGGCTGTCTGGGCGTGTCTAGACAGCCACAGACAAGTCCGCAACAGAGCCTTCACGGAGAGGGCGTGTTAGAACGCGCTTCTCTTGTCTGTTGCGCTGTTGCTTCGAAGCACGCGTCGTCCAAACATCTTCATTATCTGCGGAGCCGCTTCGGGGTAATTTCCAACTCAAACTATACAAAAAGACAAAGGACCGAAAGCAGCCCCCCGAGGGGGGCCTTGACACCACGAGCCCTGTATGAGGCCCCCAGGTCCCCAAGCAAGCGGCCTCCGGGAGGCCTCAAGAGAAGGCTCTGAAGACCACCACGAGGCCCCCAAAACGTCCCAAGAGGCCTCGTCGGCGTCGTCGTCGACGTCGGCGTCGGCTCGACCTCGACGTCGGCGTCGGCGTCGGATTCGGCGTCGGTTTCGGCGTCGGCGGCGACGGCGGCGTCGGCATCGTCGCCGTCGTCGGCGTCGGCGTCGGCGGCGACGTCGGCGTCGGCGTCGGCGTCGGCGACGTCGGCATCGTCGTCGTTGTCGCACCGCGCCGTCGCCGTTGTCGTCGTCGTTCCGCGCTGCCCGCGGCTGCCGTTGTCGAGTGGTCGTCCGTAGTCGTTTCCTGTTTGCACGATGAACAGCGCGCGCGTCGCACGTGATCGCACGCCCAAAACAACACACACACACACACATACACGCACACAAACTTTTTGCGTCGGCGGCGAGCCAGAGGCGGTGCGCTCCAGCGTGCGGCAATTTGGGGCAAGCGAACGGCGAAGTGGCCGGCATGCAAGAGGGGGAAAAGGACACAACCCACCCACACACACACACACACACACACACACGGCGAGCAACGACTGACAACCTCCCTACCAGGACGGCCCCGGGCACGCAATGCGCAACACAGGCAACGGCGGCACCGGCAGGCAACTACTCAGCCAGGACGCTAGACATCCCTGCTCAGGGCAGCTCCCCCGATGCCTGCTTTTGCGGGTGGAGCCAGCGGGGGTACTTTTTACTCAGCGGCCGCAAGCGAGCGCGCCAGCGGCGAGTCCCGTCAAAGCGGGGCACGCAGCGACAAATTCACCTAAAGCAACGGGGCGCAACCTCACCTAAAGCGGCAAGGCGGAGCCTCACGCAGCACCTCAGCAGCGGACCAGCGATTGGAGGGGGCTGGCTGAAACTGAGTAGTACTGCCACCGTGCAAGTATGCAAGTCGTCAGAAGCGTCAGGTAGCTAGGAAGAACGCCAACCAGGGACGAAGCCGAGTAATTAATGCAAGGGCGCAAGACCCCAGACAACTGCGAGAGTACCAGGGTAACCGCAGCCAAGAAGACCGACAGTCGGAAGTCGAATTGATGCCCGGTGTGGGCGTGAGCGTTGGCAGGATGCGAGGAACCAGGGTGGCCGAAGCCGCAAGGCCCGACGGCAGCAGAACGCACGAGTACGAGCCGGCGGGGGTACGCCAAGCGTCAAGAGCTCAAACTGATGTTTGCTGCGCTGATGCCCCGGCACGGTGGTGGGGCTTGCCGCGGGCAGCCGGGCGTCGTGTGGGGGACGCCCGGTGCAGGGGGGTGGCGGGGGTGCAGCACCACGTCGACGTGCAACATCCCTTCACACTTCCCACCGCCTTGGGTTCCGCGAGCGTGAACACCGTGTGGTTCATCTTTCCACCAACAGCGAATTCTTTAAAACCCGTACGGTGGGTTCGTGCGGCGGCGGCGCGCGCAAAGGTTTTTGAGACCGCGTCGATGATTCAACCTTGAATCGATCGCGGCCCCGATCGTTCAAGGCTGAATGCGGCCGGGTCCAGCGACGTTACCCCGTCCATCGGTGCTTCCGCGTCGCAGAAGTCAACCCTGAGCGCCTTTGCCAGCGTCGCCAGCACGCCAACGCCGCAGGAACCTACAGTACGGAGCCGAACTCTATACACCGACTTCTTTGTCTGGCCTCACACTGAATCTCGCACAGGAAAGCGGATCCTGGTGTATGCGGGATCCTGGTGTATACATTCTTCGTCACCTCCCTGGGAAAACGGGGAAAAAAGTATACACCACACCACCCCGACGTCGTCCACGACCCTCAAAAAAGTCCTGGGATTGAGAAATCGGCCGCCACTGGTAGTGTATATGCTCCAGTTTCCGATACAGTACAACGTAGTTGGTGCATCTCTGTCCGACTCCCTGCGCTCGCCCAGCTGCCCGCGCGCACTGCTCAGCCGCCCCCCCGTTCGCTCCGCCTCCCCTCTTCTGCCTGCCCTCTCTCTCTATCCTGACCCCCTCTCTTGCTCCCTCTCTCCCCACGCCGTTGCTTCTCGCTCTAGTGCTCTAGCTTAGCTCGATGCAATGCTCATGCTGCTGTATATACACATACATGTATACATACATACATACATACATACATACATACATACATACCTACCTACATACATACATACATACATACATACACACACATACATACATACATACATACATACCTACATACATACATACATACATACATACATACATACATACATACATGCATGCATGCATGCATGCATGCATGCATGCATACATACATACGTACATACATACATACATACATACATACATACATACATACATACATACTTACATACATACATACATGCATGCATGCATGCATGCATGCATGCGTGCATGCATGCAATGCATGCATGCATGCATGCATACATACATAACATACATACTACATACATTACGTACACACATACATAACATACATTCGTACATTCTATATATAATATACAAACAGACCTACATACATACAGCATACATACATGCATACATACATACATACATACATACATACATACATACACACACTAACCATACGTTACATACATTACAACAACATACATACATACATACATACAGACATAACATACATACATACATGCCTGCATGCATGCATGCATGCATACATACATACGTACGTACATACAAACATACAACATACATACCTACATACATACATAACTTACATACATACATACAATGCAATGCAACATGCAAGCAATGCATGCGTGCATGCATGCATGCATGCATGCATACATACATACATACATACATACATACATACATACATTCGTACATTCATATATATATATACATACATACCTACATACATACATGCATACATACATGCATACATACATACATACATACATGCATGCATGCATGCATACATACATACATACATACATACAGACAGACAGACAGACAGACAGACAGACAGACAGACAGACAGACAGACAGACAGACAGACAGACAGACAGACAGATAGACAGACAGACAGACAGACAGACAGACATACGAGAGTGCGTGGTCCACCGCTGCTTTGCTGTGGAAAATTCCCCCCTCTTCCTCCGGAACCCGGGGGTCCACCCCCCCTCCGAAAATGCCCCCACCCCTGCTGGACTCCCCCCCGGCAAAACCCCTCCCCTACCCCCCCCCCTTCGGAAAACCGGGGAAGGTCACTACCGGTTCGAACCCCCCCCCTCCGGAAAACCAGGGGTCACTAATTACCGGTTCGAACCCCCAGAAAACCAGAGAGGGGTCACCCCGCCCCCTCCGGAAAACCGGGGGGGGGTCACTACCGGTTCGAAACGCCCCCCTCCCCCCAAAAACCGGGGGTGGTCACTGCCGGTTCGAAACCCCCCCCGCCCTCGAAAACAACAGGGGGGGGGTCACTACTGGTTCGAACCTCCCCCCCAACCCGGGGGGGCCACTACCGGTTCGAACCCCACCCCCTCACCCCCCACGCTCACCGCCAGCAAACAACTCTGGGTCCCTACCACCGTCCGCACCACAACCCCCACTGCTGTCCCCAGCACCAGTGTCCTCACCACCACTGTCCCCACTGTTCCCACCACCGTCACCACTGTCCTCACCAGTGCCCCCACCACTGTCGCACTGTCCCCACTGTCCCCACCACTGTTCCCACCACGGTTGCACTCTCCCCACTTTCTCCAAGGCCCCAACCACTGCGCCATTGTCCACACTGTCCCATTGTCCCACTGTCCCCGCCGCTGTCCCACTGAGCTGTCCCACTGTTCCCACCACTGTCCCCACTGTGCCCACCACTGTCCCTACTGTACCTCTGTCCCATTATCCCACCGCCGTCTTCGCCACCGCCCTCACCAATGTCGCCACCACCACTGTACCCTCCATTGTCCCACTGTTTCCACCACATTCCCACTGTCCCCACACCACTGTCCCCACCACCACCGTCCCCACCACTATCCCACTGTCCCCACTGTTCCCACCATTGTCCCCGCTGTCCCCACCAGTGCCCCCACCAGTGTCTCACTGTCCCCACTCTCCCCGCCGTTGTCCCACCACGGTCCCACTCTCCCCACTTTCCCCACGGTCCCCACCACTGTCCCACTGTCGCCACTGTTCCAACCACTGTCCCCCGCCGCTATCCCACTGCGCTGTCCCACCGTCCCCACTGTCCCCATCACGGTCCCACTGTCCCCACTGTCCCCACCACTTTCCCCACTGTACTACTGTCCCACCACTGTCCTCACCACCGCCTTCACCACTGTCCCCACCACTACCATCCCCACCACTGTCCAACTGTCCCGCTGTCCCCTCACCACTGTCCCCACCACCACCGTCCCACCACTGTCCGCACCACTGTCCCACTGTCCCCGCACCACTGTCCCCACCTGTCCCAACATCCCCACCATTCTCCAACTGTCCCGAGGAGCGGGCGTGTTTCCCGGCGGCGAAGGGGAGGGGGTTCGAACCGGTACTGACCACCCCCCGATTTTGGGAGGGGGGAGGGGTTCGAACCAGTAGTGACCCCCCCCAGTTTTCGAGGGGGGGGGAGGGGTTCGAACCGGTAGTGACCCCCCCCTTTTCATGATGGACTGGGGGGGGGGGGGTCGAACCAGTAGTGACCCCCCCCGGTTTTCGAAGGGGGGGGGGACGGGTTAGGAACCCCCAGTGACCCCCCCGGTTTTCCGCCAGCAGCGGTAGAACACGCTCTTTCATACATACATACATATACGTGCGCAGATAGACACAAACATATATACAAATTTTTTTTTATATATATATATATATATATATATAAAAATATTGTTGTATGATGAGCATAGCCATACGAAAAATATAGTAGTAATAATATTTAAAAATAATAAGAATACTAATAATAATAATGATAATAATAATCATGAAAATAAAAAATAATGATAGTGAAAATAATGATGATGATAATAATAGTGATAAGTATGATGATAATAGTAATAATGGTAATACGAGTCATAATAATAGTAATACTAATAATGAAGATAATATGAATAGTAATAATAATCATGAAAAATATTAAGAACAACAATAATAGTAGTAATAATAATAAGAAGAAGAAGAACAATAAATGGCAATCACATTCATAGTACTTACAGTAGTAGCATTAATATTCTTATGATAATAATAATAATAATAATAATACGAATAATACTACTCATAATAGTAATAATAAGAATAAACAAAAACTTGCGCAGCACCTCATGCCGCACCGGTGCTGCCGGCACTGGACAGTAAGCAGGTCAGACGACGAGCCAGGCTGCGTACGCTCCGATCGCGGGCGGCGGCCAAGGGGGGGGGACCCCCCGCCCCTCCCCCCCGGTCCCTCGAGGCCCCTTCCACCGGGCAGCACGGCCTGCCCGGGACCAGCGCGGCGGCGTGTAGGGTCAGGTCGGGCGTTTCCTCCTACAGGCGGATCTTGGAAGAAGAAGAAGAAGAAGAAGAAGAAGGAGAAGAAGAAAAAGAACAACAACAACAACAAAGAATCCAAACACGCGCAGACATGGTCCAAAAACCATCCAACAGAGTCGTCCCCAGACTATGCTTTGCCTGTTCCTGCATATTCCCTCCTTCATGTCGACATGAAAAAAAACAATGTTTGATTTTTGTTTGAGAAATGCTCCCAGAAGCTCTCTCTTTCGATTCCGCACCTGTCAGAGATCATGAGAGCCTCTGCGTCTCAATCCGAGCACTCTCGAGCGTGCGAGGAGCTCCGCGAGGTCCCCAGCGGTAACCTGGTTGACGGTTTACCGCCGGCGCCAGTTGGCCGACCCGGCCCCGGCGGACAATGTGAGAACTTTGGGCCGGTTGGGCAAACATTGTGAGATATTTGAACATTCGTTTCAAGAACCCGTATTTCTCGCACCTGTAGTTGGTTATGCCGCGTCTGCCAGTGAAATTCTCAGGTTCGTAGCTGCGGGCAACGATAAGGGGGGAATAGGCATAGGGGGGAAGCATCGACCTGGAATCGGCGATACATCACCGTTAGATCGGCGATAGGCCTCCAATAGTGAATCCGCACCTTCCTGGGCAGCTTGGGGCTATCGGGCCCCTATCGGCGATCAATGGGCGATTGGGGGTCGATGCACCCCCCCTATGCTTATCCCCCCCTATCGCTGCCCCCGAGGTAGGGCTCCTTAGCCGACGACAGACTCAGGGCCACACCGCGTGTCCTGCTCCTCCGAGGTGCGGAGAAGTCGTGCTGCGGGGGCCGATGCCCCCCGGGCCCTTGTCGTCGGGAGAGGAGCGAGGCTCCCTCCCGCTGGCAGTGGGGAACAGGGGGGGGGGGATCCGCCGACCCCCGCTTGCCACGGGGTGCGAAGGCGTGCGAGACGCGCGAGCGACGATGAAAAGCGGATCTCGCGCGAGACGGCGCGGCGACCTCACGCCGCGGCTCGCGCAGGCCGCCCGCCCGGCACGCTTCAACTGGCAACGAGGGCGCTCGCGCGCGACCTCACGCGGGCAGCTTGCGCGCCAGTGTCGGCGAAGACGGCCCCGTTTTTTGCATCGCCCATTGGGCTGTTCTGAACGGGTTCCCCCGGGGCCGCAGGCGACCCGAGGAGGAGGAGGAGTTGGAAGAGGGGGTGGGGGAGGAGGGAGTAGAGGAGGAGGAGGAGGAAGGAGGAGGAGGAGAGGAGGAGGAGGGAGGAGGAGGAGAAGGGAGGAGGTGAGGACAGGAGGAGGAGGGAGGAGGTAGTATGTTAAGGTAGGAGGAGAAAGGAGAAGGAGGTAGGAGGAGAGGAGAGAGGAGGAAGGAAGGAGCAGGGCGGGAGGAGGAGAGGAGTAGGAAGGAGAGGAAAGAGGAGGGGAGGATGAGGTCAGGAGAGAGGAGGAGAGGAGGAGGAGAGGAGGAGAGGAGGAGGAGAAGAGGGG
Source organism: Prorocentrum cordatum (assembly GCA_963575745.1). Taxonomy (NCBI): domain Eukaryota; class Dinophyceae; order Prorocentrales; family Prorocentraceae; genus Prorocentrum; species Prorocentrum cordatum. Next base: position 8,034 of record CAUYUJ010021178.1, read on the forward strand.
GAGGAGGAGGAGCAGGAGGAGGAGGGAGGAAGGAGGGGAGGAGGAGCAGAGGAGCAAGGAGGAGAGGAGGATGAGAGGCGGAGAAGGAGGATGGAGGAGGAGGAGAAGAGGAGGAGAGGAGGAGAGGAGGAGGAGGAGGAGGAAAAGGAGGAGGAGGTACGGAGGAGGAAGCGGAGAAGGAGAGAGTGTAGAAGGCGGTAGGAGAGGAGCAGAGGAGCGGGAGGAGGAGGAAGGAGGAGAGGAGGAGGTAGGAGGAGGAGGAGAGGAGGATGAGGAGAGGAGGAGGAGGAGAAGAAGGGGGGGGAGCGGGCTCGACAACGCACCCCTGGGGCCTCAGAGCCTCCAAAAAGCTCCGCGGGGGCCCAGACAGAGGGCCAGGACAGTCGAGGAGAGCGTCGAGACGGCCCAGAGTAGCCCCGCGACGACCCAAGATGGCTTCGAGACGGCCCACAGTGTCCCGAGGACTGCCCAAAAGTGTTCTGAGAGGACCGCCGAGAAGGCCCCATGAGGCACAAAGCACTCGTTTTTCGTCTCGACAGCCTCTAAGACTGCCCAAGGGACCCCCAGGATCGTCACAAGACGGCCGATAAGGCCCCCAACAGGGCCCCAAGACGGCCTGAGACGGCTCCAGGGGTCCCCCAGACGGCCGAAGAGAGCCCCACGAGGGCCCCAAGAAAGCGAGCCTTTCCCCCAAAGATGGCCCCAAGAGCTCCCAGGAGGCCACCGAGGCGCCCACAAGAAGCCCCAGGAGGCCTCCAAGACGCCCCCAAGAAGTTCCCAAGAGGAACCCAAGAGGCCCCATGCACCCAAGAGCCCTCCACGAGGCCCCTGAGGCATCCCAATAGACCCTCAGATTCATCCAAGAGGCTCCTGACCCACAGCCCAGGCACGGTGGCGGGTTGAACCGAAGGCCATTAGAAAACTTCTACGATCGTCGCAAGCTCCCCCTCCTTCTGGGTGCCAGCGGAGTGGCGTGAGCCATCTTAAGTAAAAAAGTCGTGGCGATCTGGTAGTCACTGCTCTGGCGTAGCCGCCTCCCACCAGTTGCGCGTGGGCAGGTCCGGGAAAGTCTCTCCGCCGATCCGGAACGCGCCCTCCGCGGTCAACTCCACGGCCGCACCCTCGCGCATGCAAGATTCGAAGATCGCACACATGATCGTGTGCCGCACGCTCTCCACAAACTCTTGCACGAGGCGATTCTCGTGGTCGCACGCCTCGACCTCGACGACCGTGTCCTTGCCCATGTGGTCGCCGAGCACGAAGCGGGTCGACCCCACGAAGGGGCCCTCGTAGGCCGAGAAGTTGCCGCTGCGCCCCTGCCCGCCGACCAGGTCGTCCACCTTGAGGACACCCCTGTCGCACATGACCTCGAACTGCGAGCGGTGCGGGCCCTCGCAGGTGGTGTCGATGACGGCGCGGCCGCCGTCCTTGAACCAGAGGAAGGCCTCGCACGTGATGACAGCCCCGACCTTGTTGCGCTTGCAGTGGAGCGCCTGCGCCCTCACGGGCAGCTCCCACGCAAAGGCCCACGCGACGGCCGAGATCGGGTAGTGCCCCGAGTCGCCGAGCATGCCGAACGGCTCGCGGGCCGGGTCGGTGCGCCCGTTACCGCCGTCGATCCACGCCTGGTCGACGAGTCCGTTGCCCCAGGTGAAGGACGCGGCAACGCGGCGCACGGGGCCCAGCTTCGCCAGCGCCTCCTCCATCGCCCTGGTGCGGACCGAATGGTACCACATCGTGCCGTCCATCCACTGCCTGCCTCGCGCGGCCGCGAGGTCCAGGACCTGCCGGAACTCGGCCACCGTCCCGCTGTGCGGCTTCTCCGAGTAGACGTGCTTGCCGGCCTCCAGCGCCCTGCGCATGAAGGCGTTGCGCACGCCCGAGGGCAGCGGGATGTAGAGCACCTCGGCGCCCGCCTCCGCCAGCACCTCGTCGTGCGTCATGCCCCGGACGCCCGCGCCCGGCGCCTCGGCGTCGGCAAACGCCTGGGCGCGCTCCCTGCCGCGGGAGGACACGGCGGTGAGCGCCGCGCCTGGCACGGCCAGCAGGGCGGGGATGGCCTTGTCCTTGGCGATCGTGGGGACAAAACCTTTCCGAAAATCAATGAGTATGGCCTCTCTGGGCCTTCTTGAGAGTCCTTGTAGGGCTCTTTTGACCTGTCCGAGGGCCCCCTTTGGCCGTCCTTAGGTGTTCTTGGGCTGTCTTGTGGGGCTTGGGCCGTCTTGGGGCGCTCTTGCAGATCCGTCGTGGCGACCCCCCCCCCTCCTCCAGCGCATCTACAGAGGGCCCCTCTGTAAAAGCCGCAAGCGGGGGATGCGTATCCTAGAGTGGATGTTTTTTTAGACCCCCTCCCGGGACCCCACCCTTGACGCGAGGGACCCCCCGGGCCCCCCCCCTCCCTCCTCTCCCCCCTCACCCCCCTCCCCCCCGCAGATTCAATGGCCCCACTCCACGGGCGAAGGGAAGCGATCAAAGTGAAGCCCGGTCGCCCTTCCCCTCCTTACTTTTTTTCGCTTCAATTCTATTTTTTTCTGATTTTTTTATTTCCTCTTTTTTTTTTTCATTATTTTTTTTTTTTCCTTTTTTTTCTATTCTTTCCTTTTTTTCTTTTTATTTTTAACTTTTTTTTTTTTTTATTTTGATTTGTTTATTTTTTTAATCTATGTTTTTTCCTTTGTTATCCTTTTTTTTTCTTTATTTTTCCTCTGCATTTTTTCTGTTTTCTTTTCTTTTATCTTTTTTTTTTTTTTTTTTTTTTTTCGATGCATTTACGACGTTGCTCATTTTCGTTTTGGTTGGCGCGCTTGAGGAGGAGGGGGAGGGCTCAGGGAAAGGGCGGGTAGCGCCACACGCCGATAGGGTCGGCGGATTTTGGACCCTAGATTTCTGGACCCTTATTGGAGCAGGCTTTTCATCATGAGCCGATTTTTGACGGCCCCGAGGCCCGGTAAGGGCCCCCGCACGCCAGAGGGGGTTTGGGTCTCCCCTCCTTCCCCCTCCTCCCGTTCATCCTGTGGCTGCCTCCACCGAGGCACTCCTCGTGGGGTTCGGGCAACTTGATCTTCGCGCACGGCGGCTTCGACCACAGGAGCACGCTGCCGGGGGATGCTCTCGGCCACCCGTAGTCAGAGCGTTCAGAGGCACGTCGACCTTCTTTCCTTCCTCCTTACCTGGCTAGCGTCGGTTTAGCGCCGATCAGCGTCGGTCAGCGTCGATTCGCAAGAGCCAGCAAGTTGACACAGGAGGTTCCCACCCAGGCACGGATTTTTCCCAACCATCCTGTAGTGTTGGGTCCCCATTTGAAGAGACGGCGCCCCGCGTTTTCCTCCTCCCTCCCCCCTCCGCAATTACTAAATATGAAAATACTCTCCCCCTTCCCCTGATGGCGTCCGGGTGATTGCCGCGCACCCTCCGCGTACTGTTTTTTACACACAGGATGCCCGGGAAATCCCGGGAAACGACTCTCGCTGAGGCGCCGGCGTCATTTTTTCCCAAAATGCTGCTCTCGTTGAGGCGCCGGCCTCATTTCTGCTCCCGAATCGTTCCGAATCGTGCTCCCGCTGCAGCGTGGGCCTCATTTTCGGATCGGTGTTTGGCCTCCGTCGTTCAGGATGGCGTTCTCGCCCCAGCGCGGGCCTTTTTCTCGCGCGCCCATCCGCCCGCCACCACCGCGCCGCACCGCCACCACCACCACCACCACCACCACCACCACCACCACCACCACCACCACAACCACCACCAGCACACCACACCAGCACCAGCACAGTACCAACACCACCACCACCAGCACCACCACCACCACCACCAGCCCACCACCACCACCACCACCATCACCACCACCCCACCACCCCATACCACCACCACGACCACCACCACCACCACCACCACCACCAACCACCACCACCACCACCACCACCACCACCACCACCACCACCACGACAACCACGCACACACGCACGCACGCACGCACGTGCACCACCACCCACTACGCACGCGCGCGCGGAGCCACAGGTCCTCTACGACACGCGTCCGCGGATAGAGAAAATCAGCGCCATGGTAAGGGATGGGAGGGAGGGGTAGGACGTCAGATATGACGCGAGCGCACCTAGCTTGTCCTCCCCCCCTCCCTCCTCCCCCTCCTTGCCTCTGCTCTCCGCATGTCAGCAATTCTCGGCACACCCCTCACACGTTTCGTGGCCCCAGAGGGAGCTCCACCGAAGGCCTAAATGCCAGCGTTCGCATGCGCCCACCGCACCCATTTTGGCACACCCCTCACACGTGTCGTGGCCCCATAGGGATCTCCACCGAAGGCCCCAATGCCACCGCACGCATGCGCCACGCACACCGATTTCGGCACACCCCTCACACGCTGAGTGGCCCCATCGGGAGCCCCACCGAGGGCCCCAGAGCCACTGCCCGCATGCGTCACACACACACACACACACACACCCATTTCGGCGCACCGCTCACACGTTTCGTGGCCCCACAGAGAGCTCCACCGAAGGCCCCATCGCCACCGCCCGCATGCGTCACGCACACCCAATCCGGCACACCCCTCACCCGTTTCGTGGCCCCATAGGGCTCTCCACCGAAAGCTCATAGGGAGCGCCACAGGGAGCTCCACCGAAAGCCCCAGTGCCACCGCCTCCATGCGTCACGCACAACCAATTCGGCACACCGCTCACACGTTTTGTGGCCCTGTACGGAGCTCCACCGAAGGCCCCAGCGCCACCGCCCGCATGCGCCACACACGCACACACACACACACATTTCAGCTCTCCTCACACGCTTCGTGGCCCCATAGGGATCTCCACCGAATGCCCCAGCGCCACCGCCCGCATGCGTCACGCACACCCATTTCGGCACACCCCTCACACGTTTCGTGGCCCCACAGAGAGCTCCACCGAAGGCCCCAGTGCCACCGCACGCATGCGTCACGCACACCCATGTCGGCACACCCCTCACACGTTTCGTGGCCCCATAGGGATCTCCACCGAAGGCCCCAGTGCCACCGCCCGCATGCGTCACACACACGCATACACATGCACACCCATTTCGGCACACCACTCACACGTTTCGTGGCCCCATAGTAAGCTCCACCGAAGGCCCCAGCGCCACCGCCCGCATGCGTCACGCACGCCCATTCCCGCACACCCCTCACACGTTTCGTAGCCCTAGAAGTAACTCCACCGAAGGCCCCAGCGCCTCCGCCCGCATGCGTCACGCACACCCATTCCGGCACACCCCTCACCCGTTTCGTGGCCCCTATAGGGAGCTCCACCGAAGGCCCCAGTGCCACCGCCCGCATGCGTCACGCACGCCCATTCCGGCACACCCCTCACACGTTTCGTGGCCCCATAGGGATCTCCACCGAACACCCATCATACGTTTCGCGGCACGATAGAGCGAGCTTCACCGACGACCCCAATGGCTGTGTTGGCATGCGCCCACCGCGCCTATTTCGGCACTCCTCTCACGCGTTTTGTGGCCCCATAGTAAGCTCCACCGAAGGCCCCAGTACCACCGCCCGCATGCGCCCACCAGACAAAGTTAGGTACCCATCTCACACGTTTCGTTGCCCTATAGGGATCTCCTCGGAATGCGGTGCATACAACGACGTTACCCACAACTGCATATGTTTGGGTCCTTCGCCGAACAAGCTTTTTCGGTACGGGACCCCCGCAGAAGCTGACGCTTTCCCCGAGATTGGGTTTCTCATCCTGAGCCGTGTTTTGGCGGTCCAGGGGCCCTGTCAGGGCCTCCCCCCCCCCCCCCCCCACCCCCCCTCCTCCTCCGCCTCCTCCTCCTCCTCCTCCTCCACCCCCCCTCTCCTCCTCCTCCTCCTCCTCCTCCTCCTCCTCCTCCTCCTCCTCCTCCTCCTCCTCCTCCTCCTCCTCCGCCTGCTCCGCCTCCTCCTCCTCCTCCTCCTGCTCCTCCTCCGCCCCCTCTTCCAGGGGAGGCGTGCGCGAGGGCCGAGCGGCGCGCGCCCCCCGGCCCTACGGCAGGAGCCCCTCGGCGCCCACGGAGGACCTGCAGGCCGGGCCGCGCCCGCGGCCCGGGCCGGGGTGGCAGAGGGTCGGGATGGTTCGGCGACAACAATCGGTGCGGTTACGCCAGGGTGCGGTGTGCGAGTTGCTTTGTAGCGGCCTTTCCGGAGACTTTGTGAGAGACAATGTCATAATTGTCGTCGTGTCGAGGGACACTGTCATCCTCGATGTGTGCTCCACTGTACTAGAAGGAGCGACAGTGTCATGTGATTCGGTCGCATTGAGTGACAGTGTCATCCAGTTCCCCGAGGCGGGAGGGGCAGATATGACGGAAGGCAAACCGCACCCTTCGCAGACCGCACCCACTGCAGTCGCCGAATGGTATCGGCTGCGCGTAGGAGTGACCTTTCGCCACGGTGACCGCCGGCGCGGGCCCACGGGGATCTCCTCAGCACTGGTCTGAGCGTCTGGATCTGGCCTCGCCTTCGCGCCTGGAGGCCGCGCTCCCCGAGGGCCACTCGTGCCAGAGGTCACTGGTGTGTGCAGCCGACAGCTTCCGTCCTCGGGCCGTGTTTCGGGCCCAGGGGCTGTCGAGGAAGATCTGGGACGAAGCGGCTTCCTCTTGGGAGGAGGTCGCGGGGTCGTCCGCCGGCCAGGCTAGGTATGGAGGAGGAGGAGAAGGAGGAGGAGGAGGAGGAGGAGGAGGAGGAGGAGGAGGAGGAGGAGGGGAGGGGGGAGGGGGAGGGGGAGGAGGAGGAGGAGGAGGAGGAGGAGGAGGAGGAGGAGGAGGAGGAGGAGGAGGAGGAGAGGAGGAGGAGGAGGAGGAGGAAGAGAGGAGCAGGATCGGGGGTCAACGTTTTCGGATGTTCTTCTGGCGTTCTCTGCGCAGGCCTGGGGCCCCAGAGGCCGAGCAGAGAACGTGCCTCCAGAGGCCACGGGGGACCTTCAGGGACATCTAGAGACCTCTGCAGACTCGCGAACGGGGAGAGGAGAGGATCAAGGGTGTTCGCGGGTCGGTCGGTTTGGCTGCGTCGCAGTCGTTTGCGTTCGGTCGGTTCGGTCTGGTTTGTTGTTGCATCGTTGCCGCGTCGCTGCGCCCTTATAGGCTGCCTGCGGCCAGTCGATTTCGATTTCGCTGTCGGTTCGGTCGGTTTTCGGCTTCGTTGTCGCCGTGGTCGGCTTGGGGATGGGCAGTCGACGCTCGCGCAGGCTCATTTCGGGTTGGACGAAAGCCGAATACACGCAGACATGCATGAACGCGCGTGGATCAGCGACGGGTCCCGTTTCCGCGCCGAATCGGCGCGCTTCGTGGCCCAGGCAGGCGGCGCTGGCTTCACGTTTCGCCCCGATCTGTGGATCTGGCGCCCACGCGCCATATCCACAGACCCGTGATCCATGTCAGCGTGTTCCCGAGAGAGGGGCTGGTGGGGAGAGTCGGGAATGTAAAGCCCGCTGCGTTCAGCTCACCACCCACCAAACCACCCCAACCCAACCCGAAGGCCTCAATTTGCCCTCCATTTCCCGTTGGGGGGGGGGTCGGGGAACACTGAAAAAACACATAAGAAACCCGTACCCCCCCCCAACCCGAAATTAGGGTCAAATTCGGGTCTTCGGGTTGGGTTGGGGTGGTCTGGTAGGTACTACGCAGTGGCTGCGTCCCGGCGCGGGTGCATCCAGCGCGGAATTGCTTTCGCAGGATTCTTCCATGGCCTGTGCAAGTTGTCCTGTTCTGCCGATGCGCCGTCTATAGGCGCGGCCTTTTCCTGTCCTGTCCTGTCCTTTCGTCCGACGAGAACCCAACCCGAAGGCTCAGATTTACCCTCGATTTCTAGTGGGGGGGGGTCGGGAAACCTAGAAAAAACACGCGTGGAACCCTTACACCCCCCCCAACCCGAAATTCGGGTCTTCGGGTTGGGTTGGGGTGGTCTGGTAGGCAGTCAAGCCAGTCGAGTCGATCCGCGGACCCCCTTGCATCCGACGAGAACGCAGCGAGGTGAGCTCTGACGCTTCCCGCCGGCTCGAGAGGGCCCAGCAGCCGTCTACAAAACGGGCGGGCCGCCCACCGAGAAGGGGAGGCAGCCCGGTTCAAAGCTCCCACGGGTCGGGCGAAGAGAACTATGCACGTCACCACTCACCAAACCACCCCAACCCAACCCGAAGGCCTCAATTTGACCTCCATTTCCAGTGGGGGGGGGGGTCGGGGAACATTGAGAAAACACACATGGAATCCGTACCCCCCCCAACCCGAAATTCGGGTCTTCGGGTTGGGTTGGGCTGGTCTGGTAGGTAGTCAGCACGTGCACCGATCCTGGCAAGGCCCACCCCTGACCAAGGATCGGTGCATATGCCTTCCTGGCCAAGGCAGGAGGGCGTATAAAACGACGCGAAGATCGGGACAAAATCGGATCGGGATAACTCGAAATCTCTGAGGATCGGCGGGTTTGGAGGATGTATTGGGCGCCGCGGCCGCTCCAGAGCGTTCCGGAACGCTCTGAGAGCGCTCCGGAACGCTCTGGAGCGATTTATCCCGATCCTACCCTGTTTTAGCGTACGCACCGATCCTGTGCGCAGGGTTGGGCCTGGCCAGTATCGGTGTATGTGCACAGTTCTCTTTCCTCTATATACTTGCGCGGCCAGTGGCGGTGGGAACGCTCGCGCCGCGGCCAGAGCGGCAGCTGGGTCTCGAGCGCGTTGAGCAGTGCACAGGGTGACCCGCCGAGCGAGTGAGGGGCGGCCGCGGAGGCGGGAGAGGAGGAGAGCGGGCCCAGAGCGTGAAGTTAAGGCACAGAACCAATCGGGGGCCCGCGCGGATTTCTTGTCTCTGCGCCAGACAGCTGGGCGAGGGCTGCTAAAGCCGTGGCTGCTAAAACGGCCCTCCCGGAAGGAAAAAAACAGCTTCCCGGAATGAGGCGCGGCACGCGAAACACTCAAGGGGCTTCTTCCCGGAAGGACGACGACAACTTCCCAGAGGTCGATTTGAGCAGCCACGGATTTGGCAGCCCTTGCCCGGCTTCCGAGAGGGGGCCCCAGCGCCGGTTGAAGAGATCGGCGTGGACCTGCGGCAGTTTATGCTTACGCAGGTCTGTCCCACGGTCGGACCAGGGTGTAAGGTCGAGGCCGGTCCCGGGAGGGCAGCCTGATGCTCTTCGTGCTTGCTGGAGTGTCCTCGGTGGCCTGACGGCTTGGGGTGCTTTGGCCGGCGGAGGGTCTCGTGCTCTTGAAGGGTGCTCGTCTGTCCATGCTCTGGCTGTCTACCAGCCTGGAACATACCCCTATCCCTATGCTGGGCACCTCCTCATCGCGATGCCAATCTTGGGGGCTCCCCTACTTTTGGAGGGCGAATCTCCAAGATTGTCATCGCCTTTTGGCGTGTGAAACCTTAGAGATAGGGATACGTCCGAGGCTGGTAGGCTTTGCTCGAGGGGCGTGCGCTCGCGCGCCTCACGCCCGGCCGCCGCCCCCCCCCCGCTCGGCCCTCTGCCCCGCCGCCCCGCCCGCCCGCCCACCTGCGGGGTCCGGGAGGGCCCTTAAGGCCCCCGAGAGGGCAGGTGCTCGCGTGGTGCGCCCTCGGGCCGCGGGGCTCGGCGTGCCGGAGGGCGAGGAGGGGGCGTATAAAACGACGCGAAGATCGGGACAGAATCGGATCGGGATAACTCGAAATCTCTGAGGATCGGCGGGTTTGGAGGATGTATTGGGCGCCGCGGCCGCTCCAGAGCGTTCCGGAACGCTCTGAGAGCGCTCCGGAACGCTCTGGAGCGATTTATCCCGATCCTAGCCCTGTTTCAGGACGGATGAGGAAGAGGAGGATTCAAGGGCGCCCTCGAGGGCGCGAAGTTATTCTTTCTTCGCGCTGCGCGCTGCGCGCTTCGCGCTTCGCGGTTCGGCTCATATTCCTCCTCCTCCTCCTCGTCTCCCCTGGGGGGCGGCGCGAGAGAGCGCGGAGTTATTCGCGCTTTGCGCTTCGCGCAGCGCGAAGCGCGAAGTTGGGCGCCCTTGAGGATTGGACGAGGAGGAGACGGAGGAGGAAGAGGAGGATTCCCGTGGACGCGGGTCAGAATCCAGCGCCACACGCCACCATGCGCTCGGCGCACAGGCGAGCGGGGGCCGAGCGAGGGCCCGCAGGGCGAGCGAGCGAGGGCCGAAGGCCAGACGCACGGACCACGGAGGCCCGAGGCGCGAAGGGGCACGATGCGAGCACTGCGAGCAAGCAGCCGGGCCCAAGCCGGAAAGCATACTCCAGATTTCGTAGTAAAAGGGAGGGGGTCTGGACCCTCCAAGACGAGCCCTTTCAGACCCCCGCCGTGGGAGAACCCTCCAAAACATCGACCCCAGACCCCCCCAGGCCCTCCAAGATAGCCTGGAGGAGACCCCCCCCCGAAATGAGACCCCCCTCCCTTTTATCACGAAATCTGGAGTAACGGAAATCAAGCGCAGCAGGCGAGTACAGGCTCCTCCGCTCTTCTAGGAGGTCGCAGTCATGCAGCGGCAGACGCCGCTCCCCTGCTTTCCTTCGCGCCTTCATCTTCGCGCCTCCCTTCGCCATTGGCAACGGTGGCAGAACCGGGATTGCGTCGACCCTGACGCTGCGATGCCGGGTTCCGCCACGGCCGCGACGAGGAGCTTGTAGGCATTGGCGACGATGAGCCCAGCACGAACTGTCCGCAGGACGGGTCGGCGCTCCAGCACCAAAAGGAGGACACACGCATTAAGCGGCCCAGCGGCCTCATGCCTGCTTTTCTCTTCGAGGTTGCGCGCGCAGGCAAAGAGAGCAGGCGCGATACTTCACAAGCAACTCTTGCATCAAATGTAGCAAGCAGGTTCGGACTCCTAAGGAGACCCAGTCCTGCATACGTGCCGGCGCGACAGTGATCCCTGATAAGTGTCAGGAAGCGTTTCTGGCGCTTACATGTTTAGGATAGCGATCAGAGGCTGGACTATATTCTAGATACTATCCAGGGGCTGTACCTGCATCAGCAGGCAAGCGGGCCAGGTAGCTTGACATCGACCATCCAAACTCCCATGCTGCCCGTCACAGCCCCCAGTAACTAGTGTTGCACATTGGCGGTTTCCAAGAGCCACTCGGAATCGAACCATTTTTGAAACGAAGCAAATTCGTTAGTTCAAAAACCCTGCCCATGACAGCTGACGGGGAAAGGGACGAAGAGACAGATTGTGAGACACAACCTGGCGGATCCATGGATCATGGGGACAGGAGGCGGAGGTGGAGGAGGAATAATAATAATGATAACCAGACGGATAATAACACGAATAATCATACTAGTAATAATCACAGTAGTCAGAATCATACTACTAATACGAGTGCTAATAACATTCCGAATAATGATAGTATTACGAATAAAAATAAGAATGTCATGAATACTACCAATCCTGGTATGAATAAGAAGCGTAATGATAATACTCATATCAATTGGACAATTACTAACCGTAATCATACTAGTAGTACTAACAGTATGATCATTCATACTATGACTAATACTAAGAATAATCATGCTCTTAAACACAGGAATAACTCTATCACGAAGATCATCACGAACGCGAATCATAATAATATGGAGAACATACTAATACGACGACTGAGAAGAATTCGAACACAAATAATCATATTACTCGTACTAATAAGACTACGAATGGTAGCACTGACGTTAATATTATATACAACAATAAGAAGAATGATGCTACTAGCATACTACTAATACTGAGAAGAAGAGGAGGATGAGGAGAAGGATGATCATGATGATGATGCTGAGGAGGAGGATGAGGAGGAGGAGGAGGGAGGACGAGGGCGGAGGAGGAGAAGGATGAAGAGGAGGAGGAGGATGAGGAGGAGGAGGATGAGGAGGAGGAGGAGGAGGGCGGATGAGGAGGAGGAGAAGGTGGAGGAGGAATAATGATAATGATAACCAGACGGAGAATACTACGAGTCATAATAATAGTAATGACCATAGTAGTAAGCATAATACTACGGATACGAGAACTAATAAACATACGAATCATACTAGTATTACGTATAATAAGAATATTATTAATACTACCCATACTGGTATCACTAAGACGAGTGATAATACTACGAATACTAATAGGACTATTACTAACCAAAAATAATACTAAAAATGGTACTAACACTTTGATCGTTACGACTATGACTAATACTAAGAGTAAGCATGCTCATACGAACAGGAATAACACTATCACGAAGATAGATACGAACACGTATCATAATATTATTGATGATACCTGAGGAGGATGAGGGAGGACGAGGGCGGAGGAGGAGGAGGATGAAGAGGAGGCTGAGGAGGAGGATGCGGATGCTGATGATGATGTTGATGATGATGCTGCTGCTGCTGCTGATGATGATGATGATGCTGATGGTGATGGTGGTGGTGGTGATGATGATAATGCTGATGACGATGATGATGCTGATGATGATTGTGATGATGATGATGATGATGATGATGATGATGGTGATGATGGTGATGATGATGATGATGATGATGATGATGATGATGATGCTGAT
>CAUYUJ010021178.1:20655-48155 GCA_963575745.1 Prorocentrum cordatum
CTGCTGGGGCGCCCCCGGCGGGCGGCGCCGTGCCTGACGGCGGAGGTGCTCCCCCCGGCGGCGTGGGCGCCGCGCTGGTGGGCGCGCTCGCGGGCGACGGCGGCGGCCTTCCTGGAGGCCCTCCTCCTGGTGCGGTGCCTGGGGCCCCGGCGATCCCTGGTGTGCCGATCGCGGTGGCTGGCGGTCCCATCGCCCCAGCGGGTGGCGCGCAGCTGGGACCACTCGTGGACGGTCCGTGGCGTCAGGCCGTGACTCTGATTGGCGCCGACTGGCGCCGAGGGGTGAATCTCGAGCTCCCGACCTTCGGCGCAGCTGGAGGCATCAGCGGGACGGCCCTCTTCGAGGTAGAGGAGATCGGCGCCACGGGCCCCTCAGGACAGTACCTGAGCGCCCAGTTCAGGGGTGCGTCGCTGGCGGCCGAGGCGATGCGGCTGGACGGCCTTTTCCCGCCGCGCGGGAGCGGGCCTGCGGGCCTCCTGCACTTGTGCGGGCAGGGGCCGGCGCTGTGCGGGGACCCCGCTGTGCCAGGCCGAGGAGTCCTGCATGTCGAGTGGCTGCGGCTGCGCTCGAACCGCGGGTTCGTGGAGCCGTGGGTGCGGCCGAGCGCCTTCGGTGGGCGCGGCGGCGGCGGCGCCTTGGCGGGGGGCGCCCCAGCCGGGGGCGCGGCCCCCGACCGCCTGGCGGCAGCTGCCGCGGCGCGCGCGCAGGCTGCTGCGGCGACGTCTGGCCGCGCTGGTGGCGGTCGCGGCCGCCGCCGCCCCCGGAGCTCCTCGGCCTCGCGCAGCGACGACGACGGTGAGTCGCGTTTTCGCGAGGCCCCCCCCGCGGCGGCAGCGTACGGCTGCTGGCGGAGAAGCGCCCAGGTGCCCTGTACGACGAGGCGATGAAGAACATCGGGCGCGTCATGGGCCTGCGGGAGGGGGCGGACGGCTCAGAGGTTCGAGCGAAGGTCGTGGGCTACCTGCAGGCCGTGGTGTTCGGCCATCACCCTCCAGGGCAGATGCGGATCAACACTCAGCGGGAGCTGCAGACGCTGGCGACCGCGCTGGACCTGCTGGAGAGTGGGTGCCTGGCGGAGTTGAGCGACGTGTTGATGCAGCGCTTCAAGGCTCTGGAGCTGTCGCTGTCCGACGCGAGCTGGCAGGTGGCGAGCGAGCTGGAGATCGCGCCGGACGCGCGGCCCTCGCTGGCCTCGATGGGCGAGCAGGATCTGGCGCGGCGGGCGGCACTGCTGCGCAGGAAGCTGATGGACGCGAAGAGCCGCGGCGGCCTCGGCGGCAAGGGTCAGGGCGAGCGACGAGCCTGACCCGAGGAGGCGAGGCGCGGGAGCGGCGGAGCCCACTCGCCCTCGCCGAGCCGCCAGCAGGGCCGTGGTCGCGGGAAGAGCCGCGGGCGCGGCCGAGGCCGCTTCTTCCCCCTGCGGGCGGGGAGCCCAGCGCGGCCTTGGGCAGGGCCCGCAGCCGCAGCCCCGCCCGCGGGTCCGCCAGGCGCAGCGCGCTCAGGCAGCGCGGGCAGGTCGCCGTCTCCGGGGGCGCTGAGGACGCCTCGAGGCGACGGCCCGCGCCCGAGGGCGGCGGGCGGGCCGAGGCGTGTCTCGCTGGCGACGAGCCCGGAGCGCCACGTCTTCAGGCAGGACCAGCCCGCGGCTGCGGCGGCAGCGGGCCTGCAGCAAGGTCCGCCGCGAGGCCCGGCCCCCCCGAGCGGCCGCCGCCGTGGCGGCAGGAAGCACCGGGGCCGGGGCCAAGGCGGCCTTCCTGCGACGCTGAGGTGAGGCAGCGAGCTGATGGTGCCAGCGCTGATTATGCGCGTGCGAGTGCGACCGAGTTTGCCGAGGTTGCCCGCTCGCGCAGACCGCCCTGGACTTCACCGTCGCGCTCGCCGCCTCCGAGATTGGCTCCTGACCGTGGTGGTGCTGCCGCCTCTCGCCGCCCAGCGTCCTCGTCGTGCCCGCCGGCCTGCGGTGCGGATGCCGACTGTTACGGTGATCCGCTGGCAGAGTGGCGCGAGTGGGCTGGCGCTGCGAGTGATCTTCTGCGAGAGCCTTTTGACGTGGGCCCCGTGTTGTTAAACATAGTCCGCCAGTTCCCAGGCTCCTTCGGTCGCTTCACTAGATATTCCCTCGAGGTAAAGCCACGCGAGCATCCGGCCGACATGGGAGGTCGGCTTCAGCGAGAGATCTGTTGCCGTTACCATGCCCTTCGATCAACAGGTCCCAGATCGTCCGTCAGGGCGACAAGGAGTGGGAAGGACTACGCTGCAGGCTGGTGGTCACTGTCCTGGCGCTAAACTGGGAGTTTGGGTTCCGCTCCCTGAAGCTGGCCAGGCCCTGCCGAGGTCTAGCCAACGCCGCGCAGCAGGCAGCCCTGGTCGCTCTCGGCCGCCGCCTCCTCTTGGCTACGCGGGCCGAGTCTGCTCTACCGCCAGATCTTGACTGGAACGTGCGGCTGAAGGACCGCAAGATCGGCTACGGCGGGGACGAGATCTCGGCTCCGCATCGGCTGACGCTGGAGCAGGTGCTGGACGGGCTGCCGCCGCCAGGCGTCGCGGCCTCCATCGAGGCGGCCGACCTCGCGACGGGGTTCGTGCGCGAGGCCCTCCTGGACCCGACGTTGGTGCTGCTGCCCGCTGCCCTGCGGCGGCCGACGCCGACATCTGCGGGCGTGTGGGCCTCGCTCGAGGAGTGGCATCGGATCGTGCGGGCGCTCCACGAGCGCGGGATGGTGTCGGCGATCCCGAGCAGCGAGATTGCCTGTCGCGACGGAGCCCCGCTCCTGAACGGGGCGTTCGGGGTGCCCAAGCCCCGCGACGAGCCCGTGGTCTGCAGCGACGGCGAGCGCAGGCCGGTCCTGAGGCTCATCACCAACCTTATCCCCTCGAACGCGTGCCAGGAGTGCATCGTGGGAGACACCCCTGAGATGCCGACCATGAGCCAGCTGAACGGCCTGGTGCTGACCGAGTCGGAGGATCTCCTGTGGCGCGGACAGGAAGGCCTTCTTCTACGTCTTCCGCGCGCCGCCTGTGTGGTGGCCTTACATGGTGATAGGGCCGCCCGTCCCCTCGGAGTTGCTTGGCCTGAAGGACGGTGGGACTACGCGCATCTGCCTGCGGGTGATCGGCATGGGCTGGATCAGTGCCGTGGGCGTGACGACCCACCTCCACCGGAACATGCTGCGGCGGAGCGCCTCTGTCCCTCGCGGCCTGCCGCCCAGCCAGGAGATCACTCGGCGCCGACGGCTGCCGTTCAGCGTGGAGAAGCCGTGCCCTCCGGCGTGGATGGTCTACATTGACAACCTGGAGGTCGCGGAGGTCGTGAGCAAGTCCGAGGCCGCGACGTTGCGAGGGGCGGTGCCCGAGCTCATCTCCGAGGCTCGTGCCTGCGATGCGGCTGCGGGCTCCCCGGGGTCGCCGTCCAAGGACATCCATCGAGTGCCTCGAGCGACAACCTTGGGGGGGCTCATCGACGGGGTCGAGGGCGTGCGGCGCCCCCCTGCGGGTTACCTTACCGAGATGGCCAGCCTCACGCTGTGGACGCTGAGCAAGAAGCGGGCCAGCATGCGGCTGGTGCGCATCCTGCTGGGCCGCTGGGTTCGAGTTCACTGCTTCCGGCGGCCGCTGGCGGCCAGCTTTGCCTACGCCTGGAAGTGGCTCGGGAACCCGCGCACTGGCGGCCGCTTCAGCGTGAGCGTGGTCGAGGACCTCTTGATGTGTCTTGCGCTGTCAGGGCTTTGCGTCGCTGACCTGCGCCTCGAGGTCGACCCCCTGGTGTTCGCGTCGGATGCCTCGGAGGCCGCTGGCGCCGTGGTCTACGGCTACGCCCTCTCCGACCGCGGGCGCGCGCTGGCCGAGAGGCGGCAGCGGCCCGCGAACGCCGCCTGCGAGGAGGAGACCGCCCTCGTGACTGTCTTCGACGGCATCGGCGGTGGGCGCCGGGCTTTCGAGATCCTCGGACTGGTCCCTGCCGTGCACCTGTCATTCGAGGTTGACCCCGCGGCGGTGCGGGTGGCCCGGCGCAGCTACCCCAGCACGCAGCACCTGGGGGACGTGACGGAGGCGGACCCGGTGGCCCTGGCAGCCCTGATGCGCGCCCGAGGCCGGGTGTCGCGTGTGCTGGTGGTGGGCGGCTTCCCGTGCCAGGTCTTCGCGGGTCTCAACGTCGCTCGGCAGGGTCTCGACGACCCGCGCGCGGGCCTGGTTGACCACATGGTGCGGATCGTGGACGGGCTGCGGACGGCCATGCCGGAGGCGTCGATCGACTTCCTCGGGGAGAACGTCGCGTCGATGCCCGAGTGCGACGTGCTGCGCCTGAACCAGCTCTTCGGCCGCATCCCGCTGGAGATTGAAGCGGGAGATGTCGGCTGGGTCAGACGTCCGCGGCTCTACTGGGCTTCGTGGGACCTCCTGCCGTCCTTCGAGGCTGAGCCCGTCGTGGTGCGGGCGAAGACCCAGGACGTTCGGCGCGCCTGCAAGGTGGCGCTGAAGGCGGAGCGGCCGCCGCTCGAGGAGTGGCTCCCGCCCGGGGCTGTGTGTCCGGGTCCCGCCGCAGGGGAGCCGCTCCCGACCTTCGTGCGCTGGGCGCCGCGCTCGCAGCCGCGCCCCAGGCCTGCGGGCATTGGGGAGTGCAGCGCTGCTGAGCTGGCGCGCTGGGAGGCGGCGGGCTTCGCTTCGCCGCCCTACCAGTTCCGTGACAAGTGGTGCATCCACCAGGCGGATGGCCGCGTGGAGCCGCCTGACGCGACCATACGAGAGAAGCTGATGGGCTTCCCGGAGGGCCACACCGTGCCGTGCATACGAGCAGCCAGGCGAAGGCCGAGCCCGCCAAGTACGAGGCTCTTCGGCGGTCGCTCGTGGGCAACTCCTTCCAGTGCGAGGTCGTGGCCTGGATCATCAGCCACTGGGCCGTCGGAGCTGGGCTGCTGGTCTCGGTGCCCTCGCTGGGTGAGCTGCACGAGAGTGCGCGAGCCTGGGCTGGTGGCAGGAAGCTGTGGGCCGGCGACGTGACGTCGCTGCGGTGCGGTTGCTCCGAGATCGACGAGGGCTTGCACGCCAAGCTGGACCAGCCCGGCGGGCCCATCTACGTGGGTCGTGGGTCTCGCCGCTGGGGGCTGGCTGCCTCGCGGTGGGGCAACCCTTTCACGATCAGCCCCGAGCGGTCACGCGAGGGCGCTGTTGCCCTGCTCGCTGGTTGGATCCGCACGCAGCCCACCCTCCTGCAGAGCTTGGAGACGCTGCGCGGGGCCCCACTGGTCTGTCACTGTGGGCCCGACCAGGCGTGCCATGCCGACATCCTCTTGGCGGAGTTGGCGAAGCGTGACGTGGTGGAGTGGCGCGAGCTGGACGCGTCCAGACGCATCGTCATGGGGCTCGTCATGGCGTGCCACAACAACGGAGCAGACATCAGGACCGATGGCGCCTCGGAGGCGCTCGGCAAGATCTTCCCGCGGCAGGAGATCGACTCAGGCAGGCATTTGGCGGTGGCGCAAGGCAAGGCAGCTAGTGTGGGATGCAGCAGAGCACATCAACGTTCTTGGGTGCCAGGGCGCGCTGATGATGATTCGATGGCGGGCGCGGTCGGTGCGCCGCCATCAGTGCGTCTTCCTGCACCTGCTCGACAGCATGGTCAACATCGGTGCGCTGTCCAAGCACCGTTCCAGCAGTCCTCAGCTCAACAAGGTGGTGCGGACCTTCTCGGCGTGGGAGCTTGCGATGGGCGCGCGGGCGGTCTTCGGCTTCACGTCGTCGGCTCGCAACGTCGCGGGCGCCCCCTCGCGTCTCCGCGATGGGTAAGAAGCGGAGTAGCCCTGCTGACCGCCGCGCCGCCAGAGCTGGACTGGGGAAGCTGAGAGACGTCAGGATAAAGGCCTCGACACTGGCCCGCTACCGTGGCGCCGCTCAGCGTTTTGTTGACTACCTTGCTGCCAATAACCTGCCGCTGCCTTTCAACTGGGACGATATTGATATCTGCCTGCAAGATTATCTTGAGCACTTGTGGGCCGAGGGCGCCACAGAAGGAGAAGCCAATGACGCCCTCAGCGGCGTGCAGCACCTGCTGAGGACACGACGCCGCTATCCTGGCGCTTGGCAGCTGCTGACAGTCTGGGGCAGACTGGAGATCCCTCAGCGCGCGCCGCCGATGCCTGCCCAGGTGTGCACGGCGCTCGCCGGTTGGGCGCTCAGCCGCGGAGAGGTGGCCTTCGCGGCCGTGCTGCTCGCGGCCTTCCATCTCTGTCTCCGCACTGGCGAGGCTTTGGGGCTGAGCGGCGGCGTCATCTTTCTGAAGCCCTGTGGCCGAGGCGCGGTGTCGCTGCCCTGGGCCAAGACCTCTTGCCAGAAGGGCGCGCGGGAGCAAGTCACGCTTGACGACCCGCTGGTTGGGGCAGTCGTCCATGCGCAGCTCCAGCGCGACAGCCGGCTCTGGCCTGGCACGACGCGCGCCTTTCACGACTTGTTCCGTACTGGGCTCCAGCAGATCGGTTGCAGGCACCTCGCCCTGTCTCCTTACAGCCTGAGGCGCGGAGGCGCCACGCATGAGTTCCTGCTGTCGGGCGACTTGTCTAAGGTCATGTTGCGTGGGCGCTGGGGCTCGGCAAGAACGGTCAAGATATGCATCCAAGACGGGGCTGCCATCATCGCAGAAATGAAGCTCCAGGATCGTGCCCGTTCGACGCTCCAGCAGTTCTCTAATGCACTTTTCGCTCGAATCCGAGCGTTTTGCAGCCCGTGACCTGCTGCAATAATTTGTGATGTCTGGTGCGAGCTGCTGCCCGTGCTGCCGTCGCCAGGCTTGACATATCTTCGGCCTACGGCCAGAGGAAAAACACTGAATGGAGAGCTTGGTGTCTTTTTCGAGAGTTGGCGAGCTTCTTGGGCACGGTCCTGCTGGGCTCTCAGGGGGTTCTCTTTGCTGGGCCCCCCCAAGGCCGTCGAGCCTCCCCTGGCCCCCGAGGCCGTGGAGCGTTCTGGCCCCAGTCTCCCGTGATGGTGGCCGAGCCCAGTCTGCGGATGGTGGTCTGCGAATCCAGCTCTGGCCTCGGGGTGCGGTCTGTGCTCTGGCGTGGGGGTCGGTCCGTGCAAAGGAGGGTAGACCTTTCGAGCTCCGTGCAGAGGCCTCTGTAAATATAAATATAGGTACCCATGGGAGTTTAAGCTCTGTCAACAGCTTTGGCCGATTGAAGAGGGAAAGACAGTTCTCCTTGATTCGATGAGCTATCGCTCACCCCCCGCCTGCCCCACACATGTATACGTTTACGGTAGATGTGTGGGCGTCAGGGGGGTAGCGTGTCACATCGGCCGCATTCGCTTGCATGGCAGCTGTTCTGGCCCACCCACATACCACCCTAAGTGGTGAATGCATCATGAGTCTCGCGAGAGCTCGAGCTTCTTGGGCACGGTCCTGCTGGGCTCTCAGGGGGTTCTCTTTGCTGGGCCCCCCCAAGGCCGTCGAGCCTCCCCTGGCCCCCGAGGCCGTGGAGCGTTCTGGCCCCAGTCTCCCGTGATGGTGGCCGAGCCCAGTCTGCGGATGGTGGTCTGCGAATCCAGCTCTGGCCTCGGGGTGCGGTCTGTGCTCTGGCGTGGGGGGTCGGTCCGTGCAAAAGAGAGTAGACCTTTCGAGCTCCGTGCAGAGGCCTCTGTAAATGTAAATATAGGTGCCCATGGGAGTTTAAGCTCTGTCAACAGCTTTGGCCGATTGAAGAGGGAAAGACATTTCTCCTTAATTCGATGAGCTATCGCTCACCCCCCGCCTGCCCCATATATATATATATATATATATATATATATATATATACCGTGTAACCTTTGTGCTGTGGGCCAGAGGTGAACGCCATGTGGTGTAAGCCGTGTTGTGAAACTTCTGTTGCGGAAGCCTTTTCTTTTGTTGCTTTTTCTTTTTTTTTTTCTTTATGTTTTTTTTTTTTTTTATCTTTTTCTTTTTTTTTTTTTTTTCCTTGGTTTTTCTTATTCTTTTTTTACTTTGGTTTTTTTTTTTTTTTTTTTTTTTTTGTTTTTCTTTTTTTTTTTCCTTTTTTTTTGTTTTTTTTTTTTTCTTTTTTTTTATCTCCTTATTTTTTTTTACTTTTTTTCTTTATACGGTGTAATCATGATGGTGAAAGCCGTGTAGTGTAAGCTATGCGGTATAAGCTCAGCGCACGGGGCGCCCATGAGGGCCCACGAGTTGGCACGGGCGGCAACGTGGTGCAATCTCCGCCGACCTGCCCGGCGCATGGGGCGCCGACGAGCGCCCACGAGGCTGCAAGAACGGCAACGTGGCGCAGCTTCGGCCGACCCACCCAGCGCCCGCGAGGCCGCAGGGGCCAGCAACGCGGAAGATCTTCGGCCGACCCGCCCAATTATTTAGGAACAGAAGCAAGAACCGCTAAGTGCAAGCGCTGCTTGGGGCAATGTCACGATGACTGCACCCTCTCGAGTCGCGGGCAGCCCGCCACCGTGGGCGCCTGCAGTTGTCCCTCTCCTCCTGTTCCCCCGCTCCCTCGCCGCTCCCTCCGTCCCCTCCCTCCGCTCCCTCCCTCCGCTTCCTCTCCTCTCCGCTCCCCTCCCCTCCCCTCCCCTCCCTCCGCTCCCTCCTCTCTCCCTCCGCTCCTCCTCTCTCTCCCTCCGTCCCCTCCCTCCGCTCTCCCCCGCTGCGTGCACAGCGCGTGCGCGAGTGCGCACGACCGGCACGCGCAGCCCCCCGAAGCCCTCGCGACGGCACCGCTGCCATCCGGCCGAGGCTCCGGGCTCTAGCTGGGCGGCTTCTCACCGTGGTGGCTCGGGTGGGGCGTCGGTGTCTGCGGTGTAGAAAAGCCCTCGAGACGCGGGCAAGGTGCTGGACCTGGAGCGCGGCATCAACGCCGGGGTGGCCGCAGGCACCGGGGCGGCCGCGGAGGACGGCGCGCAGCGCCCGCCTGACAGCTCGCCATTCTCAGCGCCGTCGTCGTCGTCGTCGTCGTCGTCGTCGTCGTCGTCGTCGTCGTCGTCGTCGTCGTCGTCGTCGTCGTCGTCGTCCGCGCTGCCGTCGCATCAGTGCACCTGCCCCACCGCCTGGCGGGCAGTGCGCCCAGGGGAGTCTCCGGGGGAGGGGCAGCCGGTCGTCCGGGGCGCCTCCGCGAGCATGCCGAACGCTCTGGGTGGTCGTCGTCGTCTTCGTCGTCGGCGCCGTCGGCGTCGTCGTCGTCTTCGTCGTCGTCGTCGTCGTCGTCGTCGTCGTCCCCTGGCATCCTCATTTCTTGTGAGCAAACTCACGACGAAAGGTCTCGCTGATTTTCGGCCTCTGGGGCCCTCGCCGGGCCCGGGGGCCGTTCAGGATGAAACACCGGTCCCCGAGAAGGGGTAATGAAGTATTTGGGAAGCCGCGCTGTGCAGAGCTCGCGGCGTCAGATGTGTCTGGGGCGCCGTCGCCGTCGGGCAGGGCATCCCGCCTCGGGGCCCAGGGCCATGCCCCCGCCGCGCCTTCCTGGCTCCCCTCCCCGAGCGGGTTCCCTGGCAGGGACTTCTTGGTATCGCTCGGACGTGTGCGCTTTTCCTTCGGCGAGGACCATCGAGGAGCATCCTTGATCATTTGGCGAAAAAGCCATGCACGAAACCGAAAAAAACACAGGGAATGGACGTCCGAGCGATGGCCAGACTGGGCCACGCAGACCAGGGGCGGCTCCCCTCGACCTCCACCGCCCGCACCTGCCGGGCGGCAGAGGCCGCGCAGCGGCTGCCAACCAGCGCGGCCGCGGTCGGGGCCGCCGCCGAGGCCGCGGTCGAGGCCGCCGCCGAGGCCGCAGCGGCGGCCTCGGCGATCTCCGCGGCCGCGCCGCGGCGGCAGTCGCTGCGCGAAAGGCTCGGAAGGTGGAGGTCAAGAGTCAGAGGGTCCTGCCGGCTCCCCTCACCGCACACCAAGCCACCCCAACGCAGCCCGAAGGCCCCAACTTGCCCTCCATTCCCAGTGGGGGGGTGGGCGTCGGGGAACATGGAAAAAACACATGTGGAACCCGTACCCCCCCACGCGAACTTGGGACCTTCGGGTTGGGTTGGGGTGATCGGGTAGGTTGTCACCCCAGTCGACCCCCAGAGCTCCAGATCCATTCTCCGAACACCAGCTTTTTCTCCCGAGTCGTCCTTCGACGGCCCCGAGGGCTGGTGAAGGCCCCAGGAGGCCGAATACAGCGAACAAGCCCCCGCCGTGATTTTTTTCCATTGTGTCACCGGGGGCGGTCCTGCAAAATCGATCCGCTACCCCGCTACCCTGCCACCTTGCTGCGGCCTCGCTGCCGAGCAAGGTAGCAGGGTAGCAGGGCAGCAGGGTAGCCCGGTGGTGCAACATCGATCCGCTACCCTGCTACCCCGCTGCCTCGCTGCGGCCTCGCTGCCGAGCACGGTTGCAGGGTAGCAGGGTAGCAGGGTAGCAGGGTGGCAGGGTAGCCGAGTAGCCGGGTAGCCGGGTAGCGGGATAGCGGGGTGGCGGGGTAGCAGGGTAGCAGGGTAGCAGGACTGGGGACAGGGTCGCCGTGACTGGGGACAGGGTCGCCGTGACTGGGGGCAGGGGAACAGGGTCGCCGTGACTGGGGACAGGGTCGCCGTGACTGGGGACTGGGGACAGGGTCGCCGTGACTGGGGACAGGGTCGCCGCGACTGGGGACAGGGTCGCCGCGACTGGGGACAGGGTCGCCGTGTGCGGGCACTATTCTTATCATTATTGTCAGTATTGCTATTATTATTATTATTATTATTCTGACGTCTTTTTTTGTTTGATTTTGGACGTTGGCACTTTCTCAATTCCAGGGTCGTGGCCACGGCTGAACTCAGCGCGTCGAGCTGGTCATTTTGCCACCCACGAGTCATTTCGCCACCCAGCGTGCCATGCCGTGCCGTGCCGTGCCGTGCCGTGCGCGCTTGTGTAGGACCGTAGCCATTTCGGCTCAAGCACGGCTGCTGTGGTGTACGCGGGCGCTGCGGTGCGCACGAGCGCCGTGCACGGGCACTGCGGTGCACGCACGCCCCTCTCCCGCCCCCCTCCGCCCCCCCCCCCTGGCCCCTTCCCCCCCGTGAAGAGGGGCCTCGAGGAGGAGGGGGAGGGGGGGGAGGGGGAGGAGGAGGAGGAGGAGGAGGGGGAGGAGGGGGAGGAGGAGGAGGGGGAGGGGGAGGAGGAGGAGGAGGAGCGGGAGGGGCCCAGAATAATAAAAGGCTTCCTGTGCGTTCCCCAGGGTGATCTGTCAGGGGAAACTCGGCCCGGGGGGGGGGGCATCGGGAGGGCATCGGCCCCCGAAACCGCGCATGCATCGCCGATATATTTGGGCGCCCCATACCCGCCCAGGAGTGTGCGTTGTTCCCGCTCTCGGTGGCCCAGTTGCCGATCCGTCGGCGAAGCATCGCCGATTCCAGCCGATGCTCCCCCCTCCCTGTGCCTTGGCGGCCCTCGCGGCCCGTTGGGCGCCGTCGTCGGCCCTGCAGCTGTCGGCTGCGGGGCCAGCGGCTGGCGGCGGAGTCCCTCCTCTCCGCCCCTCTTCCGATGCCTCGTGCTTCCTCGCCCTCCTCGTTAACCTTTTCCCTTGGCAATGACTCTGCACTTTTGGCAGCAGGTTCACGGACGGAGGGCGGGGCATTTTCAATATGCTGTTCTCGTCTCAGCGCCGCGCACGTTCGTCTGAAAGGCTTGCAAGAGTTGCTCGGATGGAGGGCGGGCGGTTTCCAGGATGTGGTCATGGTTTCGTTGCCGCGCGCATCCGTCTTCAAAGTGTCCAAGGTTTTTAGCGGATGGAGGGCGGGAGGTTTTCAACACGTGAATCTTGATTCAGTGCCTCGCACATTCGGCTCAATAGTTTCCAGGAGTTTTGCGGATGGATTGCTCATTGTTTCGCTCACTGGTTTAATGTTTGTCCAGGGGTTCTTTGATAGAGAGCGGTTCTTTCTCAAAGTGTGGTTCTCGTATTTGCGCCGCGCACAGTCGTCTCACGAGTATAAAGTAGTTTCATTGATGTTTGTGGTTGACGTCCCAGAAGTGATGTTTTGGCACGATGTGGGACAATCAGGGCGCAACAGCCACTCTGATTCGAGGTGTTGAATTCTGAAGACCCAGGAATGGTGTATTGGCACAGTTCGGGACCGTCAGGATGCAATAGTAACGTTGATTCGCGGCGTTGAAGTCTCAGGAATGGTGTTTTGGCGCGGGGCATGGTGTTCAAACGGTTGTCTTCCAATAGGGTATTTCAATTTTCAGTTCTTTTGTGGAAATAAAGCCTCGTAGAGAAATCTGAGGAGTGAACTTGGAGGACTGGTTCATTGAAGCATCTTTGGTGAGTCCTGAGTTTGGACGGGTCTTCTTCTTCTTCCTTTTCCTGTTTCTCGGTTGGTCGGTCTGTCGGTCAATGAGGATCGAACACATCAGTGAAGCATCGGAGGTGTGCCAACAATGCACCACCACCAGCCCTGGCCAGGCCCGTCCTGGGCCCTGGAGTGATGTATAGGCCTCCAGGCCTAGGCCAGGAGGACCTGTACACCAGTCCAGAGCCCAGGATGGGCTTGGCCAGGGCTGGTGGTGGTGTATAGCCTGGCGCTCTCCTAAAGCTTTCAACGCTCTGACGTGCGCAATTTTTCTCGGCGGCGACCATCGAGGAGCATCTTGGATCATAAACGCGCGAAACCGAACAATGCACGGGGAATGGACGTCCGAGCGACGGTGAGAAATCCAATGTTACCAGTGGCGAGAAAAGGTGGGGAGCAGCGCAGCAAGACACGAGAGAGTGCGCAACCGACATTCTACCCAGCAGGCTCGCCTCTTGCACTCCGCCAGACCCCGAGGGCCTGGGGCCTGCAGCCCAGCTGGCCTCGACCAATAGGTCGACCCTGCCAAGCCAAGGGCACTCTTGTGGCGAGCCCTGACGGCGTGGCCCCTCGCGGGTTGCATCGCGGGCTTCTGCCCAAGAAGGACTGCCGTGGCCGCCCCCGATGCTCTCTCTCCAGGGCGGGGGCCCTCTCGCAGGCCCTCCCGGCCTCCGAGGGCCCAGGCGCCGCTCCCAGGGAGGTCGGAGGGGCACACCGCCTGCCTTGACTCGTGCATGTCGACCCTGCCAAGGCGGGGGGTACCCGTGTGTCTGGTCTTTGGAGGCCCGCGCCTTCTGCATGCCTACGGCAGCGCAGCCCTCGGAGGGGTCTCGTGTCCTCCTCTCCAGCCAGCCTCCCCTGCAGCCGTGGTCGAGGGCTGGGCTGGCCCCGCCCCGCCCCCTCATCGTTGCACCTCGAGCCCAGGCCCGGCAGGCGGCGCCGCCCCCAGGGCGCGGTCAGCCAGAGCGCAGGATCTTGCAGGGACAGGGTCGCATTGAGCCGGGTCTAGGTGCAGGATCCTGCAGGATCTTGCACTGACACGGGTCTGGATGCGGGATCTTGCAGGAGCTGCAGGACTTTGCAAGGTCTGACTGGCCCGGGTCTGGACTGATCCGGGTCAGAAGATCCCCGATGCCGAGTGCAAGCTCGGCCAGGCAGGTCATCGGTCAGGCCGAGCCCGGCTGGCGGACATATAGGCCAGGCTGCGCTCGGGGATTGGGGGGGGACGATGCATCGATCCTCGGTGATGGGCCTGTTTTCCACCACCACCATCATAAGCTGGAGGGGGGAAGGAGGGAGAGGATGAGGGGGAGCAGGAGGAGGAGCAGGAGGAGGAGGAGGAGGAGGAGGAGGAGGAGGAGGAGGAGGAGGAGGAGGAGGAGGGAGGAGGAGGAGGAGGAGGAGGAGGAGGAGGAGGAGGAGGACCCCCTCCCCCTCCTACTTAATCAAAGTTGGCGGTGGGTCTGATGAGATGCACTTCGACCGCAGTCTCCCCCGCGCGTGCCAACGTTGAGTTTGGGGGGGAGGGGGAGTGTTCAGTAATTGTTTCCCTCTACCGTACGTATGCATGTAAATCTGGATATATACATGCGGCGGCCTGTCCCCAGTCACGGCGAACTTGTCCCCGGTCGCGGCGACCTTGTCCCCAGTCACTCCGACCCTGTCCCCAGTCGCGGCGAACCTGTCCCCAATCACGGCGACTTTGTCCCCAGCCACAGCGGATTTGCCCCCAGTCATGGAGAATTTGCCCCCAGTCACGGCGACCCTGTCCCCAGTCGCGGCGACCTTGTCCCCAGTCACGGTGACCCTGTCCCCAGTCACGGCGAACGCGGCCCCAGTCACGGCGAACCTGTCCATGGCGTGGCATTGTGCAGTGAAACATCGAATCACAAATCATTGCAGTTCAAAGCATGGCATCGCACAGCTGCGCATAACGCAACACCGCACGGCATGTCATGGCATGGCGCCGGGCTCCTTGGAGGGTAAGTGTATCATCTTCGAGAGGTCTGGGCCGGTCTTGAGTCGTGGCTCCATGTCTAGCTCTTTGGGCTCCCCGAAAAGCTGCACAGGAGGCGGGGCTGATGGAGAGCACCCGCTTGCTCTGCTTCCAACATCGTCTTCTCAAAGCCAAAAACGGGGCTCCCGCTTGATTCTTCCTGAAAACGAGGACGCCCCAAAGTGTGGGGGGGCTTTTGCGGTCTGACAAAATCAACGAATCGACACCGAATGTGTAATCACTTCCGATGATTTTTTCGGGGGGGCACTTTCTAATTGTTGGGGCCTATCTGGAAGGACCGAAAACGCTCGCGCTGCAGCAGGAAAACGATTCTGAAAAACAAGAGGCGCAGAAATGGGGCCAGCGCTTCAGCGGGAGCAACATCACATAAACAAACATAACAACAGCCCAAGCGAAACCCCATTTTTCCTGGGAATCCGGTGTGCAAGTACACAGAGCGCGGAGGGGGGGCAGATATCTTCCAGACGTCATCCGGGGAGAGAGGACAACAGTATTTATATTGTGTAATTGTCGGGGGGGGGAGAGACGGTGGGGGAGGAAGACCCCCCTCCTCCTCCTCCTCCTCCTCCTCATCCTCCTCCTCATCCTCATCCTCATGATCTCTCCTCATCCCATCCTCATGTCTCCTCATCATCCTCATTCCATTCCTCCTTCTCATCCTATCCTCATCCTCCTCCTCATCCTCATCGTTATCCTCCTCCTCCTCCTCCTCCTCCGTGAGTCCCCGGCCAGGCGGGCCGAGCCCCCCCCCCCCCCGACGGCGCTCGGCCGCGCACGTGGCGCCGCCCCCCCGCCGAGCGGTCGCCGGCGCCTCGCCCGGGAGGTGCGCAGGGGCGCGTCCCTCGGGGCGACCGCCGGGCGCCTCCGTCCTCCTCCTCCTCCTACTCCTCCTCCTCCTCCTCCTTCTCCTCCTCCACCTCCCCCTCCTCCGTCCTCCTCCTCCTCCTCCTCTTTCCCCTCCTCGTCCTCCTCCTTCTCCTAGCCACGTGGGCTAATGACAGGAGCGGGGCCGTGGCCGCGCCGCGCGCGGCCGTGCCATGGCCATGACGCCCTGGAGCCAGCGTGGGCCTCCACCCCCCGCCGTCCGCGCCCCGCAAGGCGCGCTGGCGCGATGGGCATGCCGCTGCTGCTCGCGCTGATGCGCATCGTGATCTGGAATCCGCTGAGCATCGCGGACCGCGACCGCGAGCTGGAGATAGTCCACGAGTGCAGCACCGTGGACGCCATCATACTGATTGGCACGCAGCGTCGCACGGAGACGGCGTACGTGATAGAAGACTTGCCGCACTTCAGGGCTGTGCACTTCGGCTGGAACAAGAGCGCTCGGCTGAGCAACCGCGCGTGCGGGATCTCCATCTTCCTCAACAAGGACACGATCCGCAAGAAGCAAATCATACGAATTCTAGACGCTTCGCGTATCCCCACCAGCCCGTCCAGAAATGAGTCCCAGGGGAGTGGAGGTTATGAGGGAAGCGGGGGAGCATGCAGAAGAACAAAGGGCGGGGTGAGCCGCCATATACCCCAAGAGGGGGAGGATGTAGGAGGAGCCGTCGTCGTCGGAGTAGGAGGAGGAAGAGGAGGAGCAGGAGGAGGAGCAGGAGGAGGAGGAGGAGGAATAGAAGGAGGAGGAGATGGAGGACTGCGAGGACGAGGAGGACGAGAGGAGGAGGAGGAAGGAGGAGGAGGAGGAGGAGGAGGAGGAGGAGGAGGAGGAGGAGGAGGGGGAGGGGGAGGAGGGAGGAGGAAGAAAAAGAGGAGGAGGAGGAGGAGGAGGACAATTGCGAGCTTGGGGGCCTCTTGGGCCGTCCTTGGGGCCTCTTGGCGGTCCTGGGGGCCTCTTGCGTATCTCGGGGAGCCTCTTGTGGCCTCTTGGGGGTCTCTTGGGGGCCTCTTGGAGGCCTCTTGGGGGCCTCTTGGGGCCTCTTGGGGCCCTCTTGGGTCGCTCTTGGGGCGCTCTTGGGAGCCTTCGAGGCGCTCTTGGGGCCATCTTGGAGGAGATCTATCAAAGAAGGGGGGGGTCCCCGATCAGCGCTGCTCCTCTAGAGTGCCTCGGGTCGCCTCTAGGGCCCCCCCAAGAGGCCAAAATCCTTCCAAAACCTAGGTAAAACCAATGTTTTTTGTTTTCTCGCCTTTTCGCTCTTGGACCCGTCTTGGGAGCCTCTTGGGCCTCTTGGGGGTCTCTTGGGAGCCTTTTGGAGGCCTCTTGGGCGCCTCTTGGGGCCTCTTGGGGCGCTCTCGGGGCGCTCTTGGGGCGCTCTTGGGAGCCTTCGGGGCGCTCTTGGGGCCATCTTGCAGGAGATCGATCAGAGAAGAGGGGGTCCCCAATTAGCGTTGCCCCTCTAGAGTGCCTCGAGTCGCCTCTTGGGCCCCCCAAGAGGCCAAAATCCTTCCAAAACCTAGATAAAATCAATGTTTTCTGTTTTCTCGCCTTTTCGCTCTTGGAGCCGTCTTGGGCCATCTTGGACTCTCTTGGGGCCTCTTGGGGGTCTCTTGGCAGCCTCTTGGAGGCTTCTTGGGGGCCTCTTGGGGTCTCTTGGGGCCCTCTTGGGGCGCTCTTGGGGCGCTCTTGGGAGCCTTCGGGGCGCTCTTTGGGCCATCTTGGAGGAGATCTATCAAAGAAGGGGGGGTTGCTTATTAGCCCCGCCCCTCCAGAGTGCCTCGAGTCACCTCTTGGGCCCCCCGAGAGGCCAAAATCCTTCCAAAACCTAGGTAAAATCAGTGTTTTGTGTTTTCTCGCCGGTTCGCTCTTGGAGCTGTCTTGGGCCATCTTGGACGCTCTGACACCTCGCGACCGGCCCCGTCCAGGTCAGTGGGGAGGGGTAAGGGGAGGGGTAAACCCCTCCCCGAAGGGGAAGAATGGGGTTGGCAGAGGAAACTCCCTAGACCACCTACGCCCTAAAGGGCTGGTGGGATTCCTCCACCTGCACTACGAGGTCGGGCGGGGGCTATCAGACTCAGGAGCAAAACCTATGACATAACGCTGGTCGGCTTATATTGCTGCCCGAACAGCCGAGACGGACGAGAACGGCACCGAATTGAGAACACCACCGCGGCGATAGAGGACTTCACTTCGGCCCCCGTGGCTGCGGTTCCCAGGCGCACCGCCCCCATCATCGGAGCGGACGTGAACGACGGCATCGGAGTTGTGAAGACTGAGGCAGGAATTCAGAGGGTCGACAGTGACAGTGTCGGCCAGTGCGCAGGACAGACGGAGCAGTACGCGGGAACGAGATTCAGGCAGTTGGCAGAGAATAGTGACATGCTGATTGTCAATGCGTTCTACCCGTGTGGTCCGACCTTCTACGTAGGGCAGGTGAAGGACAAACAACACGTCTCGTGGATCGACCATGTGATGATCCCGAAGCCGCCCGCCAAGAAGGTCACCAAGTTCGGGCAGGCGTACCGCTCTGCCCGACGACTCCAGGCGATCCCTGACCATCGGCTCAGAGACCACATGGCGTACTTGATGGAGGTTGGCGTGGACCTAGACTACTGCGCTGCCGCCCCGACGCGGCGCTGGGACTACGTGAAGCTTGCAGAGGCATTGCAGAGCGAGCAGACCGCCGCCCCTTCTCGTTCCCAAATCGAGAATGCGATCAGCAACTACCTCCACGAGCTGGGCTACAACGACATGATGGACATGCTGGCTGCCTACCCCACTATGGAAGGAGCGTGGATGGACCTGGTACGACTACTGCAGAGAGAGGGACTCATGACGTTTCAGGCGAATGCGAAAACCATGCCT
This sequence comes from Prorocentrum cordatum, assembly GCA_963575745.1. NCBI lineage: Eukaryota > Dinophyceae > Prorocentrales > Prorocentraceae > Prorocentrum > Prorocentrum cordatum. Next base: position 38,721 of record CAUYUJ010021178.1, read on the forward strand.
CAGGAGTACCAGGATCTAGCTGCCGAGCGAGTGCGACTTCTACGACACCGAGACGCCGCCCGCGAGCGCATCGCCGCGGGCCCCGAGACAGTCTTACAGCTGCGCAGGATCACCGCCAAGTGTAAGCGGATGCGGGCCCGATTGCGTGAATCACGAGACCAACCGCTCAGCGACGAATTCGATGAGGCCCACGCGCGTGGCCATACCCAGGAGGGGTGGCGACCCTGCAGACTCATGGCAGGAGGAGGAATTGGACCGCGGGCGCGGAACTGCAAAATGATAGCGGAGTGTGTACCCGCGGCGGAGTAGTGGAAGACCGACATGGCCAAGCCTGCGTGGGGCGGCGGTATGGGTGCACGCGAAATCCAAGAGCATGATTTCATCGGCGAGGCGGGCCACCACGACCAGCGGGGGCAACCGACGTATCAGGATTTGGTGGAGGGCGCGGAGGACCACCAACGGATATGCTTCGCCTTGAGAAGCGCCAAGCGGCGAAGGGCACCCGCCCCGTGGTCGGTCCCTGTAGAGGTCTGGGCCATCCTGCTTTCGACCAGGCCGACGACTACGAAGCGGACCGCGGGGCTGGGGGCGGGCGGCCCTCTTCAGGACCTCCCGCATCTTCGACGCTGGCTGGTGGGCGTGCTGGCGCGAGTTCGACGGCGCCAGCGGCTCGTGGCGCACTGGAACGTGTCCCAGACCTACCAGGTTAGCAAGCAGAACGGCAAGGAGGACGCCAAGTCCGCGAGGCTGCTCCACGGGCTGTGCTCCTGCGGTAAGCTCTGGGTAAAGACCGCGCAGCGTAAGGGCATGATCGTTCCCGACCGCGACTGCGGCTGCCTGCCTCGACGTTCCCGCGTGGGTGCCATCCGCGCTGCAGCTTGCCTCCGCTGGCGGACTAGGCGCCGCAGGATCTCGACGGTAGACGCCAAGCACGACGTGCAGAACGCGTTCGCATCGAGAATGTGATGCTAAGATCCTTGTCCAGCGACATCGTCGAGCCTGCTTCGAGATTGAGGCCGGGGGGGGGGGGGGGGGGGGCATCGCGATGAAGAGCGCAGAAGGCAACTACATGGACGACTCCAACGCGGCCATAGTTTTCCAGGGGGCGTTCACCGTGCCTGTTAGGCGCTGGCAGCAGCTTCGCCATGCGAGGTACCCAAACGAGCCGATGGCGTGCTACCCCCTGTCGGACGAGCTGGTGGAACTATCGCTCCGAGTCTTTGCCGACGACGTCGACAAGACGTGCCGCGCGGTCGACCCTGCCCACGCGAGGCGCACCATCGTGTACTCCGACCAGCAGCTGGACGCGACACTACGAGAAATTGGAGTTGTGCAGAGCCAAGGCAAGAAGGCAGTGGTCCCGCACTACGTCGGCCCTGGCTCCCACGCCTACAACAGACACGTCTTCTACGGCCTCGTGGGCGGCGATATCCCAGGCACCATCCTGAAGGAGGCTACCTTCCTCGGGACCACCTTCACTAGCAGCGGCGTCTTCTGGCCCGAGATCGCGGCGCGGTGCGTCGCGGCCCGACGCGGGTGGTACTTCATGGAGAAGTTTTGGACGACGTGCAAGCAGTGGACGATCAAGAAGACTGCGTTTCGGAGCATGGTGATGGGCGCAGCCGCGTCTGGATTGACTGGGCTGGTGCTCGGCGCGGCGCAGTCGGACAAGTTGGATCGCCAATGTAGGAAGTTTGGACGGGTACTACTTGACGGAGTGGCAGTGCGGGTAGAGGTGGATGACGGACGCGGAGGGGTCTCGGAAGTTCTGCCTTCACCCCCTGCACTACACATGGCTCCGACTGGGGCTAGTCCCGACAGCAGTTGAATTTCGGGTGCAGCGGCTGAGAGAGTGGCAGGCGATTGCGCGGAAGCCTGACTGGCACGAGCAACATATTGCGGCGGTATTCGGCGACCTGGAGATTGCGATGGAGAAGGACAGCGAGTGCCAGTGGTTGGTTTCCTGCCGAGGCCATGAACTATACGAGCACGGCAAACGCCAAACCCTGGGCGGTCCAATTCAGGGGGGACGTCGACTACGTGGCTGTGACGGAGGAGGGGGCGCAGACTCTGGAGATGATGGGCGGAGACTACTTGGGCCTCTTCGATACGGAGACGGAAGTCCACGCGGCCTTCGCCCTTCTCGACGTCAAACAGTCTCACAGTGAATGGTTCACGCGTCGAAGGGCAGACAACGTACCAGGGTTTGGCGCGACGCAGCAAGTGCAGGAGCCAGGTGAGCACGCAGACGGTGACTACGAATGTGAGCTGCATGGCGCTGGCGGCCTACCTTGCTCGAAGCGTTTCAAGAGTAAAAGAGCTCTTCTCGCCCAGCGGCGCCAGGCAGAGGGGGGCAGCATGGGCGGCAGAGGGCGACGGAGAAAATCACGATGACGAACCAATGCGTAGCATGCAGAAGCAGTTTCAAGGATAGACAGACGGCGGTGCGACATTTACAGCACGCGTATGAGCAGGGAAGATGCCGAGTGGATGCCGGCCCTTACAGCCGTCCCGTCATAGACCCATGCGAGCGAAGTTGCCCTTTCTGTCTTGATCTGGGGCAATTTGAGGGGTTCGAGGAGCTTCAGGCGCACCTGCGCCGACACTTGCCGAGACCGCTGCCCTTTTTCAAGTGGGGCATCCCGTTGCCTCCTGCAACGCGTGATGGGGGGCCTGTTCGACTTGGTGCCGACGCTGGCGGCGGAGGGGCAGGGCGCTGTGAACGAAGGGGGGGGGGGGGGGGGGGGCGGGCGCAGACGGAGTCGCGAAGACCACGGAGAAGGAGGAACGCAGACGGAACGTCGTGGCAAGACGCGTGGACAGAAGCAGAACAACAGAGTCGTATCGCAGGAGGAGCTGGAGGGCCTCGAGAAGATGGATGTGGAAACGCTTCGCTCCTTGGTCCCCGTGCTGGCGAAGATGGTGCTCAACTTGGCGATGCGGACGCGACAGGTGGAGGCGGTTGCCCTGGCGACGATCTTCATTGGCGTGAACGCGGAGCCCGTGGTGAAGGCGAGAGGAAGGGTCAAGGCATATCGACAAGGCACAAGAGCTACGCCAGCGAAACAAAGAGGGCGATATCGAATCCAGATTGAACACCATAAGCTGCGCGGCCATGGTCGGACTGATCGAGGGATGCGAGGGGCAGGCAGTTGCCGTCGGCCAGAAGAGCCAGAAGGAGCTGGAGACCATGAAAAACAAGATCGCGGAAATGACACCGAAGCAGGCGGCGGAGTTGTTCTCGCTAGTAAGGGTGCAGGCCACGTTCAAGGGGGCGGACGCGAGGATCACGATTGCGAAGCTAGACGTGCTGCGGCCGTTGCACGCCTGCTTGGGGCAGCTGGGCGGAGTCTCGAAGAGCGGAGTGGCCCCGATGTCGCACTTGGAGCGGGCCCTCAACACCTACCTGGGCGATGTCCAGGACGGACCAAGCGGGAACGCGATATTGGCATGGTGCTGAATGCCGAGAAGGAGGATGGTGGACTCCTGCTACTACCAGAAGAAGGGCCTCCAGCGGTGAGGCCAACGGAGACCGCCTTCGACGAGAGGCGCTGTGCACAGGCTTACATCTCCTCCCCCTCCGTCGTCGGGCCTCCTCCCACCCCGAATCCTGGGCCTGGTAGGAGACGCCCCCCCCCGCGCGCCCCAGAGCAATTCAAGGGTATTTTCGGAATCTCGGGTGGGGGGGCGCTCTTTGAAATTCTGTTGCAAATTTAGTTGCCCCTCCCCATAGGCGGCCCAGGGCGCCGTGGGACCCCGCCCCCCTTGCTGCTGCGTGCTTGCCGCTTGTGCCGCTGCCCCTCCTTCCCTCCCCTCTCGCTCCTCGCTGGCCCTCCGCTCTGCGTGCTGCCTCGCGGCTCTCATGCTTGCTGGCTCCTTCCCTTCCCTCTGCTTGCGGGGGGTGGCGGTCGGATGGTTGAAACCCCTGGAACCTTCAGGGTGGGCTGGGGGCCCAAAATCTCGGTAGCATGCCGTTCCTAGGGTGATTTCAGATCTGCCGCGAAACTTCGCCCCGAGAGGAGTTAGTAGTAGTAGTCCTCCTCCTCCTCCTCCCCCTCCTCCTCCTCCTCCTCCTGCTCCTCCTCCTCCTCCTCCTAATACTTCTCCTTCTTCTCCTCCTCGTCTTCGAGTCATGAATATTGACGACGGGACGTCTTTCGCTAATTATGTCCAGCCTCTGGGGGCCCCTACGGGCCTTTGGGGCCGTCAGAAGACGACTCAGGATGAGGAGCCTGTCCCAGGGCATGGGTCCAGGTCTTTCAGGGGTCGCGTCATGAAGAAATCATGGCGTCGGGGTCTGGGGTACGGGCGCCTTCGCGAGCGTCTCGGGGGCAGGGGCGCCAGAGGCGCTCTCCACCGTCGCCTTCCCCTTAGGTCCTGGCGTCTCCATTTTTTCAAACTGGGCGTCTTCGCTCCATTTCGGGCTCAGGGTCCTTCACATACCGATCCGCGTCGACGAATGGCGCAGAAAGATGGGGTCCGGGCCTCCGGTCGTGATTTCTTCTTCGATGCTGCATTTTTGTGCAGCAAGATAATGCCCAAACTGGGGTCAATCAGAGCGCTTGCAGGATCCTGCGAAACCAGGGGTATACTGTCTCGGGTTTGGGTGCAGGATCGTGCAGGATCGATCCTGCAGGATCTTGCAGGATCCTGCAAGGCCTGACTGGCCCGGGCTTGGATTGACCTGGGCCAGTAGGCACCCGACGCCTGGTTTTCTCGCCGCCGTCGTAGAGAGGCCTTGCCGACGCTTGTCTGCCCTGCGCAGGTCGTCGCTGGAATCGTAGGCCGCCAGGGGTTGGCGTGAATGCACATGAGCGCACTGCGCTGGGCACGAGTGTCCGGGCAAAAAGTCACCGCCGACCAAACCACCCCAACCCAACCCGAAAGCTGAGATTTATTCTCGATTTCCAGTGGGGGGGTCGAGAAACATAGCAAAAACACATGTGTAACCCTTACCCCCCCAACCCGAAATTCGGGTCTTCGGGTTGGGTTGGGGTGGTCTGGCAGGTAGTCAAAAAGGCGCCCCTCTTCCTCGTCCACCCCCTTGCTCCCGTTCCCCCTTCCTCCCCTTCTTCCCAGACATCCGACGTCGTGGCTTTTTCGCAGCGTGGCTCCTGAGAGGCCGGGACCCTTTGCCCGGGGGCCGGATGCTGCCTCCTGCTCAAGGCTCTGGGGCCTGGCGACGCCCAGCGGCCAGCGGCCGCGAACCAGCGTTGTCATTTTATGATTCTATCGTGTCAGCATACGCGAAATACTGTTTTCGTGGCGTGCCACGCGAGCAAGCGAGCAAGAGCGAGCAGTTAGGGCGTGATTTTTTTCCCAACCATCCTGTGGTGTTGGGTCCTCGTTTTGAAGAGACGGTGCCCCGCGTTCTCCTTCCTCCCTTCCTCCCGCTGCCTCCTCCCCCCTCCCATCATCATCATCATCATCATCGTCGTCATCATCATCATCACCATCATCGTCACCGCCATCGCCATGATCATCATCGACATCATCGACGTCATCATCACCACCACCACCACCATCATCATCATCATCATCATCATCATCATCATCATCATCATCATCATCATCATCATCATCGTCATCGTCATCGTCATCGTCATCACACAATTCGGCGCACCCCGCGCACGTTTCGTGGCCCCATAGGGAGCTCCACCGAAGGCCCCAGTGCTGCCGCCCGCATGCGTCACGCACACCCAATTCGGCACACCCCGCACACGCTTCGTGGCCCCATAGGGAGCTCCACCGAAGGCCCCAATGCTGCCGCCCGCATGCGTCTCGCACACCCAATTCGGCACACCCCGCACACGCTTCGTGGCCCCATAGGAAGCTCCATCGAAGGCCCCAGTACTGCCGCCCGCATGCGTCACGCACACCCAATTCGGCACACCCCTCACACGTTTCGTGGCCCCATAGGGAGCTCCACCGAAGGCCCCAATACTGTCGCCCGCATGCGTCACGCACACCCAATTCGGCAAGCATCTCACACGTTCCGTGACCCCATAGGGAGCTCCGCCGAAGGCCCCAGCGCTGCCGCCCGCATGCGTCACGCACACCCAATTCGGCACACCCCTCACACGTTTCGTGGCCCCATAGGGAGCTCCACCGAAGGCCCCAGTGCTGCCGCCCGCATGCGTCACGCACACCCAATTCGGCACACCCCTCACACGTTTCGTGGCCCCATAGGGAGCTCCACCGAAGGCCCCAGTGCTGCCGCCCGCATGCGTCTCGCACACCCAATTCGGCACACCCCGCACACGTTTCGTGGCCCCATAGGGAGCTCCACCGAAGGTTCGCAGCTGCGGTACTGACAACTGCATATGGTTGGGTTCTTCGCCAGGCTAATTGGGGATCAGGGCTGACTTCGGCTTCGACTGCCACAGGCCAGCGGGGCCTGACCCCACCCCAGCCCCCAGGCCCGACCCGGCCCGCCAATGTGCCGCGGCGGCTTGCTCCTGCTGGCCGCGGCTGCCCAGTGCGCTGCGGCCCCCGGCGCCGGCGACCTCGCCTCGGGAGGCGCGGCGCGCTCGGAGGCGGAGGCGGAGGGCCAGCAGGAGTGCGAGCACGCGGCCATGCGCCTGCAGGCCCTGCAGACGCGCTCGTCGCTGGCGGGCGCGCGCTCGCACGAGGACCCCGAGCCCGAGGCCGCGGACCCTGGCCCCAAGCCCCTGGGGCCTGCGGATCTGGACATGCGGGAGTTGACCGGGTACGCGGAGGGCAACCCGTACGTGCCCGGGCCCAACGTCTACCTCAAGGAGATGGTGGACCCGAGCAATTATTGGGGCTATTGCCTGGACATCGCTGGGTCTCCACCCAAGCCCCTCTGCGAGTCGGTGCAGGGCCACTCCTGCAAGACCGAGGGCGAGGACACCAGTTCACATATGATATCGAGAAGCATGAGATTCGTTCGGTCAACTTCAACCATGAGTGCGACGCGCTGTATAGCGGGAACAACAGCGTCAGGGTTTGGGAGGCCGCCGTCGACAACGCCAAGCAGGCTTGCCTCCAGGTCGACGGGGACTTTGTGGCGGGCGCCACCCTGAGCATGGGTAAGTGCGACGGCCAAGGGCAGCAGAAGTTCATCTATACGCCCAAGATGCAATTTGCCGTCGGGGACGGCACCCTCTGCCTCGTCCTTGGCACCGAGAGGGAGGCCTTGCCGGACATGATGATGCGCTCCGCCGAGCTCCAGAGGTGCGATTCGTGGCCGTCCGAGCTGTCCACGTGGGAGGTCCTCTTGGAGGACCACGTGCCGCTCTCGTCGCTGCAGTGAGCGGCGACCGCTGCTCCCCCCTGGCGGACTCCTGGGGGAATTCGTTAGAATTTTTCCCACACGCACTATTGTAGGCATGTCTCTTTTCTCATGAGTTTTTTGACAGTCTACGGTAGTCTGCGATATTCATGGAGGCGGTCTTTCATGAAGAGGTGATGCCCTTCATGCAATTTTTAGCTATGTTGGTGTATTTCCATTAGCACGTCACCTACTACTACTATTGCGACTGTTCATGTCCTGGGCATTACAGTGTCTGAGCTCTGATTGAGAACGGATTGAACGCCCGTTCTTCCTTTAGCCGCCTGAGCGCAGTGCACGATAGCGCTCGCCGTGTCCTCGGAAAATTGTGGCCAGAGAAACAGGAAATGAGATGCAGTAGTTCGGTGCCGTCCGGCCGGCCTGGACACAATGGCATTCCCACGACTAGCAACAATTATTACGACGACTGATATTCCGAATAGTCCGACTTTACTACTATTACGACCACTGCTGTTGCTATCCTTAGTTATCCAACTAATTAACAAGCTAATTAGCTACTTTTACGACGTACGTACGTACTGCGTACTACTTAACAAACTAACTAGCTACTTTTACAAGCTATCTACGTACTGCGTACTACTTTCACGACGACGACTTCTACTACTATTATTACCTACTACCTACTACCTACTACTACTACTACTACTACTACTACTACTATTACTACTACTACCACTACTACTACTACCGCTACTACCACTACTACCCACTACCTACTACCTGCTACTACTAGTATCATTACTACTACTAACTACTAGTACTGCTACTACCACTACTACTACTAGTAGCAGTAGTAGTAGTACTACTACTACTATTATTCCAACTCCCACTAGCACTATCACTACTACTAAAACTACTACGGCTACCACTGCTACTCCTACTACTACTACAACTACTGCTACTACTAGTACTAGTACTACTACTTCTACTACAACAACAACTACTACTACTAGTGCTATTTCTTCTCCCTTTACTAGCACTACTATTATCATCAGTAGTACTACTACTACTACCACTACTACTAGTACTACTAGTACTACCAGTACAACATCAACTAGTATTATGACTTCCACTACTACTACTGCTGCTGGTACTACTACTACTACTACCACTACTACTACTACTACTACTACTACTACTACAATTACGACTACTGCTACTACTACTACTACTTGTACTACTACTACTACTACTGCTACTACTAGCTACCACTACTATGATGATTTCTACCACTACTATTGCTACTACTACTATTACTACTACTGTTTCTACTACCTACTACTACTTCTACTACTACTACGACTACTACTACTACTACCTACTACTACTAGTCCTACTACTACTACTACTGCTACTACTACTACTACGACTACTATTACTACTTCTACTACTAACTACCACTACTACGATGCTTACTACCACTACTACCACCACTACTACTACTACTACTGCTACAACTGCTACTGCTACTACCTACTACTACTTCTAACACTACTACTACTAGTCCTACTACTACTACTACTACTGGTCCTACTACTACAACTACTACTACTACTACTCCTACTACTACTACGACTACTACTACTACCGCTGCTACTACTGCTACTACGCTACTTCTACCAGTACTACTAAGTACAACTACTACTACTACTACCACTACTACTACTACTACTGCTGCTACTACTACTACTACTACGACTACTACTACTACTACTACTACTACTACTGCTACTACTACTACTACTACCTACTACCTACTACTACTTCTTCCACAACAACTACTACTACCAGTCCTGCTACTACTACTACTACTGCTACTACTGCTGCTACTACTACTACGGCTACTACTGCTACTACTTCTACTATTGCTACTACTACTTCTACTACTACTACTACTCCTACTACTAACTACCACTACTACGCTGATTACTACCACTACTACTACTGCTGCTGCTACTACTGCTACTGCTACTACTACTACTACTACTTCTACTACTACTTCTACTACGAGCCCTACTACTTTTACTTCTACTACTAGTCCTACTACTACTACTTTACTACTACTAATGCGTCTACTGCTACTGCTGGTACTACTACTACTGCTCCTACTACTAACTGCA
>CAUYUJ010021178.1:60655-63155 GCA_963575745.1 Prorocentrum cordatum
TGATGGGGAGTGCCCGCTGGCTCTGCTTGCAACATCGCCTTCTCAAAGCAGAAACGGGGCTCCCGCTTGATTCCTCCTCCAAGCGACGCCGCTCCGAAAGTGGGGGCTTGCGGCCAAAAACTCAACGAATCGACACTGGATGTGTAATCACTTGTGATGTTTTTTTGATGCTGTTTCTTTTATCCGGGGGTCATACATGTTAGGTCCTATCTGGAAGGACCGAAAGCGCCCGCGCTGCAGCGGGAGCACTTTTTCGAATAACCAGAGGCGCAGAAATGGGGCCGCTTTGCAGCGGGAGCAGCATTTTGAAGGATCGTAAGCCAAACTCCCGGCAATCCTGTCTGTAAGAAACAATACGTGGAGGGGTGCCGAACATCTTCCGGACAGACTCATGGGAGAGAGGAGGGTAATTAGTATTCGTGTTTTGTCATTGTTGAGGAAGGGTTGGAGGAGGACGAAGAGCAATAATACGAACAATAACGATAGGACCACGGGTACTACTAGTTCTAGTACTATTACTACTACTACTACGACTACTAGTCTTCTTCCGATTTGTAATTTTATGGGTAATAATAGTACTAATAATCATCATAAACATACAACTCGCAAGGACAATAATCTTCAACATGATACTAATGGTAATACTAATCGCATTAGGAAGACTGCCACTAATTTCATAGGAGTATTTGTTTTAGTAAGGGCAGTAGCAATATAGTAATACTAATGCGAATAATGTTTACAATGCTAATCATTCTATTCTTGTGAATATCGATGCTCATACCACTACTAGTAATGATAAAACTAAGACGAGTCGTATTACTAGTACTACTAAAATAGCAAGAAGATCGTTACGACGACTAATGATCGTATAACCAGCCATAATACATATATACACATACATATATATACTACTAAGAACAACAATAATTTTACAATCTACATAAGACTAATACGACAACTATTAATAACAATCCGGATACCGCTAAGAATAAGCACATTACACATACCAATAACACACAACGAACCAACCTATCAATGTGACTAATAGTAACGTAGCAAGAAGACGTATACTAACAATAGTACCAATGAAGATAAGATCAGTAATTTTACCTACAATAATAACGATACCAACACTAAGACTCATACTGATACTAACTAATACTAATACTTCAAATAAGAAGAAGAGGAGGATAAGGAAACTGATGAGATGTGTAGGAGAAGAGGGGAGGGGATGAGGGTGAGGAGGAGGAGGCGAACGATGATGATGATGATGATGATGATGATGATGATGATGATGATGATGATGATGATGATGATGATGATGATGATGATGTGATGCTGATGATGCTGATGCTGATGCTGATGATAGTGATGATGATGGTGGTGATGATGGTGGTGATGATGATGATGATGATGATGATGATGATGATGATGATGAGTAGGAGGAGGAGGAGGAGGAGGAGGAGGAGGAGGAGGAGGAGGAGGAGGGGAAGGAGGGGGACGGCGAGGAGCGGAGCAGGAGGATGACGAGAGCGAGGACGAGGAGCAGAGGTCCGGGTTGCGCGGCGGCCGCGCGCGCGCGCTCGCACCCAGGACGTCGGCGGGGACGACTCGGCGGTGGCCCAGTCGTTCAGTGCCCTGGGGGGGTGTGGGGTCACCAAAGATGTTTGGTTAGATTTTATCAGCCCGGGCGTCACCACACACCAAACCACCCCAACCCAACCCGAAGGCCCAAATGAATCCTCGATTTCCAGTGGGGGGGGGTCGGGGAACATTGAAAAAACACATGGAACCCGTACCCCCCCCCAACCCGAAAGTCGGGTCGAATTCGGGTCTTCGGGTTGGGCTGGGGTGGTCTGGTAGGTAGTCAGGGCGGTGTACCTAGATCTCGGATCGTGGGGGCCGCCGTCGGGCCTGCAGGCCCATCACAGGCATGGATGCGGGACGAGTGAGCTGCCCCCTGTGGAAGCGGTCAGGACATGCGAAAGCATGCCGATTCTGGGTGCTTCTTGAGCTTTTGGATGCCCCGACCCTGTGGAGTCGGCACGGGCTGCGCACGCGAGGCGGTCGTGCTGCCAGCAGGCGGCGCGTGCGTGGTCCTGCCCGTCCGCGGCCGCCGCCGGCCCGTCCGCACGTCGCCGCACGGCAGCAGCGGAGCTCCGTCATCCTGGCCCCGTTCTTCTTTTGCCTCCTGGGGAGCCGGATTCGCCTCTGAATCTCGGGCAGAGTTCGCCCTTGGAAGGGTCTAAGGGAACAGCGGTACATATCCAGGGGGGGGGTCAGGCAAGTCTCTCTTCAGTTCAACCTGCCTGGATTGTTTGGCCGTCGAGGCCATTTGATACGGGCCTGTCCAACAACGGTTCGGCAGGCCAGGGGACGATACGTTTTAGGGCTAGTTCGTATCCTTCGGCATCCTCTGAATTCTGGCCCCCCACGAAACCCCCGCTCGAGACATCTCCAAATTTTGCAAAACCAGCGTTTCCCTCGAGACATCCTCAAC
>CAUYUJ010021178.1:73155-89390 GCA_963575745.1 Prorocentrum cordatum
CTACTACTACTACTACTACGACTACTACTACTACTACTACCAGTACTACTGCTACGACGACGACGACGACGACTACTACTACTACAACTACTACTACTACTACTACTACTACTACTACGACTACTACTACTTCTTCTTCTACTACTACTACGGCTACTGCGGCTACTACGACTACTACGACTACTAGTACTATTACTTTTACTTCCACTGCTACTACTGTTACTACTACTACTACTACTACTGCTACTACTACTGATACTAGTACCACCACCACCACCACCACCACCACTACTACTACTACTACTACCACAACTACTACTACTACTAACTAGTACTACTACTACTACTACGACTACTACTACTACTACTACTAACTACTCCTCGTACTACTACTACTGCTGCTACTACTACTACTACGACACTACTACTACTCCTACGAACTACTACTCTACTACTACTACTACTACTACTACGACTACTACGACTACTACGACTACTACGGCTACGACTACGACTACTACTACACTACTACTACTACTGCTACTACTACTACTACTACTACTACTACTACTACTACTACTACTACTACTACTACTACTACTACTACTACTACTACTACTACTACTACTACTACTACTACTACTACTACCACTACTACTACTACTACTACTACTACTACTACTACTACTACTACTACTACTACTACTACTACTACTACTACTACTACTACTACTACTCAAGCCTCGAGGCAGAGCCGGGGAGGTGTCCAGCGGCGACGTTACCCGCACCCGATCTCTGTGCCAAGGGGGGCCAGGCGCTCCAAAGGCTTTCAATTTGATCTTCGATTTCGATCTGATCGACTTCCAGGCGGAGTGCGCTGGCCGGGGGGGGGGGGGTCGAGGTGGACGGTGAGTTCTATGGCGTTCTTTGCTTCGCATTGTAGATGTTACGACAGATGGTTCAGAAGTTCATGAATCGGCTGTCCAAGTCTGGATGGGAAGTGCCCCCTAGGGGAATGTTCGTGGTGTACGACGGCAGCGGAAGATATCACAATGACGCTGAGCGTGGGCGACAGGATCATCCGTAGAACTGGCAGCAACGACGGTTTCAAGGCGTTCGGCACAATCATCACCTTTGACGACTCTTTCGAGAAGGAGTTCGCGAATAGGGTCTCTAAGACATGGGGATGTTTCTTCAAATGCAGAGACCTGCTTACGCACAAATCTGGCTCCGTGAAGAAGAAGCTTATCTTCATGAGCATGACGGGCAAGCCGTCCCTCTTGTGGGGGTCTGGCGCTTCGAACCTCAACGCCCGTGAGGAGAGAACCATTGCTGGTCTGCAAGGGAAGATGACCCGCCGCATCCTCAGCATCCCCAAGCAAGACCAGGAGTCCACGGCCGATTACATGCACCGGTGCGAGGACATCGTCTCGCACACGATGGACCAGTATCACGTGGAGTCGTGGGTACAGGCGTGGGGACGAGAACAATATGATTTGGGCCGGGAAGCTTGTGCGTCATGGACTCCAAGAGCCACAACGCATACCCATTAGAGTCTTGAAGTGGAAAAGCATACGGTCACTTCATGATTTTGCTCGTCGCAATCGTGGGTGGCAGGGGCATCCTCATCGTTTCCCGCCTTGGCGGTGGGAGGCCGAGATATACAATTATTTCTGCAAACGGATTTTTCTATGGACCGATATCGCTTCTGATACAATTACATGGGCTCAGCATCGTGAGCACTACCATCTTTGGCGCAACCTTCCACATGCAGGCAGGTCTCTGGGGCATACTCGTTTACTTCACCGCTGACTTAGAGAACGTGTGAGCGGCTCTTCCCACCTGGATCCTTGAAACCGAGCCAGCCAGCCTCCTCCTCCTCCTCCTCCTCCTCCTTCTACAATTATTCAATATGAATATATTCTCCCTCTTCCCCTGATGGCGTCCGGGTGATAGCCGCGCACCCTCCGCGTACTGTTTTTTTACACAGGATGCCCGGGAAATCCCGGGAAACGATTCTCGCTGAGGCGCCAGCGTCATTTTTTCCCATGCTGCTCTCGCGCCGGCGTCATTTTTTCCCAAAATGCTGCTCTCTTTGAGGCGCCGGCCTCATTTCTGCTCCCGAATCCTTCCCCTGATGGCGTCCGGGTGGTAGCCGCGCACCCTCCGCGTATTGTTTTTTTACACACAGGATGCCCGGGAAATCCCGGGAAACGACTCTCGCTGAGGCGCCGGCGCCATTTTTTTCCAAAATGCTGCTCTCGTTGAGGCGCCGGCCTCATTTCTGCTCCCGAATCGTTCCGAATCGTGCTCCCGCTGCAGCGTGGGCCTCATTTTCGGATCGGTGCTTGGCCTCCGTCGTTCAGGATGGCGTTCTCGCCCCAGCGCGGGCCTTTTTCTCGCGCGCCCATCCGCCCGCCACCACCGCGCCGCACCGCCACCACCACCACCACCACCACCACCACCACCACCACCACCACCACCACCACCACCACCACCACCACCACCACCACCACCACAACCACCACCACCACCAGCACCAGTACCAACACCACCACCACCAGCACCACCACCACCACCAGCACCACCACCACCACCACCCCAGCACCACCACCACCACCCCACCACCACCACCACCACACCACCACCACCACCACCACCACCACCACACCACCACCACCACCACCACACCACTACCACCACCACCACCACCACCACCACCACCACCACCACCACCACCACCACCACCACCACCACCACCACCACCACGACAACCACGCACACACGCACGCACGCACGCACGTGCACCACCACCCACTACGCACGCGCGCGCGGAGCCACAGGTCCGCTACGACACGCGTCCGCGGATAGAGAAAATCAGCGCCATGGTAAGGGATGGGAGGGAGGGGTAGGACGTCAGATATGACGCGAGCGCACCTAGCTTTGCCCCCCTCCTCTCCTCCTCCTCCTCCTCCTCCTCCTCCTCCTCCCGCTCCCCCGCCTCCTCCTCCATCTCCTCCACCTTCTCCTCCTTGTGCTCCTGCTCCTCCTCCTTCTCCTCGTTCCCTTCCCTTCTCCTCCCTCATCCCTCCCTCATCCCTCCCTCGTACCTTCCTCCATCCCGCCCTCCCGCCCTCCCTCCCTCCCTTCCCTCCTCCATGCCCTCCCTCCTCCATCCCTCCCTCCCCTCCCTCCCGCCCTCCCTCCCTTCCTCCCTGCTCCCGCCTCGGCCCTCCGCCTCTCCTCCTCCTCCTCCTCCTCCTCCTCCTCCTCCTCCTCCTTCTGCTCCTCCTCCTCCTCCTCCTCCCTCCTCCTCCTCCTCCTCCTCCTCCCTCCCCCTCCTCCTCCTCCTCCTCCTCCTCCTCCTCCTCCTCCTTCTCTTCCTCCTCCTCCTCCTCCTCCTCCTCCTCCTCCCTCCTCTTCCTCCGCCTAGCCGCTCTGTGTCAAGCCGTGTGCCGCCGGGGCCCGCGCCCGCCGTCCGCTGTGATGGCCGCCGCTGGGCTCGCCGCGCGTGCTGAAGTCAGCGGCGCGCACGCTGCGCGCCGAGGGGCCCTGGAGGCCGCTCGTGGCGGGCTCCTGGCGGCCCACGCCGCCAGCGGGCTAGCAGGGGAGGCGTCGTCCCGTGGCGGGGCGCGCCTCCTGCGTGCGATGCCGTGGGCGGCGATCGTCGACGTCAGCCAGCCCCGCCGCCCTGCGTTGTTCGAGCCCCCCAGCGACCTCCTGGAGCTGCTGCTGACGCTCCTGAGGCGGAGCCTCGACTGCCAGGCGCCCCCGCGCCTCGGCGGAAGCGCCGCTGCGGGCGACGTCGGCGTGGCGCCGCCGCTGTCACGGCGAGGATGGACGTGGGGGGCGAAACGGCGGAGGCGGGTCGGGGGCGGCTGCAGCGCGGGCTGGAGGTCCAGGCGCGGCGGTGGCCTCTCGCGACCCCGGGGCGCGGTGACGACGACGCCTCCCTCGACGACGACAGCTGGGCCGACGGCCTGGCGCGCGGCGCGCCGCCCGCCGCCGCAGCGGGAGCTGCTGGCAAATGGGGCGTCGTCGACTCCTGCTGGTGGGCCGCCTGAGCCGTGGTGGGTTGTCTTCGGTCGGCGGCGGGCGGCGCTGGCGACGCGGCTCAGCCTCTCGCCCGACCCGTTGCTCGGGCCACTCCTGGACGCGTTGTCGGCGCAGGGTCTCGCGCTCTCCCCCGAGGAGCTCGCGTTCCTAGGAGGCCCGCGCCCTCGAGGTGCTCCGCGGCCAGTCGCCTATGTGAGGGCGGGGAAGCGCCGCCAGCGCGGCGCCCAGCGGGGCCGCCGCCGCGCCAGGAGGCCCCTGCCGCCCCCTCTGGCTGCGGGCGGTGGCGAGGAGCGGGCGGACGCGCCGTTGGCGCCGCCGTGAGGGCGGGGAAGTGCCGCCAGTGCGGCGCCCCGTGGGGCCACCGCCGCGCCTGGAGGTCCCCGCCGCCCCCTCCAGGCCGCCAGCGGTGGCGAGGAGTGGGCGGGCGCGCCCTCGGCGCCGCCGGTGCCGCCGCGCGCGCGGGCCTCGGGAGTTCGGGGTGTGCTCTGAACCCCCCGCCTTGCGAGGCGTACCGCTGCCAGACGCTCGCTGCCGGCGCGCGGGGGGCGCGCGGTGGACGGTCCCTAACCTCTTAGGCGATCTCATTTTGGGGGAGGGGTGGCGCGGGGTGCTCGTGAATCGACATCTGGGGCCCTGGCGGTCGTCTGCGTGCAGACGGTCGCAAGGGCCTCCTTGATGATGCTCCACTCATCCATCCCTCTTCCTCCGCCTCCCTCTTCCTCCGCCTCCGTTCACCGCCGTCCTTCTCCTTCCCCTCCTATTTCTCGTCCTCTTCGTCGTCGTCCTCCTCCTTCTTTTTCCCCTCCTCCTCCTCCTCCTCCTCCTCCTCCTCCTCCTCCTCCTCCTCCTCCTCCTCCTCCTCCTCCTCATCGTCCCTCCCCCCCCTCCCCTCCTCCTCCTCCTCCTCTTCTCCTCCTCCTCCTCCTCCTCCTCCTACTCTTCCTCTTCCTCTTCCTCTTCCTCTTCCTCCTCCTCCTCGTCGTCGTCCTCCTCCTCCTCCTCTTCCCCTTCCCCCCCTCTCCTCCTCCTCCTCCTCCTCCTCCTCCTCTTGTTTCCCGCCCTTCTCCTCCATGCCCCCTTCTGCCTCCTTCCCGTCCTCCCTCCCAACCTTCCTCCGTGTCCTCCCTCCTCCTTCCCTCCCCTATCTCCCTTTCTCCCTTCCTCCCTCCCTCCCTTCTCCCTCCGCCCTCCGCCTCCCTCTCAGGTTACTGTTTTTGTCCTGAAGTGTGTTCGTTTGTCGGAAGCACTCTTTGTTTCTCGCTGGATCCTCGGTGCTCCTCTCTCCTCTCTTCTCCTCCTCCTCTTCCTCCTCCCCCTCCCCCTCCTGCTCCTTCTCTTCCTCCTCTTCTTTTTTTTCCATTTCCTCCGCCTCATTCTCTCCCCCCTCCGCCTCCGTCGTGCTCCGCCTCCCTTCTCCTCCATCTCTCGCCTTCCCCCTCCTACTCCTCGTCCTCTTCCTCCTGCTTCGTCCCTCTCCTCCTCTTCCTCCTCCTCTTCCTCCTCCTCTTCCTCCTCCTCGTTCTTCGCTTCCTTCCTGCTTCCTCCCCCCTTTTTCTTCCCTTCTTCCTCCTTCCTCCAGACTTGCGACCGGGGCGCGTGGCTCATCATGCCTGAGGCCTGAGACGTCCTTCTGCTTTTCCTCCACCTCCTCCTCTTCCTCCTCCTCCTCATCCTCCTCCTCCTCCTCCTCCTCCTTGTGCTGCTCCTCCTTCTCCTCCTCCTCCTTCTCCTCCTCCTCCTCCTCCTCGTCCTCCTCCCCCTCCTCCGCCTCCCTCTCCCCTTCCCCCTCCCTGTCCCCCTTCCCTTCTCCCTCCTCTCTGAAATCCCCCTGCCTCCTCCGACTCAAATAGGATGCGCTGCCGCCGTCGGGCTTTGGCGCCGGCGCGTACGTGCCTCGCGTGCGGGAGAGTTGAACACCGCAGTCGTTATCTTATTGCCGCCGTGCTTTCTCTCGTGCAACTTCCAGTCCCCGCTGTTCTAGTTGGCGGCGGAGCTGGGGGCGATCCCAAGTCCCGAGCCGAGCGTGAGTGTAGTGCGGCGTTGGCGCGAATTTGCACTTACCTTCACCTCCGCATCGGTCCTAGCTTCATGGCTGTTTTGCGAGCCAACCAGCAACCCGCCCCAGACGTCTTGGTCCGGCTGCGAGAGGTCACCAGCAGAAGGTGCAACGCGATGGGGAGCGGCTCGCCCACAGGAGCGCCGCGACTTTCCTCTACCCATCGCAACCCCGCGGGCACTGGCCGCAGTTTCGCGTTGGGCATGGGTGCGAGGCTCCTCGCTGGGCTAGCGCCGTGCTTCGGTGTGTGTGTGTGTGTGCGATAATGTTGGCTGTCCTTGCGAGCGCATCGCACCACCCGAGTGGAACACTGAAGGCACACGTGCCAGTTTCGCCGACCTCGGCTTCGACCGAGGATGACGGCGCCACCACGTTTGCCTCGCACTTCGACGTGGCGTTCGTCCCTGCGCAGGCCCGCGCCCCAGGGTGTCCCCACAGCCGTCATCGTGGTGAGGTCTTCTCGAGGAGGATATCCATCTTGACGTTATCGGGCAGCATCCTCGTGGTATTCGTGGCCGTCCTGTTCTGGCTTGCCGGCATGATGCCCGGCGGAACCAGCCCGCAGGGCGGCGTCGGCCGCGGTGCGATCACTTTCCGCCAACCGCCCCCATGGTCGCCCGAGCGTGAGTCCGTGTGCCCTTTCCGCTACTGGGGGCAGGACTTGCTCGCTTGGAGCGTGCTCGCCGCCGACGTGGACAGCGCCCGACTACGCGCTGCCGTCATTCTCGACCTCGTTGGGGCCGCTCGAGATCTAACGCGCTCCATGGGTTTCGCGGAGATGGCGGAAGGAGGCGTGGTCAACGGCCAGCTAGAGGACGCCGTGACCCACCTCGCCGCGAGCCTCGCCATGCAGTTCGGTCCGCTAGGCAAGCAGTCGTGCCTCCAGGCTTCCCGCGCACTCTTCGAATTCTCGCGGCGCCGCAACGAAGCCGCCGACGCGCTGCTCTCGCGGTACCTCTCGCTGCGATTTCGAGCTGCGCGCGATTGTGGAGCTGCGATGTCCTGGGGGGGCTGCAGCTGGCTGCTCCGCCGAGCGGTTGGCGTCGCAGTTGGCCAACTCATGGCGCTGCTCCAGCCCTGCGGCAACCGATGCCCCGCCGCGGAGGCCGAGTTCGACAGTCTCACGACTATGCTCAGGCGAGTGGGTCATATCGCGGAGCATGGGCCAAACAACATCGGCGGCGCTCTTCGCGCGCCGGCGTCATTCGAGGGCTTCGCGGGCATGGCCGACGACGACGGCGACGACGCACTTGCGGCGGGCCCCTGGCGCACTCAGAGCCTCGAGCCCTGGGCTGCCGGCGCTGCGGAGCTTCATGGCGCCGGAGGTGCCGTGGCGTTTGCTAGTGGCCCGGCGCAGAGCTCGGCGCCGCCGCGGGCGGCCTGTCTTGCTGATGCGTTGGCGTTCGCAGAAAGGGCCGACAACTTCGCCGAGGCCTTCTCAGGGCGCCAGCTCGGGCCCGGGCGGAGAGGTCAACTGCCGACTGCCGGAGATCCATGGTCTGGGCCCTGCCCGGAGAGATGCTCGGTTCCTCTGGCAGATGAAGATTGGTGAACGTCAGCGGGGCGCGCGCAGGCGACGTCCTACTCGCAAGGTGCGTAGCGTCATCGAGACGAACGACGGCGCCTTGTCATCCGTAGAGGGCGATGGCAAAGTCAAGGGTGCCCAGAATTGCGCATCCGTCTTGTGGCTCTCAGGAAAGGACAGGGCAAAGGTAAGCGCTCGTCAGGCCAAGGGGCAGGCAGGTGCCGCAGACCTCGAGGGTGCGACGGGCCCGCCGTGGCGCGCGGCATCTGTGGGGGCGAGTGCCGCTTGCGCGCCAGGTGCCCGCGCGGCGCTGCGTCGTCGGCGCGGGTCAGCGGCGGCGGCGGCCAGTTCGGAGGGCGCGCAGGCTCCGGGCCCGTAGACGTCTCCCTGGACCCCGGTCCCCTTGCTGGGATCTGCGGGGCTGCCTTCGCGGTCGCTGAGGGCCCTCCTGAGCCGCGTCCAGGTCGCAGCGCCGCGCCAATGCAGCCGTCCGCTGACGGCTCCTCGCAGCTTCCTGGATCTGTCCAGGGCCCGTCGTGAGCCGCCTCGCTCGCTGCGGCCCAGAGCCGCGCGCGTGCTGACGTGCAAGTTGTCCGGCCCCACTTCGCTTCAGATGTTCAGCGTGGCAGTGCCGACGTTGGGGCCGTTGCGCGTGTTAGCGCTGCCGCCGTTTCTCGGCGCAGCCGCCGCCGCCGCGGAGCCGGCAGCGGCCGCCGAGGGGGCCCGTTCTCCCGCCGGCGCATTGCGGAGGACTGCAGCTCTGTGGGGCCCTCGCAAGATGAACCGCGTCGACCGGCAGCGCAGCGCAGGCGCCACTATCCCGCCGATGGGCCAGCGCGCGACCCCCGGCGGTCATCGGATCACCGTCCCTCTCATCAGTGGTTCCGGCCGACATGCGCGTCTAGGGCAGGGCCAGCTAGCGCGGGCTGCCGCGCCGGGCAGACAGCGCCGCGGATATGGGCACCTAGCGGCGGCGCCGACAGTAGCTATCAGGACCAACGTCTTGCACGACCTAGCGCCTGATATATCCATCCAATTGTTCTCCGCGGCCAGATTGGGCGCCGACCGCGGCGCGCAGTTGGGGCGGCGACGTGCCCGCCGACGTGGGCGTGCCCAACAGGTGATCGACGCGGCCATGGCTGGACCTCCAGCCGTAGCACCAGCGCCGCTATCATCGGATCTACGCGCAGAGTTGGAAATCTCAGGGGTGGAAGTTGACGCCGATGAGATGTGCGGCATTTGTTTAGACGACTCCGTCCACTTGGACCTCGCCGCCGCCCTTCAATATGGCCGCCGCCCCCATCAGAGCTGTGCCGACGCCTGGGCCGCCACTAGCTACGAAGTCGCCCGTGTGCGAGCAGTGGAAGAAGCGCCTCGCGGCGACCAGGCCCGAACGCCATTCCCGCTATGCCCCGACGTGTAGGCGACGCTTGGCGGCGCGCGAGGCCAGGCGCGCCCGCGCGGCATCCGCGCGCCGTGAAGCGCGCGTGGAGGGCGCGCCATCTGGCGCTGGCAGGGCCTTGATCACGCGACGAGACGCATCATTCGGCGAGATTGCATTCAGCGCCCCTGCGGCCACCTGGGGACAGCAGTCGCCCAGGGGCTCGCCGCTGAGCAGTGGGGCCCGCGTGCTTCCCTGGTGGCTGGCTAGTTACGGGCTCAGCAAGCGAGTGCCGCGCAGGTGTATCGCAGTCGCGCCCGGCTCCCTTCAGGTGGGCTCGGCGCCATCGTGGGCCTGGGCGCGTGGGCCAACCTCGTGCGTGGGAAGCTTGCGCGCCAATTGCGCCGCCGAGCCGTCGAGGCGCGTCGTCGGCCGCGGCGGCTCCCCGCGAGCAAGCCCTTGAGCGCCCGGGGGCCTGAGAGCGCGCCCATCAGGTGAGGGCCCCCACTGCCGTCGCGGGTGATCAGTGCAAAGCTACCATCCACAGCTTCACAGCACCCATTGTCAGAGGATCGGGCAATGACCTGTCTAGCCTGCTCGACCTGCGCGGCATGGGGTCTATGCGCGCGATGCTGGGCGTCGGCCAGCGCGAGATGATCTTGTCTGGCGGCGGCGACGTCCAGATCCAAAGGCCCACGGGCGCGGCCCGCACCCCGCTGCAGGAGGCTCCGAGCGGACACCTGGTGATGGTCATCGACGACTTCGAGAGGGCTGTGCAAACCGTGGGCCGCGCGCCCGACCGCGGCGTCCGTCTGCGCGCCCAGACCGACGAGACGGGCACGGAGACGGAGGACGCGACGCCGGCGGCTGCCCCCTCCAGCCAGGAGGTCGAGCAGCGGTCGACCTTCGGCTCTCAATGCGGCGCACCGGCCTTCTCGCCAGGAAGCCAACGTCGTGTCCCGACCGTGGTCCAAGCGATGGAGCTCGTAGAGCATCTGGGCAGCGCGGGTGCTAGATGCGAGCGGTCCATCCTACCAACCTTATTTCTCCTCAATTCTCAGTTCGCCAAAGTGAAGTCGCCCGACAGGAATGCCACGTGTTTTTGCTTATAATGCAGGCTAGCCATATGTGCTGTGCCCGAGAGTCATTGCATTAGCTAGTATTGACTCGTCGAGGGCACAGCGTGCCCTGTGCTGCAATGGACTTGGCAACTAAGCTGGGTCGCGCGATAGAACTGGTCCCGAAACCGGCAGTTGGTGCGACAATGATCATCGCCAGGTTCTGCCGACTTGGACTTACATCAGACCCTGACAACAAGTCACCCGTCAAGACAGCATTCTTCATCGACGCGACGATAGAACAGGGGGCCCGCCTGTTTGCACATGTCCCGAGGACTCGGTGCACCGGGCGCCCTGGCAGTGGACCGCGGGGCGTCCTCTCGAGCAGGGCCCCGCGTTGATTTCCCAGGCGAAGCGCGTCAAGGCAGACGTGCTGGCGCAACTCCGCGTTCGACCGGTTGCGCGCTCTGTTGTGGCCCGAGCTGCCCAGGCAGAGTCAGAGATTGTGAGGCTCGCGAACGCGCCAGCTGCTCCGCGCGGCGAGGGGGCCTCGGCAGCTTCGCCGAGCACCCGGCGCTGTCAACCGCGGACTGTTTGTCAGCCCGACAATCCCGACCCAAAGGGGATGCAATAAGAGATGTGCCCAGTGATAAGATGCATCGGATAGACACGAAGTCCACGAAAGTTAGGGGAGTTGCATTTGATCGTGATGATCCAGATGGGACTGCCGACCGCCGGGTGCGCGCCAGCCCAGACATCCACGCCGCTACGGAGGAATCGTATTGTATCTCTGGCTTCAGCGCGAGCGCCGTGGCAGATGTCCGCGTGCTGCCCCAGAAGTCCTTTCTGGTGCCGGCCGAGATCTTATGCCCGCTCTCCCTTGCCTCGCTGGCAGATGACAGGGGGGCGACCTGTGTCGATCCTCAGCGCGAGCCAGGCAGTCTCGTCGTCAACGCATCGAGCTGGGGGCAGTGCGCCACTGCATATGAGGTTTTGCCATGCGGATGGACAGGCGTAACCGCCTTCCTTGTTGCCGAGGCGCCCTCGTCCTTCGCTTGTTTCATTGATGATCAGAACGGGCGAAGGCGCGCAATAAGAACAGGCCATGCGGTAGACAAGCGGCACAAGAAGGCAGAATACGTGTTCGAGGAACGGAGGAACAGCTCGAGGGGCGGCTCCAGGGCGCCGCAATCGACCGCGCCAGCGAGGTTCTGGTCGGTGAGCACCTGGTGGGATCATGCGCAGCAGGGGCCATCGTTGGTCTGCGTTCTGCGTTCCCAGTGTCCATCTTCCAAGCCGCAGACAGACGTTGTGCGTGCCTAGGACCTGGCCGGGACCTATGTGAGCTGTGCGGCGGCGAAGCCCGCGCTTTGCAGATAGCCATCCGACGACCGTTCGAGATAGGCGAAAGCTTCGACCTGAGTGCTGGTTGTGACTTGGGCGATCGGGCCGTCCAACAGCACGTCCTCCGGTTCCTCAAATCCAACAATGTACTGATAGTGGTAATGGTACCGTCTTGCAGCCGTATTGGGCCGCCCAATGGTTTCAATTGTCGCATTGACCGCGAGGCCCAGCGCGCGCGCGACGAGGAATATCGTCGTGCATCTCTTTTTGCGGTCAAGTAGCGTAGGTGCATGTGCATGAGCGGCGATGCTTCTCTATCGAACAACCGAGTCCTACTTGGCTCAGGTCTGTGCCGCCGTGGGAACAAGTTATCTGCGCATCCATGTATGGAATCGGTTGTGTTTGACCAGTGCTGCGTGAGAGCCAAAGCTCCACGTGGTCTCCCAGCCGAGACGCCGTCCGTGGGCGATCGCCCACTCGCCGCGCCTGCTGGCGCCCGTCAGGCATCTGAAGGGCAGCGGCAACCGCGACCACGACGTCAACTGGGTTGACAGCCAGCCCGCCAAACAGTGCAGGTCTGGCCATGGCGCTTAGCCGAACGCGTGGTGCAAGGCATCGTCGCGCTCAAAGCCGCGGCGGAAAGCTCCCCCACTCTGGCCGAGCTCTACCTGGCCACGGGGGCCCGCATCGGCCCGGGTGCTCTCCCAGATGTTGAGCTCTTGGAAGGAGCCGACGCGCCGCCAGCACCAGCGCCGGCATTGTCAGACATGCCCGCGCCGGCGCGAAAGTCGCGAGCATGGCCGAAGTCTTTTGAGGCCCCAGCGCGCGCCTCAGGCATGCTGACTTCCGCCGTCGTGCTTGCTGCTAAGCGGGCAGCCAACATATTACATGCTCAACGATATCAAGAATGTCTTGACTGCCGCGGGAATCGCAGCAGCCTGGGCCTGCGTCGCATCGAGATCCCAGGAAAGTGCGCCGTCCCGCCAGGCGTCGAGTCACCGTGCTCTTGCCCGGGATGTGCGCGCGACCCGCCGCGAGAGAGCGCGCTTTGACCCCGCCGGGGTGCCAGGATAGCCCCTCTGGTTCGACGAGCCATGCAGGGCTCTCCAAGAAAGCCGCGCCAGCAAACGCGGATCCTTTCCCCGCGAGGCTCGAGTGCAGCGTTCCAGAGATCCCGTGACAGGAATTTCCGGATGACAGGTGAGTCCTGACACCGATGGGCCGCCTCGTTACCGATGCCCCATCGACGACTGTGCGCCATGCGCGCCACTGCGTGACGACATTTGATGGCGCCGAACCTCCGCCGCCCCCGACCCATCATCGCCCCGGGCTGCCGACGCTCTTCTGCCGCGACCCCGGATCGTGGGCGCTGCGACAGGTCATGCGCCAGAGGACTGGGCAAGTTTCGACGTCCTCAGAGCCAGCGCGTGTTGCGAACCGGCGATGCATCGCAGATGCGACGCGAGATCCGCAGACTACACATGCGTTGATGGCACGCGACGCGGGCTCACGTGAAAAAAGATACTCATCGCAGCCTTGTGCCCGAGTAGCGTCATTTAGGTGATGGCTGGCGTGGTAGATGCATGCCGCGATTGTCGGGTCTGGGCCAGCAGCGCGTCGCGAATCGCACACTTGGTCGAGGTGGCCACGTAACCTGATCAGGAAGTAGAAGGTCATATCTGGTCTATCGTCGTCAACGTCCGATCTGGCGCATGATCGGCAGGCCGATCGACGTCATGTCGAAAGGCTGCTCGAGGGCGACTCCAGTGATTCTGGACACCGATCCTCCGAGCCCCTTGTTGTATCTCGATCTCCGAGCCTTCCAATGCCTTGATAGTGGATGACGAACGTGGCGCACTTGGTGCCGAAGCTAAACCGTTTTCTGATCGACGCAGTATAGCGGTTGGACAACATTTTCGGCGTGAAGGACTCGGAGACAGTATGCCCGACGTATTGTCCGAGGCTGTGCTCGCAGGCAACTCTTTCATATCCTACGGAGGCGCCGCGCCGTGCAACGCCCGGCTTGGACGACGACCGCGGATGTTGTTGGACATGTTGGCACTCTTGGATGACGTTGCCGGTGTAGTTCGCAATTCGGACTGGCTAAGGGAGATCGTCCTGCAACGTATCGTACCATCATTTATCGAGGCGCCGAACAGATGCCGCCCCGGAGATGTGCGACGATTCATAGACTTTGGCGGGCTGGTATTCGGTGTTTCAAGTCAACCTACCAGGCCCAGGGGCCAGGCGCGTATGAGGGTAGGGCATTATCGCGAGCCTATCGGCAAATACCCTCCAACGCTGTGGCCTTGCTGACACCGGCCGCCGCCAGCGAGCCGGGCCAGCCCTCGCCCTCGGGCAGTGCTGCCGAGGGGGCGGAGGCCCCCGGCGCGCCCGTCGACGAGGTTGCCCGCGGTCGTGGACGGAGCGGCTCCCGCGATTCGTGATTGTGGTGACCTCGAGGCGATCGTGCCAAAAAGTGCGCGCATCCCTGGTGGTCTCCCATGTACCAGGTCAAGGCGTCTGCGCGCCTCCACCTCGCCCTCCGCGTGACCCCGGGGCCATCGTTTTGCCTATTTAAATTCTAGGGCAAGCTTTCAGTCCTTGCGTCTGCGGCCCGAGGTCGCCGTCATGCGCAGATGCGGCCTGGGAGAACTCACGCCGCCATCGCTCACGCGTGTAAGCTCCTCCAGTGCTGCTCTTCAGAGCACGGGCGCGAGTGAGCTACCCGCTAGACAGGGTGAGCCCGCGTCCCGCCGCGTTGCGCGCCCGCGGGTCAGACAGCGGCAGGGTATCCCTGCCAAGTCTAGAATGCGCTGGGGTTGGACAGTTCTGGTTCCCTTCTTCCTTTTGTCTCTCTTCTCCGCCAGAGCTTTTCGATCGCCCGCGCAATCCCGAGTCGAATCGGATGCTCTGCCGCTGTTTGGCTTCGGCGCCAGTGCGTGCCTGCTGCTCTGTCTCGGCGTCTCGGTTGTGAGCGAGCACGGTTGCCCAGCGCGTGCAGTCAAGATGCTGAACTAAGGACCGCTTTGGGCTCAGGATGGGCTCGGGTTGTCGGGCCGCTCTTTGGGTTCATTTCGTGGAACCTGGTTGTGGTCCAGTCCCGCCGAGGCCAGAACAAAAAAACATCGTTCCTTTCCATGCGTTTCTTGGTATTGGTGGCACGATAACTGTATGGCATGAGTGGCGTACTGCAGTGACCTGAGTGGTCTGGTGCTATTGATGTTGCGAGGGCCGTGCCAGTCTGCCGTGCCGGTGTGCTGGCCCGCGGCAGGAGCGAACGCGGGGCTTTCGAGGCCGCGAGGACCGACGTGAGGATCTCCCATCAGGCCCTCCCGCCCGCACGCGCACCGTGGGGAGTCGCGACGAGGCACGAACACGTTTCGTCGTTCGGCTGGGCGGCAGGAGGAGGCAGCGGGGAGGCAGGAGGAAACGAGGAGGCTGCGATGGGAATGGGCAGGGGCCCGAGAACCACGACGTCGGCGATTCCCGCGGCAGCGCCGCGCCCGGGATCCCCGCGCGCAGGCGCGCCTCGTCGCCCAGGCCACTCGTCAAGGACACGCAGACCTGGACGAGGGCGCGTGGACCAGCGACGGATCCCGCTTTCGTGCAGAATCGGCGCGCTCCGTCGCCAAATCAGGCGGCGGTGGCGGTATGCCTCGCCGGGATCCGTGGGCGTGGCGCCCGCGCGCCAGATTCTCGGAGGCGGCGACAGGGTCGAACCGCCCAGGAGGGAGCAATGCATGTAACCCCAGGAAGCATTTAAGAACCCCCCCCCCTTCCGGCAAATCGATAACCCTTCCGCACCCTGGAAGCGTTACCTGGCACCAGGAGCCCTCCTCCTCCTCCTCCTCCTCCTCATCCTCCTCCTCCTCCTCCTCCTCCTCCTCTCCTCCACCCACGACATCCTGAGTCTTTCATGAGAGCCACGCAGATTTGAATTTCGAATTTCGATTGTAGCCCAGGGGCCAGGCCTCCGCGAATTTGTTGTGTGTCCGGGTGCTAAACCTATCGTGCGGTTATTTCGGCCCCTCGGAATATCGAATAAAAATGCGGTGCTAAGATATCGCGGGGGGGTTTCTTAAATGCTTCCTGGGGTTATCCAAGGGCGCCAGTGCTCCATGTCCTCGGCGAGGCTCCCCCGCGAGTGCGCGCACTGCCCCCCCCCCCCCCCGGGCTGTTCGCCCCCATCGCCGCCCCCGAGATCCACGGATCTCTGATCCATATGCCGGCTTGCGCTCGATCTCTGTTGTCCACGTCGCCGTCCAGCCGTGGTCCCAGACATCCAGCGTCTCGATTTTTTCGAGACGCGGGCCCCCGACCTCCCGACCACTTCCCTGGGACCGGTTTTTCATCCCGAGTCGTTTTTTGACGGTCCCGAGGCCCGGCGAGGGCCCCGAGAGGCCAAAAACTATGAAAAACCTCCGTCTCGATTTTTTCGAGACGCCCGATGTCTGGGGTTGGGGTCTCAGCTCCTGGCCAGTCGGAGCCCGAGAGAGCGCTGCCCTGCCCGCCGCCGCGCGGGCGCCCGCAGCGGCCGCCCGCTCGGCACGTGGCGCGCGCCCTGGGCACTCGCCGTCGCCTCGGGGTGCCTTGCGCAGTGCGCGGGAGGTGCTCGCAGCCCCGGCCCGCCGATCCCCCCTCCTGTCACCACCGCCGCCCATCCCTCGTCAGGAGGGGGAAGAACACACAGACACACACACACACACACACACACACACACACACACACACACACACACACACACACACACACACACACACACACACACACACACACACACACACACACACACACACACACACTACACACACA
>CAUYUJ010021178.1:89490-116769 GCA_963575745.1 Prorocentrum cordatum
GTTTTCCATGAGAAATCGAGGTTGAACTTATGGGAAAAAGGGGCCTCGTTCCTTATTTAGGGTTCCTTAGGTCAACTCCTCGACTGTAGGAACTTTTCTCGTGCCTCGAGTTCTGTCTTGTTGCCTTTCGACCGCGTGCAGTCGTCTTTACTCGCGTCCTGTCGGTGGGTATCCCGGACGAGGGAGCTCTGCACAGTTTGGACTTGGCTCATGTCGCGTCCCGCCAGGACTCTGCTCGTTTCGCCTCCCAGCCCCGGCAGGGCCTGCGCAGGGTGTGCGCGTGCTGTTAGAGAAGGCGCCAGGCCTCGGGACCAGAAGCGGAGGAGCAGTGCGCCGACGGGCTCTTCAGCGGTGGCGTGTCGTTGATGCCGTCTCCCCCTTGGGGAGCCCGCCTCACGCGAGGGCCTGCGAGGATGTGCGCGTGCTGCTGCTGAGGAGGCATCAGGCCTCGGGACCAAGCCTGAAGAGTCGCCTCTTAGCAATGCGAAGGGGGGGGCACGACTTCCCCGCCCCGAGTCTTTGAGCATCGTGTGAGTATCGGTCTGATTTCAGTTTCTGGGATGATAGTTACCGCGCGGGATGGACGGGATTGCGGCAACGCTTTTCCACCTCCGCAGCCACTTGCGCCAGAGGTCCCGCACGGGCCGTGCTGGCAGCACGCTGCGAACCGTACGCCAGCGTTGAGCCCAGGAAAAACGCGGCGTGCCGTTGAAGAAGGCGCCAGGCCTCGGGACCAGAGGCGAAGGAGCAGTGAGCCGACGGGCCCCCCCGGCGGTGGCAGGTCGTCGATGCTGCTTCCCCCCTCGGGAGCGTGGCTAAAAGCGGTGTCCCGTCGGCGGCCGGGCGTCCTGCAGCAGAGCTTCGGCGCCTGCCAGGCTCTGGCAGCGCACCGCGTGCGCCAGCGCGGTCGCGCCCGCGCCCTGCTGGACGCCGAGGTCCACGGGCTGACCCCCCACCGACACGGTTCGGCCGTGTCGCAGCCGGGCTCGGCCGGTTCCCTCAAGGGGCTCGACGATTTCTCTCGCGTCGACCCGTGGGGATCAGGCCAGACAAATCGGGGTGAATCCAGACAGGCCGAGGCGACTCCAGACGAATCTGGGCGAATGCAAACGATGTCCGTTGGCACCTGGAGCAGATCGCAGGCGCCACAGCGCGGGTCGAGCGACCGCAGAAGTCGTGAAGCCTTCAACGAAGTTCGATCTGGTCGGCTTGTTGTCTCGTTGCCGCGTCTCTGCGCCCTGCTGAGCTGCCTGCCGCCTGCCAGTTGCCCTCGGTTTCGGTCTCGCCCTCGGCTCGGTCGGTGTTCGTCTCCCCTGCCGCCGTGGATGGCCTCGGCCCGCGCATCCAGGCCGCCCCGAAGCGGGTCCGAGCGAGTGACGTCGGGGGATCAGGCCGAAGCATCGCCGACGCATGGGCGATGCAGCCCGAGCCAGAGTCCGATCTCCTCTCGGCGCACCGCGGGCGCAAGCGCGATGCGGCGCGAGCCTCCTTGCCCATCCACTCCGGCTCCACTTGGACTGCCCCGAGTGCAGCACGCTTGGCTGTGGCTTGCAGCAGGCTCGCGCCGTTGTCGACGCGGCGTCGGCCCTGGCGCATGCATTCGGATTTGACTCGGGGCTCACGTGACGGGCGGAGGTCAGCGCGCTAGCGGGAGTCAGCCATTCCCCTCTGGCTCTCTCGTGGTTTGTGAGCCACGTGTGGCCGTGTGGCCGATCCCTCCTTCCTGCCCTCCGCCGAGCCGGGCTCGGGAGCGACTGCGAAGGCCAGGGTCTTCGGGCGGGTGGTAACTGGGGGTGGCCCAAACTGGGGGTGGAGGCGAGGACCCCAAAGGGCCCTTCTGGGGCCTATTTTGGGGGCCAGCTGGTGCCACGAAGGGGCCCTAAAGGGCCCCTTCAGGGCCTCTCTCTTCCCCCCGTGTGGGTCACCCCCTTTCAGGAGGGGAAAAAACACATAGACACAATTCATCGTCGATCCCCAGAAAATATTGGAAAATACTGGAAGTGGGGGGGGGAGACAACAACCCAGACAATATAGGAAAGTATGGGGAATATTTTTATTTGTGTGTGTTTATTTGTGTGTCCTGGGGCCCCTTCAAGCATGTCGGTCGCTACCGGAGCGTCGCGACCTGTCGGGGTTGAGCGATCCACGCGGCGTCAGAGGCCAGCGCCAGCGATGTCACGGCAAGAGGCGGCCGTGGTCGGATTTGCCATTTGGGCTGACAGTTCGAGTGTGGACGCTTCCACACCGGCATGACCCAGACACACTCGCCTGAATCAGGCGTGCGTCGGCTCCGCAGAGGTGGCGCGCACGCTCCGAGATCCTGATATGACAGCACCTCCGTGGCGGGAACCTTCCGGCCGTACCCGCTGGGAGTTTGCGCGCTACGGCATGCTTGTACTGCAGGGCTCGGGTCGGACGTGCGCCTCTGGCAGCAGCAAACCGTACTGGCACCTCCCTCTGCGTCCCCCTACAGCGTGCCCGCGGGGGGTTCGAACGCCTCGTTCTTTTGCCGAGCGCGCTCGGGGGCCCGAGTATTCACAGCCCTCGGCCCTCGTCGGGCCTCCGGGGACCTCTGGAGGCTTCCAGGGACCTTTGTGGAGACTTGCGTGGGCCTGGAGACTTCATCGGGGGAAACTTTGGGGTCGGATAGGCTCATGGAGGGATGCATCGACTCCCAACTGCCCATTCATCGCCGATAAGGGGCCCGATAGCTCACTCCGCCCAGGAACGTGCGAAATCGCTATCGGGTGCCTACCGCCGATCTATCGGCGATGTATCGCCGATTTCAGCTCGATGTTTCCCCCTCCCCCCCCCCGAGCTGGTCCCCTCCTGACGGTGCCCCTCATACCAGCGGGGACCTGAAGGCCTCAAGAGGCCTCCCAGAGGCGTCCAGCAGGTTCGCGCCGAGTCGACGCTGTGGCGCCGCTGGTGTGGGCGCCCGAGGTTGAATGCCGCCGTCGGTCCGAGCAGGGCCACTCCAAAACGATCTCCGCCGTCGAGCAGTTCGCGGAGATGTCTTGAGACGGAACGGCACATTCTGTGTCAGGAGCTTTCGTCCACGCTGACATGACAGGAGCCCGCCGTGGACTAGCCCGAGGAGGAGGAGGAGGAGGAGGAGGAGGAGGAGGAGGAGGACCGATGTGAGAGTACTCTGTTGACCTTCGCCGAGGACGCCGGCTGTCGTCGCAGCTTGACGCACGTCGAGCGAGGCATGCCTCCGTGGATTCTGAGCGGGCCTCGGGCGCTCGTCTGCCGCCGCCCCGTGCTGACGCTCGCCTGGACTCCGCTTCGGCCTGCTCGGGAGAGAGTGGTCTGGACAGTGCTCGCTGAGGGCTTCACACTGCGGCCTCAAGTCAGGAGGGAAAAAACACACAGACACAATTAATCGTCGACTCCCAGGAAAATATAGGAAAATATGGGAAGTGGGGGGGAAGAGAGAAACCCAGAAACTATGGGAAAATATGGGGGATACTTTTATTTGTGTGTATTCATTTGTGCGTCCCAGTTCCCCTTCATCGAGGCCCCCCCTGGCTCGCCGACGTGTCGGTTCGATGCGGCCAGGCCGCCGAACTCCGCGCCTCGCGCCGCCGCGCGGCGCGACGCCCCGTTCTTCCTCGGCCGAGGAGGGGGAGGAGGACCCGAGGCGGAGAGGCCGAGCTCTCCCGGAGGCTGCTCCTCGTCGCCGCCCCGGGGGGAGCCCGGGGGTCCGCTGGGCCTCCTGGGGAGCCGCAGGCCTGGCTTCATGCGGGGCCCCTGGCGCCATCGGGACCCGAGGCACCGTCAGCGGGAGGCCGAGCTCGTACTCGGGCTACTCTAGGGTCTGGACGCCCGAAATGGGTACGGAAAGAATGGGTACAATGCCCAACAGCACTTCTTGTTCATTCTGAACAGGGCTCGCTGTCCGCGCCGCCGCGGCCTGTGTCCATTTGAGACAGAAGGCCGCCCGCCCAACAGCGGCCGCTGCTGGTTTGGGACAACATTTGTTGTTGGGCATTGTACCCATTCTTTCCGTGCCCAGTTCGGGCGTCCAAATAGGGGGCCAGATGCGAACCCTACCCCTACCCCCCACGAGTTCTGAGGGGGAGGGTGGGGTTCACTCTGCTCGGGAGCTCCCGAGCCAACTGAACCCCACCCTCCCCCTCAGAACTCGTGGGGGGTAGGGGTAGGGTTCGCATCTGGCCCCCCTATGCTCGGAGTCGCAGCGCAGGCAGGCCGCACAGTGAGGGCGAGTCGCTCTCCGAGGCCTTCCCCTGCAGCCTTTCCCCTCGGGCCCATCCTTGGCCGCCTCCGCCAGCCGCGCCCCGCTCGCAGAGTGCCGGCGTGGCCCCCCAGGGCCCCTTTGCAGCCCTGCCGTGCGCCTCTGCTCTACGATGTGACCCTGCGCTCGACTTTCCTTCCCGCCCGCAAAGTGGAGGAGGAGGAGGAGGAGGAGGAGGAGGAGGAGGAGGAGGAGGAGGAGCAGGAGGAGGAGGAGGAGGAGGAGGAGGAGGAGGAGGAGCCGGCGTGGCCCCCCCAGGGCCCCTTTGCAGCCCTGCCGTGCGCGCCCCCGCTCTACGACCTGACTCTGCGCGCCCGACGTTCCTCTCCCGCCCGCCGGCTGGCTCCGGCCTCCGGCGGCGCGTCGTCGGGCGCTCCGGCGCGTGGGGCTCAGGAGGACAAAAAAACACACAGACACAATGAATCGTCGAGTCCCCAGAAAATATGGGAAAATACGGGGAAGACAGAAACCCCCAAGATATAGGAAAATATGGGGAATATGTTTATTTGTGTGTATTTATTTGTGTGTCCCAGGGCCCCTTCAGTGTGGGGCTCCCCCCCGGCACGGCGCCTGCGGCTGCTCGGGCTGTGCGGGTCTCTTGCGGCTGCGGGGGGTCACGGCTGCGGTGTTGGCGCCGAGAGTGCGCGTCGCGTGCCGTGCGAATGCTGCGTGTGCGCCGCCCCCACAGGGGCGACGCGCGCGCCAAGAGATCTTCAGGAGGAAAAGAAACACACAGACACAATTAAGCCTCGACTCCCCCAGAAATTATGGGGAAATATGGGGAGTGGGGGGGGAGACAGAGACCCAGAAGATCTGAGAAAATATGGGGAATCCTTTTATCTGTGTGTATCCTTGGGCCCCTTGAGAGATATTGCAGCATGTATGCTCCTTTGCGGGTGCTTGCTGGCCGTACCGCTCGGGAAGCTGTATTCACCCAGCGTTCTACTACTCGCAAGGTGTCAATTCGCCGCAAACGCCAGAAACATCACGTTCTTGCTTCGATGTGATGGACCGTGAATCCCCCGCGGCGGATCCAGGACGTTTGCGAGTAGTTACTTTGCGAGTGTTGGAACGCGCTTGTCTACATACCGCTACAAGATGGTTGTGCTATATGTTCGGATCGGACGCACGCGTCCGAGGAGGACATATAGCGCTGGTATGTCCTTGTGCGGCCCGAATTTTGAGGAGGGGGGACCACACAGATGCTGCCAAGAGTCGTTCACCACAGCTCGCAGGATGCGTGCTTTTGCGGAGGCCGGTGGCCCACTCAGGCCCAGACCTGCCCCGGACGGTCTGGGATTTGTTTTTGCGAGCCCGCGCGCCAGGTCTCCATTGCCAGCTTGGAGGAGGAGGGCCGCAAGATCCACTCCTCCAAGGCCTCTGCACTTGCTTGCTGACGCTGCTGCTGCTCTCGAGATTGTTGGTCTCGATTATGCCATAATCGAAGTCTCGCACTCGACTCTATGACCCTCCTCCCGTCCTCTTCCCCGCTCCTACCCTCTCCTCGTCCTGCTCCTCCTCCGCGCTCCTCCTCCCCGCTCCTCCTCCTCCTCCTCCTCCTCCTCCTTCTCTCCGCTCCTTCTCCCTGATCCTCCTTGCTCATCCTCTTCATCTTTCAGTTTCGTTCCAGCGAATGTCTTTGGCAGCTCTGTGCGGCGACATGTGTGTGTGTGGGAGTGTGCGCCAAGGCGCTCCGATGTGCTCGCGATGCTTCTCGCGGCACCGACCCACCACTCTGCAGATGGCGCGCTCTCTCCATCCTTGGGCTGCACTGCTGCATTGTCGGATGGGAGCCCGAGAGATCTTGGTCAAGCACGCCCGCGAAATCCAGGCCCACTGCCTGGAGGTCCTTGGAGGCCTCCAGAGGCCCAGATCGGGGGCAACGTGGGGGGGGGGATGGGCTCAGGGAGGGACGCTTGGACCCCCCATCGCCCACTGATCGCCGAGGAGGGGCCCGACGGCCCCCTCCCCTGGCATCGCTCGGGCGTGTGTATTTTTCCTTCAGCGAAGACCATCGAGGAGCATCCTTGATCATTTCGCGACAGGGAACGAGCGTCCGAGCGAATGGCCCACTCCGCCAGGAGCGTGCGGCACTTGCAGATCGAGGCCCACCGCCGATCCGTCGGCGATGCAGCATCGCCGAGCTCCTCCTCCTGCTCGTCCTCCTCCTCCTGCTGCTCCTCCTGCTCCTCCTCCTCCTCCTCCTGCTCCTCCTCCTGCTCCTCCTCCTCCTCCCCTCCTCCTCCTCCTCCCTC
Source organism: Prorocentrum cordatum (assembly GCA_963575745.1). Lineage (NCBI taxonomy): Eukaryota > Dinophyceae > Prorocentrales > Prorocentraceae > Prorocentrum > Prorocentrum cordatum. Next base: position 96,004 of record CAUYUJ010021178.1, read on the forward strand.
CTCCTCCTCCTCCTCCTCCTCCTCTCCTCCTCCTCCCCTCCTGCTCCTCCTCCTCCTCCCTCCTCCTCCTCCTGCTCCTTCTCCTCCTCCTGCTCCCCCTCTCCTCCTCCTCCTCCTCCTCCTCCTCCTCCTCCTCCTCCTCCTCCTTCTCCTGCTCCTCTTCCTCCTCCTCCTCCTTCTCCTCCTGCTCCTGCCTGGTCGATGCTTTCCCTCTGAGCCGATTGCCTCCTAACGTTCCCCCCCCAGGGGGGCGCGGGGGGGATCTCACCACCCACCAAACCACCCCAACCCAACCCGAAGGCCCAAATCTATCCTCGATTTCCAGTGGGGGGGGGGGGTCGGGGAGCACGGACAAAAACACATGGAGCCCGTGCCCCCCCCCAACCCGAAGTTCGGGTCAAATGCGGGTCTGCGTGTTGGGTTGGGGTGGTCTGGTAGGTAGTCAGGATCTGGAGGGCGCCACTTGCACGCCTACACCGATCCTAGCTGGGCCGAGGGCCGATCCTGGGCCCTGGACTTTGGTGTGTACATGCCTGCCTGGCCCAGGCCAGGACGGCACATAACGAAGAAGGAGAGACGACAGGAACAGGAACCTTCGGAGTGCGGCGCGTACAGTCGGGGCCTTGACCTAAGGAGCTCAACATAAGGAAGGAGGCCCCTTTTTTCCATAAGTTACACTTCGATTTCCGATCGAAAGCATAAGGAATACCCGAGGCAAGCTGCGAAACACTTAAGGAACGCGGAGCCCCTCCCCAACGAAAAGGGTTCCTTCTTCAGGGCGCCGACTGTATTTCTTGCATCGGGGCTGGGCCCTCCTCCCTGGCGCACAGGGCGCGTCCAGGGCGGAGGCCGGAGGCCAGGGGCCGCCGGGAGGTGCCGGCGCCGAGTCGAGAGAGTCGCGCGGATCTCGCAAGGTTGACGCTGCTGTTTTTTTTCCCCTCCTACGGTGGTGTCGGGCCCTCGTTTTGAAGAGATAGTGCCCTGCGTCCTCCTCTCCTCTCCTCTCCTCTCTCCTCTCCTCTCCTCTCCTCTCCTCTCCTCGCCTCTCCTCTCCTCTCCTCTTCTCTCCTCTGCTTTCCTCTCCTCTCCTCTCCCCTCTTCCTCTGCTCTACTCTCCTCTCCTCTCCTCCTCTCCTCTCCTCTCCTCTCTCCCTCTCTCCTCTCTCCTCTCCTCTCCCCTCTGCTCTCCTCTCCCTCTCCTCCTCTCCTCCCCATCCCTGCCTCTGCCCTCCGCGTGCGCATTTCGGCACGCCCCTCCACGTCTCGTGGCCCCGCAGGGAGCTCCACCGACGCCCGTGGGAGGGGGTTTTGCATGCGGTTCTCCACGCCCCTCACATATTCTCGTGGCCCCACAGGGAGCTCCACTGACGCCCCGGGGAGGGGGTTTTGCATGTGGTTCTCCACACCCCTCACACGTTCTCGTGGCCCCCATAGGGAGCACTACCGACGCCCCAAGTTGGATGTTTTGCATGTCGTTCTTCACACCACTCACACGTTTTGTGGCCTCATTGGGAGCTCCACCGAAGCCCCCAAGGAGGGGGTTTGGTATGTGGTACGCCCCTCACGTTTTGTGGCCCCGTAGGGAGCTCCACCGAATCCCCCAGGAGGGGTGTTTCCCATGCGGTCCTCCACCCAGTTCTGCACATCCCTCACACGCTTCGTGGCCGCATAGGAAGGCCCCAGTGGCAGCGTCCGCATGGCGGCACCGCACCAATTTCGGCACCCCGCTCGCACGTTCCGCTGCCCCATGGGGAGCTCCGCCGAGGGCCCCAGGGGCAGAGTCCGTGTGGCGGCACCGCACCCATATCGGCACGCACCTCACACGCTTCGTGGACCCGTATGGGGGCTCCGCCGAGGGCCCTGGTGGCAGCGTCCGCATGGCGGCACCGCACCCATATCGGCACGCCCCTCGCACGCTTCGTGGACCCGTATAGGGGGCTCCGCCGAGGGCCCTGGTGGCAGCGTCCGCACGGCGGCACCGCGCCCATTTCGGCACACACACACACACCTCACACGTTTCGTGGCCCCCCTCCTTCGCCTCGCCTGCCTCGCGATACTCGCAGCTGCAAATGGTTGGGTCCTTCGCCAGCATCGCTTCCGCTCGCCCAGTGTGCGCCGCTCGTGGGCCAGGAACGGGGCCGGCCAGGGTCGGTGCTTTGGCGCACCGTCCCGGGAGGGAAGGAGCATCTGCGGCAGGCCGCCGTTGGGAGCCCGTCCGCGTGCCCCTCCCGCCGTGGTGCTTCTTCGACTGACGCTCAGACACCCGACGACGTGAGCGATTGGAGAGGCCTGACGGCCGGTGCCGCCGACCCTGACCGAAAGGGCTAGGAGTGGGAGGAGGAGGAGGAGGAGGAGGAGGAGGAGGAGGAGGAGGAGGAGGAGGAGGAGGAGGAGGAGGAGGAGGAGGAGGGGGTCCAGCCCCGGCTCCCTGCTTGATTGCCCTGGGGCCCGAGAGAGAGGAGGCCCCAGAGGCCGAGCGCAGGAGGGAGCACGCGGGGACCGACAACAGCCACGCCGTCGGCGATCTGGGCACGCCGATGGCTTCCCCGCGCTGGAGCGTCCTCTCGATGCTGCTCTCGTCCCCGGGGGAGTCGGGCCAGAGATCCTCGGGGCGGCGGGCGCCTTCCCGGAGGCTGTCCCGCTCGCGGAGGGGCCTGCCACTCCGACTCCAGGCCTCGCAGGTGGGGTCTTAGCAGGTGGGGTCGGAGGATCGCGCCCTGTCGCCGATGCACCGGCGATTCGGAGCTGAGTGGAGCCCGATCTCCACGCCGAGGTCGCCGACGACTCGCTGACGTCGTCGACATCCCCCCGCCCTCCCCTCTCCTGCCGCCTCCCTCGCCCCTCCTCCCTGCCCCCTCCCCCTCCCCTCCTCCTCAGGTCCCTCCTCCCTCCGCCGTCTTCTGCCCCCGCTTCCTCCCTCCCCCCCTTGCCTCTCGCCTCCCGTCCTTCCCCCCTCCTCCCTCGCCCCTTGGGTCTGGCCAGGCCTCTCCTCTGGACCCAGACCTCCTCCGGCGCTGTGGTCTTCTCACAGGGTGGCTCCCCAGAGATCTGGACCCATTTCTCCGGGGCCGGCTCTGCATCCTGAATTGTTTCCTTTTACGATCTTGGGGCCTGGCGAGGGCCCCCAGAGGCCGAACATGCGCAAGCATCTTCTGGGGATGTCAGGGGAGAATAGGCTTCTCCTCCTCCTCATTATCGTCCTTCTCCTCCTCCTCCTCCTCCTCCTATTCCTCGTGATCCTCCTCCTCTCCTTCCTCCTCCTCCGCCGCCTCCTCGAGCGATGGGCATTTTGTCCTCAGCGAGAGGATGTCAGGGGAGAGTGAGGCTTCTCCTGCCAGTCTCGTCCCTCCCGGCATGGCCTCGAAGCCGGCGGAGGTCATGGCGAACGTGGCGGGGCAGTCCGAGGTGTCGAGCGTCGCGTCCATCACCCTGGACGGGAGGGGCAGCGATATGGTGATGATGATGGTGATGGTTATGATGCTTATAATGATAATGATAATGCTGATGACGATGATGCTTATGATGGTAATGATCATGACGATGCTGATGCTGATGTTGATGATGCTGGTGATTGTTATGATGCTTATAGTGATAATGATGATGGTGGTGCTCGTAGAAGTGTTGGTGTTGGTATTGGTGAGGGCGGTGATGATAATGATGATGATGATGGTGGTGGTGATGATGATGTCTGCTGCTGCTGATGATGATGGCGATGATTGGCTGATGCTGATGATGCTGATGATGATGATGGTGATGATGAAAATGCGGATGCTGATGATGATGCTGATGCTGATACTGAGGATGCTGATGTTGATGTTGATGATGACGATGATGCTGATGACGACGATGATGCTGATGTTGATGATGCTGATGATGATGCTGATGATGATTACCATGATGATTACGATGACGACGATGATGACGACTATGATGATGATGACGATGATGATGATGATGATGATGACGATTACGATGATGGTACTGTAGATGATGATGCTGATGCCAATGATGCTGCTGATGATGGTGATGCTGATGATGATGCTGCTGACGATGATGATGACGATCACGATGGCGATGACAATGACGATGATGATGATGATGATGATGCTGATGATTGTGATGGTGATGATGATGATGATGATGATGATGTTGATGCTGATGCTGATGCTGATGATGATGATGATGATGATGGTGATTCTGATGGCGATGGCTATTATGACGATGCTGATGATGATGATGACGACGAACATGATGATGCCGATGACGACGATGTTGATGATGATCATGATGATGGTACTGATGATGATGACGATGATCATGATGCTGATGGTGGTGGTGATGATGATGATGATGACGATGGTGATTTTGCTGCTGCTGATGATGATGATTGTGATGCTGCTGCTGATGATGATGATGATGATGCTGCTGACGATTGTGATGAGGATGAGTATGCTGCTGGTGATGACTATTCTGATGATGATGCCGACGACGATGACGATGACGGTGATGATGATGCTGATGATGGTTCTGAGTTATCAATGATGATGCTGCTGATGAAGATGACGATGCTGATAACGATGATGATGGTGCTGATGCTGATGATGATGCTGAAGGATGGTCATTGTAATGGTGATGGCGATGGCGATGCTGATGATGATGATTCTTATGATGGGGATTATACTGCTGATGATTTTGATGCTGCTGAACCTCATAATGATGCTCATGACGATGACGATGCCAACGACGATGCTGAAGATGAAGATGGTGCTGATGACGATGATGATGATGATGACGCTGATGCTGATGCGGAAGATGATGATGACGATGATGCTGATCATGATGATGATGATTATGATGCTGACGACGATGAGGATGATGGCGATGCTGACGCTGCTGATGCTGCTGATTGTGTTGGTGCTGCTGATGGTAATGGTGATGCTGATGCCGACGATGACGATGACGCTGCTGCTGATGATGGTGATGACGATGATGATGATGACGACGATGACGATGATGACGATGATGACAATGATGATGCGGCTAGTGATGATGATGCTGATGATGACGATGATGACAATGATGATGATGATGATGATGATGATGATGATGATGATGATGCTGATGATAGTGATGATGTTGCTGTCTATGATGCAGCTGATGATGATGATTGTGCTGACGATTATGATGATGACGATGGTGATTATGATGTTGGTGATGATGACGATGCTGACGATGATGATGCTGACGATGATGATGCTGATGGCGAAGCTGACGATGGTGATGATGATGATGCTGATGATGGTGCTTACGATGATGATGTTGCTGATGATGATGAGGAGTATGATGATAATGTTGCTGCCTATGATGATGCTGGTAATGATGATTATTGTGGTGATGATGGTCGTGATGATGATGGTGATGATGCTGCTGCTGACGATGCTGATGATGCTGATGGTGCTGATGACGCTGATGGTAATGCTGATGATGTCTTTGGCGATGGCGACGATGACGGTGATGGTGATGTGGCTGTGACGGTGATGATGATGTTGATGATGATGCTGGTGACGATGTTGATGCTGATGACGATGACGATGGCTATGTTGATGGTGACGATCATGGTGATGTTGATGATGCTTCTGCTGAGTGCTTCTGCTGATTCGGCTGATGTCGAGGATGAGTATGGTGAGGAGGACGCTGCTGCTATGCTGTTGGTGATGAGGGCCATGAGCACGAGGACGAGGACGTGGATGTGGGCGAGGACGAGGATGAGGATGCGGACGATGATGAGGAGGAGGAGGGGTAGAGGAGGATAAGAATGACGCTGACGATGGTGATAATGATGGTGATGCTGATGATGTTGATACTGCTGCTGCTGATGGTGATGATTGGTGATACTGATGAAGGTGCAAGTGATGGTGATGATGCTGACGATGATGCTGATGCTGATGATGATGATGATGATGATGACCATGACGCTGATTATGATTATGATTCTGATGATGATGATGGTGATGGTGATGCTGATCATGGTGTTGGTGGTGGGATGATGATGGTGGTGATGATGATGATGATCATGATGATGCTGACGATGATGATTATGATGCTCCTGGTAATGCGGATGATGGCAATGGTGCTGATGATGATGCTGATGATGATGCTGCTGATGCTGATGCTGCTGATGATGATGATGATGATGGTGATGGGCATCGGAATGGTGATGGTGAAGGTGATGGTGATGGTGGTGTGGTGATGGTGGTGGATGATGGTGGTGGTGGTGGTAATAATCATGGTAACGACGAGTATGCCACTTCTTGTGGTTACGAACCTGTTCAAGGTACTGCTGCTGACGCTATTACTGATGGAGCTACGGATGCTGATGACGATGGTGACGCTGATGTCAATGCTGATGATGCCGATGATGCTGATGCTGATGATGATGGTGATGATGATGATGATGATGATGCTGACGATATGGTGGTGATAACGATGATGCTCATGTTGATGATGCTGTTGATGCTGATGATGCTGATGATGCTGCTGATGCTGATGCTGATGCTGCTGTTGCTGATGCGGGTGATGCTGATGCTGCTGATGGTGATTATGCTACTGCTGCTGATGATGCTTATGCTGCTGCTGACGAGGGTGATACCGATGATGATGAGGATGAGGACAATGATGATGCTGATGATGACGATGACGACGACGACGGCGACGATGCTAATGATGATCATGATGATGGTATCAGTGATGCTGAGTATGAGGTAGATGATCATGATGATGATGATGATGATGATGATGCTGATGATGATGATGATGATGACGACGACGACGATGATGATGATGATGATGATGATGATGATGATGATGATGATGCCGATGACGATGACGACGATGCTGATGATGATGCTGATGATGTTGATTGTCATTATGATGATGCTGATGATGATGATGATGCTGATGACGATGATGACGTTGATGCTGATGATGATGCTGATGATGCTGATGATGAGGATGAGGATGCGGATGAGGATGCTGACGATGAGGAGGAGGAGGAGGAGGAGGAGGAGGAGGAGGAGGAGGAGGAGGAGGAGGAGGAGGGGGGGAGGATGAGACGGAGGATGCGGATGATTAGGAGGAGTTTGAAGGAAAAGGTAACCGGGCTGGGACGGAGGAGGGCCGAGGAGGAGGTACGATGGAGGAAACGAGAGTCGTGGTCAGGGCGGGCTGCCCAGCGAGACGCGCGCGCCTTCGCAAGCGCGCAGGCGTGCGCACAGGCGCACACTGTGAAAGAAGCGGAGCAGATCGCGCCGCAAGCCGTTCTGGGATGGCACGTCCCAGGTCCAAACAACGGCGCGTCACAGGGCAGCTCCGAGTGCATTCCTCGCGCCCGCCGCGTCCCATTTCGTTCCCAACCACCCTGTGGTGTTGGGTCCTCGTTTTGAAGGCGCAGCGCCCCGCGTCTCCCACCTCCTCCTTCCCCCCTCCTCCCTCCTCCCACCATTGCCTTCGCCCTCTGCATGTCCATCTCGGCACACCCCTCATACGCTTCGTGGCCCCATAGGGAGCCCCAGCCAAGGCCGAAATGCCAGGGTTCGCATGGCGTCGGTGCCTCATATCGGCAAACCCCGCACACGCTTCGTGGCCCCATAGGGAGTTCCAGGTAAGGCCCACATGTCGGGGTTCGGTTTGCATTGGTGCCTCATTTCGGCCAACCCCTTATGCAATTCGTGACCTCATAGGAAGCCCCAGCTAAGGCCCAGATGCCAGGGGTCGCATGGCACCGAAGGCGATACTCACAACGGCGGTACTCACAACTGCATATGGTTAGGCACGTCGCCATGATTTTTGTTTTGCTCTTATTCGATTTCGTATGTTAGAGATATCCTCGCGCGCCCATTCGAGAATGGCGCGTCCCAGGCCAGGACAGTTGCGCGTCCCCAATCGCGGCCCCAGGCGCGCCCCCGTGGCGGTCCAGGGGGCCGCGACCATGGCGCGCCACTGTCCTGTGGACAAGCTGGCTGCATCGGTATCGCCAGTGGATTCTTTGGGCACCTGGAGGCCGCTTTTGAATGCAAAGCAAACAATACACGGGCATCTTTCTGAAGATTCTGTGACGACCTACATGCAAGACGCTGACATAAAGACCATTTACGGCTCAGGAGGGGCTCCTGTTTTCGGGCAGTTCCTCAAGTCTAGGTCGGGGACCCAGTTCGTGGCCAAGGCTCGCCGTTGCCAGAAAGAAAAAAACCATTCAGTCCTTATCCAGCGCTCTCTGTTGCCGCATGATGGCTGTAGTTGTCTCCAGCATCGGCGCCGTGCACCCGACTCACCGAGGGGACAAACAAACTCTCACCTGTCCCCTCAAAGAAAACTTGCTTAGCTTCCCCCGCGCCTTACGCGCCATTCCTCCCCCATGCGCGCTGACTTGCCCTCCTGCCCACCAGGACGTCCCAAGATCGGTGTCACCCCAGCGTACCAGTACGGTCGGACCGAGGTCTACGATCGAGGTCGGTTCGTGGAGGGCACCCTGATGCTCTTCGTGTCTGTTGGATGGCCTGGTGCATCCCGGGGAGGGTACCCTTGGATGTTCTGTGCGTTTTGGCCGGCGGAGGGCCTCATGTCCTTGGGGGATGTTCGCTTGCTCTAGGTCCGACTGTACAGTCGGGGCCCTGAAGGAGGAACCCTTTTGGTTGGGGAGGGGCTCCGCGTTCCTTAAGTGTTTCGCAGTTCGCCCTCGGTTTTGCGTAGGGTTCCGATAGGAAGTCGAAGTTTAACTCATGGAAAAAAGGGGCCTCGTTCCTAATCTAGGGCTCCTTAGGTCAACGCCCCGACTGTACCATGTCCGGAGGGCACCAACTATACACCAACACCGATCCTGGCCCAGGATCACCCTGGGCCCAGGATCGGTGTATATGCCTTCTTGCGCAAGGCAGGAGGGCGTATACACCGATCCTGGGCCCAGGGGGATCCTGGCCAGGATCGGTGTTGGTGTATAGTTGGTGCCTTCCTATGTGTCCGTCGCCCCCCCCGAGGGCGGCGCGCGCCCCGAGGAACCTCAAGCGTTTGTGCTCCGCGGCGGGCGCCGTCGGGCCGTGCCCGCTCGGGGCACGAGGTGCGACGGCATGGCTGCGTGACGTGTTCGGGTCGGGCGCACGCCTCCGAGGAGGGCACATGGCCCCAGATTAGTCGGGGGCGGAAGCGAGGGGGGTGATGACTAGGGGGGGGTGGATATCATGGCGGGGGCCATGATATTTCCCCAGATTTCATGGCGCCTCTTCTTACTTTATATTACGTTCCCAGGCCCCCCCGCTGGGCCGCGCACATGCCGCCGGCCATGATTTGCGCCCCCCCCTCTTGGACACCCCCCTCTTGGCCGCTCCCGAGATTGGGGGAGTGATGCTTTTTCCCACGTAAGGACCCCGAAATTCATCACTTCACGAGACCGAGCCCAGGACGAACGTCAGGGGCCGAAATGCTGCTTGTGATGCCACATCGGCCTCGTACATGGGGCGCTCCAGGAGGGGCCTTGCCTTCGAGGATCGAAGGAGTTGCTACCTCTTCCCCGGCGGAAGGCGGCGGAAGGGCGGCGGAAAGAGCGCGGCGGAAGGAAAGCGAGGCCGCCTCCGCTGGCGGAAGCTGGCGGAAGGCCGCGGAAGGTGGTGGAAGAAAAACGTGCGCCCCCAAGAGATGGCAACATTTTTTGGGTCAGGGTTTCCAGAGTCCGCACATGTCTGTGTTCACCATTTTGCAAGGCAAAGAACTCCCGCTCGTCGAATAAAGGGGCCCCACTCACACCCCTCTTCGTCTCCTCCTCTTCCGTTCCCACTTCGCCAGGCAGTCGAGATTGATGTCGACCCTGCCAAATCAAGTGTACCCTTGTGTCCTGTGTTTCGCGATCCGTGCCAATGCCTTCTACATTCCTGTAGCAACGTGTCCTCTCGCATGTCCTCTCGCGTATGTCCTTGTGCGTCTCACAATGCCCCCTCCCGGGACGTGACCTCTGGCCTCTCCGGAGACGACCCCCCCCCCGCTCCGTCGGAGGCGGTCCCCAGGAGACACCCCTCCGGGAGGTGGCCCGTGTCCCTCCAGGCGCACCGTGGGCCGCCCAGGTGGGATCTTACGTTGCATCTTCGGGGGACCTCGCCTGTCCCCAGAAATTTGTGTCTTCTCTTGTTCCCGACGCTGACTCGATGCGGACTCGACGCGGATTTGGCGTGCATTCGACGCGATTCGACACAGATTCGACAACGATCCGACGAGTCCGACGTGGATTCGACACGGACTCGACGCGCATAGGGCTGCGACTGGACAGACAAGGTCCCCCGAGGATGCAACATAAGGATCAGAGCAGATGTCGTCGGAGGATTGCGGCGCATCGCCGATTCATCCGGGATGCGGCTTGATGTTGAGCCCGATGTTCTCCATGCCGACGTCGCCGATGCATCGCCGATGCATCGCTGATGCATCGTCGATGCATCGACGATGCGGCGCGGTCCTCCGACCCCATCTACTGTGAACCCGTCTGGGAGACCTCTGTTGTATTGCTCCAGGCCCCCAGGACGGCCCAAGGATACGCCAGGAGGGGTGCCGAGCACCCCAAAACGGTTCAAGGCGGGCCCCAGCTGGCCCCCCGCACGAAGGACCTCTGCCCCCCCCAAGGACAGGCCCAGGACACCCAAGGACGGTCCAGGACACCACCTATTTCTCCAGGATGGCCCCAAGGCGCCCCAGGATGGTGATGATGATGATGATGATGATGCTGATGATGATGATGATGATGATGATGATGATGATGATGTTTCGGATGATGCTTCTGATGATGACGACGATGCCGAAGATGCTGATGATGATGTTGATGATGCTGATGATGGTGAGGCTGCTGATGATGCTGATGATGACGACGATGCCGATTATATTGATGATGCTGATGATGCTGATGATGATGCTGATGATGCAGATGACGATGATGATGATGATGATGATGTTGATGATGCTGCTGATGCTGATGATGATGCTGCTGATGCTGATGATGATGCTGCTGCTACTGATGATGATGGTGATGATGATTATGCTGCTGCTGATGATGTTGATGGTGATGGTGATGATGATGATGATGGTTGTGATGATGCTGATGATGACGATGATGCTGATGATGCTGATGATGCTGATGCTGATGATGCTGATGCTGATGTTGATGATGCTGATGATGCTGATGATGATGCTGCTGATGCTGATGATGCTGCTGCTACTGATGATGCTTGTGATGATGATGCTGCTGCTGATGATGATGTTGATGGTGATGGTGATGGTGATGCTGATGATGATGATGATGATGATGATGGTTGTGATGATGCTGATGATGACGATGATGCTGATGGTGATGATGAATATCATGTTTATGATGCTGCTGCTGCTGCTGATGATGATGATGATGTTGTTAATGATGATGGTAATGATGATGATGATGATGATGATGATGATGATGATGATGATGATGATGATGATGATGATGATGATGATGATGATGATGATGTTGATGATGATGATGATGTTGTTGATGCTGATTCTGATGTTTCGGATGATGATGCTGGCGCTGATGCTGATGATGCTCATGATGATTCTGCTGCTGCTGCTGCTGCTGCTGCTGATGATGATGATGATGATGATGATGATGATGATGATGATGATGTTGGTGATGCTGATTCGGATGATGAGGTTGATGCCGTGTTGCTGCTGATGATGATGGTGATGTTGTGTTGTTTTGTTGTTGTGGTTTGTGTTGCTGTTGCTGTTGCTGTTGCTGTTGTTGTTGAACTCTCATTTCTAAAGTATTGTTGCCCCCCCTCCCGGGTAACCATTGCATTTTCAATACACATTGTTCTCCTGGGGCTCGCACCCTGATTTTTATCAGGGGAAGTGTGGTGTCACCAATCTGAGCCCTTGGCCCCTGGTTTACAACAACAACGGATTCCGCCTGATACTTCCTCGCATTTTTTTGCCAATCGCGCTGTCGCGCGGGACTTGCTCACAAGTTATACACGAGTCGCGCTCTCGCGTGGGAAGTCCTCGCCATTTATTCAATCGCCGCGCCCTCTCACTCAGGAATCACGCTCTCGCTGTGGATTTCTCACGATTTACTTTGGAATCGCGCTGTCGTTCGAGACTTTCTCGCGATTTCTGCTCCTTGTCCCTTCCTTCCATCCGTCCTCTCCTCCCCTGCCTTAGGGACTTTACGAAGCACACTTTCAGGTAAGACAGATGTACACCTAAGGGGTACGATCGAAGACGAAGAGGGCGGTCATCGAGTGTTTGGGATATACGTTGTGAATGGCACGCGGGCAGATAAGAGCGAACAGTCATAAACTGATTGTTGCTGTTGTTGTGGTTGTTGTTGTTGAACTCTCATTTCTAAAGAATAATTATTGTTGATCTGCCCCCGCCGGGACACGTTGTGTTTTTCAATTGAAGTGCTCCCGCACCCCGTTTTTGTCATGGAACGTCTTGAGTCACAAGTTGGGTTTTTGGCCCCTGGTTTGCAACAACACAACGGCACGACGATACCCAGCGGCATCACAGTGACCAGCACGACGCTGACCAGCTGCACCACAGTGACCGGCACGTCGGTAACCAGAAGCATCACCAGGACTGCTACGGCGGGCTCCAGCAGCACCACCGTGACCAGTACGACGATACCCAGCGGCATCACCGTGGTCAACACGACGCTGACCCGAAGCACCACTGTGACCAGTACGACGGGCTCCAGCAGCACCATCGTGACCAGTACGATCTTTTGGAAACAGCACCACGGGCATCACCACGAGCAGAACCAGGGCAACCCGCATGACCACGAGCACACGAACGGGGGAAGGGGCCCCAGCCGTCGGAGTCTTTGTGAAGGGGTTGTTCTGTCAACTGGTGTGCGCGGCACCTCATCAACTCTCGCAGCACCCAAGGTCGGGGCTGGTGTACGCGGCACCTTACCAACTCTCGCAGTGCCCTGCAGCCGCACGTGCCACCAGCACGAGTACTGCTGCAACCGGCATGCCGACGACTACCACGTCCGCGGCCACTACAGCGGCCACAACCGCCACCACGACGACTCCCAGCACCACCGCCTCAGCCACCACGACTGCGAGGATGAGCTCTCGGGCGCGGCCCCGGAGCCCCCACGAGGCCACTACACCAGCTCAGCCGAGCTTTACTTTCACTCCCACCTCCGCAGCTGCCCCGCGAGCGCCTCCGGAGCTTCCAGTACGTCGTCCACCCCCCTCGGCAGCAGCATGCCCCAGGATGGGTGGCCGCAGGTGCCAGCAGCGGTCGCAGCCCTGATGAGCAGGATCCACTGCGTGGTCTGGCAACCGATGTCGACCACTTTGGACATGGCGTACTTCTGCGTGCTCCCCCTGCCGGGTTTACTCGTCGACGCCATGAGCTGGGTCTTTCCGTCGCTAGCCAGCGCGTGCTTGGCCGAGTATCTCCACGTCACGCCGTCCCTTGCCAGACGATTGCCAGCGCGATCCATCCGGTCCTGGTGATTGTGGCCTCCTGCTCGCCCTCGGCGCCCGTGAAATTCCTCGTGTTCTGTGCGGTTTTGCACGGAGCTCCATTTCAGCGTGCTCTTGCCAGAGCGTGCGGTGCCCCCTTGCTCGGTTATGTGCACTTCCCGCAGCCGATCTGCACGTCCACCACGGTAGCAGTCACCATGGCGCTGAATCCGACCTGGTATTCCACATGTTCGTCGTCTCCGGCGGCCTGGGCAGGACGCGCCGCTTTGCTGACCTGGGCCGTGCTGTCGCCCGCTTTTCCTGCTGGCGCCGATTTGGACGTGGACGTGTGCGGCACGTGCCTCTTCGAGCGCCAGCGCTGCGCATGCCGCTGTGGAGGAGACAGCTGCCAGCCAAGACCCTCCCCAAGCAGCAACGCCCTCGACAGCGAGGCCCGCAGCCGCTCTCCTCCACAGGAGTCGCCATTAATTGCAGCCACCCGCAGCCTCCGCGAACTCCCCCTCGTCAGGGTTAGCGCCAGCGGCTGCCCCGTCTTCTGCCCACGACGTAGCCGTCCGCAACGCGTTCGTCGAGGGGGGACCTCCCCGAGGTTCCCCGGGGCGCCGACTCAGGCAGAACCTCACTGAGGGCCACGACCCGGACGTGGATTCCCTGGCCCTGAGGCTGAGAGAAGTAGGCATCGACCCCGAGCGGGGCAGGCACGTCGACGCGGGCGTCCCCCTGCAGGCGCGCCGCGCCGCGCGGCCGCTCCGGCTGCCGCTGGCCGGGGCGCGGCGGCTCGGCAGGCCCTGGCCGCCGCTGCCTCTGACCAGCCGCCCGCGGCCGCTCCGCCGGCGGCGCCTTGTCATGCCGCCGCGGCAGGGCCCCCCGCCGAGGAACTCATGGGCGCCCCGCAGGCAGCTGCTGCGGCACCCGCCGCGGCACCTCCTGCCCCGTTGCCCGAGGCTCCACAGGCTGCGCCGCCAGCTGGTCAGGTGGGCCCTCCCCCGGTGCCCGATCCTGCTCACCAGCGCAGGGTTCGTGCGCGCGCCCGGGTGCACTGTCCAGTTCCTGGGTGTCCGCGCGGCGATGCTGCGTCCTCCGCCGGCTGGGGGGGCCAGCAAAGCATGCGTCCACGCTGAAAGAGCACGCCGCCGGGGGTTCTCGCCAGTCCCGCCCGAGTACCTGCAAGAGCACCAGTTGGAGCAGTGCTCGGTCTGCCAGCGGTTCTTGTCGACACGCTTCGGCGGCATCTGCCCGCGATGCCGCCTTGCCGCGCGCGCGGCTGCAGCCGGGGCAGCCGCGGCTCCCGCCGCCGGCGACCAACCGCCTGGCGGGTCCGCGGGTCTCCCCTCCTGCCGGGAAGCTTTCTCCAAGCGCCTCAACACCAAGCGCTACGTCCCGACGGGCGCCCGGGCCCTCTGGGCACGGTGCTCGGTGCAGACGGTGACCCAGACCGTGCGCAACAGCGCCGAGGCTGCGTGGACTGAGCTTGCGATGCTCTCGAAGTTCGCCCTGCGCCCCCACGCCCGCGGCGGCCGGGCAGCAGGGCGGCCGGCGAAGCGCAGACGAAGGCGCTGTGCCGGCGCTGGCTGGACGGGGAGCGGGCCGCCCTGTGGGCCGGGGCCGTCGAGGCTCGCGCTGTCGAGCCCGCCTCGCAAGCCTCCCAACGAGCAGAGAAGTGCGTGCAGCTCGGCTTTGATCGGTGCTCCATGAGCTGTTCGGCTTTGACCAGCGAGCCGCCCGTAGAGGTCACCCCCGACGTCGGCGAACAGATGCGCCGGAAGCACCCGCGCAGCCGCGGAGCTGTGGACCCCGTTCGCCTCCCGGCTGTCCACTCGGTTGATGCCTTGCAGGTGGGCGGTGACGCGGTCCAGAGGGAAGTGCGGGCCTTCCCTCGGGGCTCGGCAGCTGGGGCAACGGGCCTCCGACCCCATCACTTAAAAAGACGCGCTGCTCAACGCGGCCCACAGGGGCGAGGTCATCGACCAGCTCCGAAATCTAACCTTTGCGCCAGGGGGCAGGCCCCGCCATCTGTGTCTGAGTACTTCGAGGGCGCCTCCCTGGTGGCCCTGCCGAAGAAGAACGGAGGCTTGCGCCCGTCGGGGAGGTGCTCCGGCGCCTCTTCGGCAAGTGCCATTGGCGCCAGTGGGGCGCGCGGACTTCTGCGCGGAGCGCGCCGAGCAGCGGGTTGCGTGCGCCACCGCGCTGCTGGGAGCTCTGCGGGAGCTCGAACACGCGCAGGTCGCGCTGCGCCTCCTGCACCAGCGCGCCTCCTTCTGCAAGCTGGGCTACTCCGCGCGCGTGGTGCCGCTCGCCGCGCGCGCCGCCTCTCTGCTGGCCGTGGGCGACGCTGTCCGGGCCTGCCTTGAGTATCTGAGCGGCTGCTCTCCCTCCGGCGCCTCCGAGCGGCAGGCTCAGCTCAATCCCGACAAGGGAGGTCTCGGCCTGCGCTGCCGCAAAGCACGCGGCTGCCGCCTACATCGCTTCCAGAGCGAAGGGCGCCGACCTCTGTCGGCAGCTCTACCCTGGCAACTCCAACGGCGCTGGCCGCGACGGGGGTAGCCTGGCGGCGGCGGTGCAGGCCCGCAACGCAGTCGTGCGGGACGCCGACCGGGTAGTGTTCGACCATGCGCAGCGCGGCGGCCTGGGACTTTGCCGCCGCGTCCAGGTTGCGCGCCCATCTCCTCGCCGCGGCGTCGGCCGCTTCGTCGAGCGCGGCGACGGAGCGGTGCGAGGAATTTCTTTCAAAAAAGGCAGCGCCAAGAGACCGCGCGGCTGTGCGCTGCGCAGGGCTTCACTTTCATCCCCACGGTGGTGGAAACCCACGGCGGCGGGTGGGGCCGCGAGGCACGCGGGGCCTTCGGGGTCCTGGCCAAGCGGGTGGCTGATGCCACGGGGGGGCGCCGCACTGCTTGCGGACCAGCACGCCCTGCGATTTTCCGTCTCCTTGCGCAGGGGGAACGCGCGGGCGGTGTTGGGGGGCCTCCAGACGCAGCCTGGAGGGGCGGGGGTGGCAGCGGCCCGCCTGGCCGCGGCCGCGGCTGCCTCCGCGGCGGACGCCGTGTGAGATGCCCCCAGCGATGCATAGCGCCCCCCGTCCACCTCCCCGCCCCTGCTGGGCAGTGCGGACGCCCCCCCGCGCCCTTTCGCCAGCGTCGCGCCAGCGACCCCTCGCGCGCGCCGTCGGGCCCTTCCTCGGCGGGGTAGTGGATGGATTCCGCAGAGGGCAATCCCCACCAAGTCGTAGCGTGCTGGGCTCGGTCGGCCACCCCGCCCAGGTCGCCGCCGTAGGGTCCGTGGCCACGTCGCGGGTGGCTCTTCTCTCCCGGCCCATGGCCCGTCCTGTCTGCTTGCGGTTGTTTCCCCTCCCCTCCTCCTTGTCCTCCTCATCCCTCCCTTTCTGCTCGCTGTTTCCCTCCCTTTCCTTTCCTCCTGCTCCCTGCCTGCTGTCCCAGCCTGGCCCTTCTTGTGCCTGCCCGCCCGCCGCGCCGGCCCTGGCCTCCCGCCTGGGCGTTCGTCATCGTCTGCCTGCTTCTCCCCTCCTCGTCCCCTTCCGCCCGGCTGCGCAGCCTGCCCGGGGCCAGCGTGGCGTATGCGCATGTAGGTGCCCCCTTCCTTGAAGCGCCAAAGCCGCCAGCGCCGTGCAGCTCCTGAGGCACTGTCGGGGTGGCCACGCGGCCCCTTATCAACGCTTGTTGTTGCAGTAACACGTTGCGTAAGATACGTTTATTGCATTCCACCTTTGAGTTTGACAACGCAGTGGTTCCCGCCTGATGTTTCTTCACATGTGATTCCCAAATCGCGCTTTCGCACCCGATTTTTTTCTTTTCATATATATATATATATATCAATACAATTTATGCATGAATCGCGCTCTCGCGTGGGACTTCCTCGCAATTTATTCGAACGCCGCGCCCTCGACACTCAGGTATCACGCTCTCGCTGTGGATCTCCTCGGGGTATATTTGGGGATCGCGCTATCGCTCGGGACTTCACCTCGGTCCATGCAAGACGCACGCTTCAGCAACCCGCCTGCTCGACTTGGCCGCCTGGGCCTGCCTTCCTGACCAGCCAGTAGGGTCTATCCACCCGTTCTGCCCGTCTGGTCTTGCCACGTGCTTTTTGCTCCTAACCCCCTTCCTGCTACTCTCTCTCTCTCGTGCTCCATCCTCCCCTTCCCCTTTGTCCCTTCCTTCCATCTCTCCTCTCATCCCCTGTCTCGGGGGCGGCTCGAAATACAGGTTGCAGGTCATATATATATATATATATATACGTATGTATGTTTATAAATATTTATGTGTAGTGTGTTTAGGTATGTTTATGTATGTATATATGTATGTATGCATGTATGTATGTATATGGGTATACATACATATGTGTATATGTATGTATGTATGTATGTACGTGTGTATTATGTATGTATGTATGTATGTATATATACAGATATATGAATATGTATATATGTGCATATATGTTTTTATGTATTGGCGTATATATATAGTATGTGTATTTATACATGTATACATATATGTTTATATTCCCCTCAAAGTGCTACGATCAAAGATGAAGAGGGCGAACATCGAGGGTTTGGACGGTACGTTTTGAATGGCACGCGGGCAGATAAAAAAGCGTCTTGGGTCTCATTTGTGTTGTTGCCCCCCCGGTTTATAATAACAACGGCTATCGTGTGACATTTCTTCATAACGTATTCCCACATCGCGCTCTCGCGCGGGACTTCTTGACAATTTCTGCTACAATCGGGGTCTCGCGTGGGACGCCCTCGCAATTTATTCGAACGCCGCGCCCTCGACACTCAGGTATCACGCTCTCGCTGTGGATCTCCTCGGGGTATATTTGGGGATCGCGCTATCGCTCGAGTTTTCCTCGCGATCCATGCAAGACGCACGCTTCAGCAACCTGCCTGCTCGACCTGGCTGCCCGGGCCCGCCTTCCCGACCCGCCCATTATGGTCTGTCCGCCCGATCTGCATGTTTGGTTTGCCACGTGTTGTCTGCTCCTAGCCCCCCTCCTGCTACTTCTTTCTCTCTCTCTCTCTCTTTCTCCATCCTCCTTCTTCCCCCTTGTCCCTTCCTTCCATCCGTTCTCTCTTCCCCTGCCTCAGGGGCTGCACGACATACACGTTGCAGGTAAGAAAGATATAAACTCCCAAGGGGGTACGATCGAGTTGGTGTCGTTGTTCATGATGGTGGCGATAATTATGATGACGATTATGATGATGATGATGCTGATGATGATGATGATGATGATGATGATGATGACGATGACGATGATGGTGATGATGCTGCTGCTGATGATGATGATGATGCTGATGCTTATGGTGATCATGATGATGACGATGATGATGTTGATGATGCTGCTGCTGCTGCTGATGATGATGATGATGATGATGATGATGATGAGGGTGGTAGCGGTGGAGGAGGATGACGAAGAGGAGGAGGAGGAGGAGGACGAGGGGATTATGCTGCTGCTGCCGATGCTGCTGCTGCTGCTGCTGCTGCTGCTGATGATGATGATGATGATGATGATGATGATGATGATGGTGGTGGTGGTGGTGGTGGTGATTACTATCGTCGTGGTGATGATGATAATGGTGGGGATGATGATGCTGATGATGAGGAGGAGGGCACCTGTAATGGTAGAGCTGGCTGATACGGCATGTCACATGCACATCCCCCTCCCTCCCATCCTGTTTTTTTTTCTTGCGCGGATCTGTGGGCGAGCACAGGAACATCTGTTGCAGCCGACAACGTGGCAGCCAGACCCTGATCCGAACAAGTTCTCCGGCAACTGCAGCACGGGGGGAAGGGGGTAGGGGGAGGAAGGGCTGCAGATGCGAGTCTCGAGGGAGCATCGAGGAAGGGGGAGGATGGAATGGAAGGGAGAAGGGTGGACGGGGGGAAGGATGGAGGAGGGACATGTTCAGATTCGGAGGGAAGGAATGGGGGAGAAGGAGCGAGAAAGACAGAAGAAAAGAGAGAGAGAGAGAGAGAGAGAGAGAGGAAGGGAGGGGAGGAGAGGGACGGAGCGGATATGAGAGAGGCGGGGGTGGAGTGAGGGATGGATGGAAGGATGGTGGAAGGACCGGTAACGGCTTGTTCGGGATGGTGTTCTGTGGTCATTGGTGGAGGAATTCTACGTGCAGCGGCAGCGTTAACGACAAATTGAGCGAATCGGCCGGCCAGCTCTTCTGTTTTTCTGTGGTCCCCAGCATGTGTTTTTCGGACGGGGCTGGGCCAAGGATAAGTGCGATCAAGAGCGTTCTGGAGCGCTCTGAGAAGGCCGCGGCGCCAGAGACATCCTGCAGAGCAGCCGGATCTCATTCTCCTCCTCTTCCTGTGCCTCCTCGTCCTGGCTGCGAGTCCTGGCTTCGTCTTAGTCTTTCTAGTTCTCGGCCCCGCCTTGGCCCGAGGAGGGCAGGCGGGGGGGGGGGGGCGGGGGCGGCCGGCGGAGAGTGGGGCTCTGCTGGGGGGCAGGCGGGCCACGCGCGCGCGGTCCCGAGCCGAGCAGAGAGCCCTCGGCGACGACGACGACGGCGACGACGACGACGACGACGGACGACGACGACGGCGGCGGCGGCGACGGCGACGACGGACGAGGACCACGACGACGACCGACGACGACGACGGCGACGACGACGACGACGACGACGACGACGGCGTCGACGACGACGACGGACGAGGACGGCGGACGAGGACGGACGACGACGACGACGACGACGACGACGACGGCGACGACGAGGACGACGACGACGGACGACGACGACGACGGCGGACGACGGACGAGGACGGCGACGACGACGACGAACGACGACTACGACGACAACGACGAACGACGACGACGACGACGACGACGGCGACGACGAGGACGAGGACGACGACGACGGACGACGACGACGACGACGAGGGCGACGGCGACGACGACGACGACGACGGACGATGACGACGACGGCGACGACGACGACGAACGACGACGACGACGAACGACGACGATGACGACGGCGACGACGACGACGACGACGACGGCGACGACGACGACGACGACGACGACGACGGCGACGGCGACGACGACGACGACGACGACGACGAACGACGACGACGACGACGGACGACGACGAGGAAGACGGCGACGACGACGACGACGACGGACGACGACGACGACGGCGACGACGACGACGAACGACGACGACGACGAACGACGACGACGACGACGGCGACGACGACGACGACGACGTCGGCGACGACGACGACGACGACGAGGA